>JAGFNQ010001000.1:388017-868830 GCA_024364735.1 Boesenbergia rotunda
AAAATTTTTGCCAGGTATGGGATGCCCGAGATCATTGTGCTCTTAACCGCTCCATCGGGTCGGCATCCGGACTTGGCGATGTGGCCCAGTCGGGTAGGTACCTTGACTCGGCGATTTTGCTCGGTCGGTCGGCACCCTGACTCGGCGATTTTGCTCGGTCGGGTCGGCACCCTGACTCGGCGATTTTGCTCAGTCGGGTCGGCACCCTGACTTGGCGATTTTGCTCGGTCGAGTCGGCACCCTGACTCGGCGGTAGATGTTGTGGAAATATACTAATTCATGTTTGTCTCAAGCAAGAGTCTGGACACCGTCCGACTTACCCTGACCGAGCGTGGACCGCCACGCCCGACCGGCCCGACCGAATGTGGAACGCCACGCCTGATCGGCGCCGAATTCGGTGGGTGCGTGGGAGCATGCCCACTTATAACTTGCCTTAGCAAGAGTTTGGACACCGTCCGACTTACCCTGACCGAGCGTGGACCGCCACGCCCGACCGGGCCCGACCGAACATGGAACGCCACACCCGATCGGCACCGAATTCGGTGGGTGCGTGGGAGCATGCCCCACTTATAACTTGCCTTAGCAAGAGTCTGGACACCGTCCGACTTACCCTGACCGAGCGTGGACCACCACGCCCGACCGGGCCCGACCGAACGTGGAACGCCACGCCTGATCGGCGCCGAATTCGGTGGGTGCGTGGGAGCATGCCCACTTATAACTTGCCTTAGCAAGAGTCTGGACACCGTCCGACTTACCTTGACCGAGCGTGGACTGCCACGCCCGACTGGGCCCCGACCGAACGTGGAACGCCACGCCTGATCGGCGCCGAATTCGGTGGTGCGTGGGAGCATGCCCACTTATAACTTGCCTTAGCAAGAGTCTGGACACCGTCCGACTTACCCTGACCGAGCGTGGACCGCCACGCCCGACCGGGCCCGACCGAACATGGAACGCCACGCCCGATCGGCACCGAATTCGGTGGGTGCGTGGGAGCATGCCCACTTATAACTTGCCTTAGCAAGAGTCTGGACACCGTCCGACTTACCCTGATCGTGCGTGGACCGCCACGCCCGACTGGGCCCGACCGAACGTGGAACGTCACGCCCGATCGGCGCCAAATTCGGTGGGTGCGTGGGAGCATGCCCACTTATAACTTGCAAGGACCCGTGCTTTCGTAGGCTTCGAGTTCTCCTATCACCTTTTTTGAATACAAGTACAAGTATTGGTCCACTCAGCTCTCCTCCCGGTACATTCTCAAGTGTATTGCACTCCAGGGCCTTCCCAGCTGCTTCCCTTGAGCATCTTGCAGATAATAGGCTCCCGACCCCAATGCCTTGACCACCAGAAAAGGGCCACTCCATTGAGGCTCCAGCTTGCCTACTTCCCCCACTAGCTTGATTCTTTTCTATACCTTGTCCCCTACTTGGAAACTTCGGGGTATAACCTTCTGGTTGTATTGGCGTCGCATCCATTGTTGGTAGGCGGTCATGCGAACTGCAGCCCTAGCCCGTACCTCCTCAATCAGGTCTAGCTCTGCCCGTCTTTTCTCCGCATTGTCTTCCCCATACAGATGTCTTCTGTTAGATTCACAGCCGACCTTCATGGGGACCATAGCTTCACTACCGTATACTAACTGGAAGGGAGTGCATCCTGACCCTTCTTTGGGGGTGGTCTGAAGAGCTCACAGAACACCAGGCAGCTCGTCCACCCAAGACCCGCCGACCTGGTCTGACTTGGCTCTGAGTCCTTTCAGGATCTCTCTATTAGCTACTTCGGCCTGGCCATTACTCTGGGGATATGCCACTGAAGTGAAGGCCTGTTTGATTCCAAATTCCTTGCACCACTCTCTGATCATCCGGCCTTGAAACTGCCGCCCATTGTCTGATACCAGCTTGTCGGGTATGCCATATCGACAGAGAATGTTCTGCCAAAGGAACTTCTTTACTGCTTGCTCGGTGATCCGAGCCAGGGCCTCTGCTTCGATCCACTTGGAGAAGTAGTCTACTGCCACCAACAGGAATTTCTTTTGACCGGCTGCCCTAGGGAAGGGTCCTACTATATCCATGCCCCACTGATCAAAGGGGCATGATACAGTGGACGTCCGCAGCATCTCGACCGGTCGATGTGATAAATTTTGATACTTCTGACAAGAAAGGCAAGCAAGGACTAGCTTCTGTGCATCTTTCTGTAAGGTAGGCCAAAAATAACCGGCTAGCAAGACTTTCCGAGCCATGGACCGACCTCCCGAGTGGTTACCGTAGGACCCCAAGTGTACTTCTCGTAGCACATAGTCTGCCTCTTCTTCTCCCAGACATCTGAGTAGCGGTTGGGAGAAGGCCTATTTGTACAGCGCATCCCCTATCAGAGTAAACCTGGCTGCCCTTATTTTGAATATCCTGGCTTGCTCCGGACTCACTGGGAGAGTCCCTTCTTTCAAATAGGCGATGAATGGAGCTCTCCAGTCCCCTTCTATTTCTGTTTCTGTTTCCCCCTCGACCTGGGCTACCAGCATGACTTGAGGTGACAGTCTGGGGAAGACCCAGGGATGAACCGAACTGGCTAATCTGGCCAGTTCATCAGCTTTGGCATTATCTCCTCGAGGGATCTGTAAAATCTGAACTTCTTGAAACTTTGCCTGCAACCGCTTGTATACCTCCACATAAGTCTGCAATTTCTCGTCATTCACTTCGAATTGCCCGGCCACTAGCCGAGTCACTAACTGAGAGTCAGAGTGCAAGATAACCCGAGTGGCACCCACATGCTTGACCGCTTGCAGACCTGCCAAGAGGGCTTCGTACTCTGCCTGATTGTTAGTAGCTGGATATTCTAGGCGTACAGCCAAGTGCAGTGAGTCTCCCTCAGGGGAGACCAACAAGACTCCCATGCCACTCCCTGCTTGAGTGGCCGACCCATCCACATATATCTTCCATATTCCTTCTTCTTCCTCTGCATGGAGCTCACTCAGGAAATCAGCCAAGGCCTGAGCTTTGATTGCAGTTCGGGACTGGTACTGGATATCATATTCACTCAGTTCAGTTGTCCATTTGATCATCCGACCTGAGACTTCAAGGTTGATCAACACCTTCCCGAGCGTGCTATTGGTCAGCACTCGGATAGGTTGAGCCAAAAAGTATGGTCGTAGTCGCCGAGCCATCAACACAAGGACATAAGCTAATTTCTCGAGTGTAGTATACCTACACTCGGCCTCCTTGAGTAAGTGCCCAAAGAAATAGACTGGTTGCTGCTCGGTCTCCTTCTGGGTTACAAGCACAGCACTCACAGCTCCCTCAGTAGCAGATAAATAAACATACAGTGGTTCCCCTTCCTCAGGTTTAGCTAATACCAGCAAACTGATCAAGTAAGTCTTCAATTCTTCGAAGTCCCGGTCACATTCAGCATCCCATTGGAACTTAATGGCCTTGCGCAGAATCTTGAAGAACGGCAAACTTCTATCAGCCGACCTGGAGATGAATCGGGACAAGGCAGTGATTCTCCCCGTCAAGCGCTGGACTTCCTTTAGGTTTCTGGGGGGAGGCATGTCTAGCAGAGCTTTCACTTTGCCTGGATTAGCCTCTATCCCCCGTTCGGTCAGGATGTAACCGAGGAATTTACCACTCTTAGCTCCGAACAGGCATTTGGCTGGATTAAGCTTGAGGCCATACCTCCTGAGAGTGCAGCAGGTCTCTTGCACATCTGCTATCAGGTCGGCGGCTTGGAGGGACTTGATGAGGATGTCATCCACATACACTTCTACGTTCTTCCTAAGCTGCTCCTTGAAGACCTTATTCATCAGCCTCTGATAGGTCACCCCAGCATTCTTGAGTCCGAAGGGCATAACAGTGTAGCAATAAGTACCCTCCGCTATGACAAAACTGACCTTCTCTTGGTCATCCGGGCATAACGGGACTTGGTGGTATCCTTGATAGGCGTCCAGCATGCAGATAAGCTCGCTTCTCGCGGTGGAGTCTACCATCTGGTATATTCGGGGAAGCGGGTAACAATCTTTTGGGCAAGCTTTGTTGAGATCCCTGAAGTCTATACACACCCTCCACTTATCGCCCAGCTTGGAGACCAGCACCACATTGGCCAGCCAGGTAGGAAATTGCACTTCTTGGATGTGTCCTGCTTTTAACAACCTTTCCACCTCAGCCTGGATAATCTTATTCTGCTCAGGACTGAAGTCTCTCTTTCTTTGTTTCACAGGTCGGGCGTCGGGATAAACGTGCAGCTTGTGCTCCATGACCTCGGGCCTGACCCCTTTCAGATCTTGCTGGGACCATGTGAACACATCTTGGTTTTGGGTCAGACACTTTATCAGCTGTTGCCAAAGCTCAGGCGGTAGCCCCAGAGCTATTCTTACCTTGGTCTCTTCTTGGTCAGGCAATAGCTGGACCTCTTCCTTTTCATCTATCAGCTCAGCCCAGGGAGAGGGCTGAGAGGACTGCACCATGTTACAACTGTAAGGTGGGGCTCGGTTGGCCTTCCTAACCTCCACTCGGACGTCATACACATAACACCGATGGGCGACCTTCTGATCTCCTCTAACCTCGCCGACCTGATTCCCTACCGGAAATTTGACCTTCAAGTAGAAAGTGGACACCACGGCTCGGAACTCATTCAGCGCCGGTCGGCCCAGGATGGCATTGTAGGCTGAGGGGGCATCCACTACCAGGAAGGTAGACCACCTGGTCCTTCTTAAAGGTTCCTCACCGAGTGATATGGCCAGCTTGATCTGGCCCAGCGGTTGGACCTCATTTCCCGTGAATCCAAATAAGGGTGTGGCCACGGGTTGCAGCTCAGTCATCTCAATATGCAGTTGTTCAAATGCCTTCAAGTATAAGATATTCACAGAACTCCCTGAATCCACAATGGTCCGGTGGACCTGATAATTAGCTATGATCGCCGTGATGACCAAAGCATCTTCATGAGGCACTTCCACTCCTTGTAGATCCGAGGGGCCGAAACTGATCTGTGGCCCCTGAGCTTGGGCAGAACTACAGCCCACTTGATAGATATCAAGGCGTCGGACTTACGATTTCCGAGCTCTATTGGAATCTCCATAGGTGGGTCCACCCGAGATTACGTTGATAGACCCATGTACAGCATTCTGCTGGTTGGCTTGATCCTCACTGGCATTCCCGTGCTCGGCGGAGCCAGAGGCCGGGAATAGTTGTCTAGCTGTAGGGGCAGTCGGTCGGGTAGGGGACTCAGATTGGTTCGGCGATGCTCTACCCCGACCTCGACCACCTCCTTGGCGAGCTCCTCTTGGACTTCCTCACCCGGTGCGACCTCGACCTCGGCCGGCCTGCCAACAGTCTTGGAGGTCGTGTGTATGGCTATTATGGAAAGAACAATAGGGTTGCCATCTGGAAGGGAGGCAACCTTGAGCCACTTGCTGAACTATTCCTCTTTCAGCTCCTTGTCGGTGTCCAACAGTTTTAGGGCTTCTGAGAGGTCCTCCGGGGGGTATGCTCCTCTGATGATGCTGAGGAACCTCGGGTGCGGGTCTAGCCTCTGGACGCCTGGTGGCTTGTGCTTCCTCCACATCCACGTATTTACTGGCTTTGCCCAGAAGGCTCTCGAAGTCTTTCGGCGGCTTGCGGATCAGTGATCTGAAGAATTCGCCCTCCTGTAGACCTTGGGCAAAGGCGCTAACTAGCACCTCAGACGTAGCAGTGGGTACGTCTAACGCAACTTGATTGAATCTTTTGATGTAGGCTTTCAGAGACTCCTTGGAGCCCTGCTTCATGGTGAATAAATTTAAGCTGATCTTGTAATGTCTCTTACTACTCGCAAAGTGCTGCAGAAATAATCTTTTGAAATCGGCGAAATCTTTTATCGATCCTTCGGGGAGTCTGTCGAACCATCGCTGGGCTGGTCCGGCCAGAGTGGTCAGGAAAGCCCTGCACTTAATACTATCCGAGTACTGGTGTAGCAGTGCAGCATTTTCAAACTTCTTCAGGTGCTCTTCCGGGTCCGCAGCCCCTCCGTATTCGGGGATGGAAAAGGGTCGGAAACGCTTTGGGAGTGGCTCTTGCAAGATTTGGTTGGAGAATGGGAACCCGGTTAATTCAGTCGAGGCCTGGCTGAGAGGGACCTTGCCCTTGTTAGCTCGGGCCCGACTAGAAGAAACTTCGTGGGGCTCAGACTGTCCTGCTCCCTCTGCCAGTCCGAACAGTGCTGGGTGAAAATGAGGGCTATCACCCGGGCGTGCTCCTCCTTCAGTGCCCACTCGGGTAGCAGGCTCAGTTGGGCCTTCCCGAGTGGGTTGGGTGGCTACCTGTTGCGCGGCCGCCAGCTTCTTAGCTCTGGCTTCGACTAGCAAATCCAAGTCTTCTTGTGATAGCATCACGGCCATCCGGTTAGAGTCGCTCATCTTCATCTTCCAATCAGGCGAGATTTCCCATAGACGGCGCCAAATTTGATCCTGTCGACAAGCGAAGATCGGTTCTCACCCGGAATGACTCGGTCTAACCAAGTCGACCCGGTCTGCTGTGACTCGTGGGGTTGGACTCGGGCTCAAAGAGGGATCAGGCTGAAGGCACTCGGCTCGGACCAAAACAGGGCTCACAAAGTGGTGGTGTGGTTGTAAAATGGCAGCAAGCCTTTCTCTGGGACTCAAATGGGGTTTATATAGGGGAGGGAAAAAGTCCTCCATCAGGTGGGACATCACATCCCATTAAGAGTCGCCCAATGGTCAGACTGTGCTATTGGACACTTTAGCCGTGGGGTGAGACTGACACAGCCGCCTGACAATCTGTAAGTTTGTCCTTCTGTTCCCTCTGACCCTAATTAATGCTTGGCGACGGTGTCAGGTAATGATTACGTCAAAGGTCCTCTTCCCTTAACTAAGAGACCTGACAGATCCTCGTTGTGGGCATGGCTCTTCTATTATCGAGCCTTGCCAGGTCGGGTCGCGGGATTGTTTGCCGGGTCGGGCCGCGGGATTGTTTACCCACCTCAGCTTTTGGGGATGGCATTGAAGTATCTGCCCTTGAGTGTTCTACCTCGGGGACCCGACCTTGAGTGTTATACCTCGGGGAACCGACCTCGGGTACCCGGCCTCAGGGGTGCGACCCCAAGGATCCGATCTCGAGCGTTTGGGTTGAGGTGTGCATCCCCGGCATCCTGCCTTGAGGGCCCATCCTGGGGTGCCCGACCCGAGATTATTGAGCCTTAGTTCCCGACCTCTTGGTGTCCGAGGTCTAGTATCAGACCTCTCGGTGCCCGAGCTCTAGCACCTGGCCCCGAGGTCCTTGAGCTCTAGCACCCGACCTCTCGGTGTCCGAGGTCTAGTATCCGACCTCTCAGTGCCCGAGCTCTAGCACCTGGCCCGAGGTCACTGAGCTCTAGCACCCGAGCTCGCGGTCTTCTGGATGAGCCTTCGACCTGGTCCATGGAATCGAGGGTGAACGGGCCTGATCTTCCCTGACCCGGATTATGCTGGGTTAACTCCGACCGGGCCCTCAACTTTCCTATCGAAACAGAAGGCCCGGATCAGATTGATTGAGAAATTATTCCATAATCAAGAAAAAGAAGCTTGATCATGAGAGCCTTGATTATGGATTGATTGAGAAATTATTCCATAATCAAGGAGAGGTTTGCTTGGGTATTAAGAAACCTCTCTCTATATAAAGGACCCAAGGGGTGCCATGGAAGATGATCAAAGAATTGCTTGGGCTCTCTCCTCTTCTTCTCTCCCTCTCTCTTGGCCGGCCATAGGCCTTCCTTCTTTCTTCTTGCCGTGAGCACAAGGAGAAGCATCAAGGCGATGAAGTTCTTCCTTGCGACGATCTTCCTCTTCGGCCAACCTTGGTGGTGAGTCTTTCGATTTGATTATTCTCTCGATTTTCATTGTGTTCACGGAGAATCTAGTAGTTCTCATGAACACGAAACTCATAGCTTAGCGAAGTCATCCCGATGATACTCGGCGTGGATACGAATAGAGGCGGAGCTTTCAAGGGACGCTAACGGTTGGATCTCGTCCCTTCTTCCAAGTTACGCAAGGTAATTCGTAGAGTAATTTCCTTTTCTGCAAAAATTTTATATTACGATTATGTGAATACATTGCATGCTTAGGATATGTGTTATAATAATTTAGGAAATTATTCATGTTTTTGTTTCCGCTGCATGTAATTATGTAACAATTACAATACGTGTCCGCGTCGGCATGCACCCGGTCCCAACATCATCCACGAAAGGGGTGACGAGGTCTGACCATAGGTAAGCTAGCTCCACGCTACATTGAAGCTTGTCGAATTCTAGAGAGGATTGAAGTAGTGGCTTGCCGTCTGACACTACCACTGTCTCTAGCTGGTGTACACGACGTGTTCGATATTTTTATATTAAGGAAATATGTGTCACATCCATCTCATATTTTATCGGATATATCAGTTCCACATCAGCCTGACGCGACTTAGTGAGGAGGTTCCTGTGCGGATTCTGGACCGCAAGGAGCATCGGTTGAGGAACAAGACAATCCGGTTGGTCAAAGTTGGTTGGAAGCATCATTCTGATGAGGAAGCTACTTGGGAGCTCGAGGATACATCAGAGCTCGCTACCCTCATCTATTTACCTGAGGTGTGTATGGTTGAGTTGCATTCAATAATGATATTATATCTAAGTTATTGATTGTAACGACCCGGAAAATTCTCTTAATATTTTCTTAAAATATTAAGCATGTTTAGATAATTTTCTGAGGAACCTAGAGGTATTAATACGAACTTTGGCCTAGAAAATCCATGTTTTCTCATTTAAATTGAGAATACTAAGTATTAATGGGCCTTATGTGAGCTTTTTGGTACCCTAATTATAGGTGGATTTAGGTAATAATTAGTATAAATATAAATAGGATTTAATTAGGCATATTAGCATGATTACGGGTAAGTCTTAGCCTAATTTTCCTAGTTTAATGGAGAAATTAGGTACTAATGAGCTTTAAATGGGCTCCAAAAATGGGTATTAATTAGGTAAAATTAATATAAATATAAAAGAATTTTATTTAGGAATATTAGCACAATTATGGGTGATTTTAGGGGGATTTTCGGAATTTAGGAAAAATAAAAATAATAAAATAAATGAAATAAAAATAAAATAAAAATAAAGGTGCATGAGCCAAGGATTGAACCTTGGACCTCTTGTACAACCATGTATGCACTAACCAACTCACCTAGCAAGGTATTGTTAGGAGGGAATGAAGTGGATATGGGTTAAGGCATAGAAGAAGATGAAGGGTCATGGAGAGACTCTTCATTTGCCTCCTTAATGAATGATAAATAGGGGGTTTGGGAGTTACCTCTTCTTCCCATTTCCTTGCATTTTCGAAACTCTTCCTCCCCTCATCCTAGCCGAATACCCGAGGAAGGGTTTTCCCTTGGAAAAGCTCCACAAGAGGTCTTATCTCCAAGATCTAAGGGTTTTTCCCAAGGATACAAGGACAAGGAGGCAAGGATCCAAAGATTTTGCAATCTTCTTCCCTTTCAAGGTTCGAAAAATCAAGAAACTCAAGGTAAGACTCCCTCACCTGTGGTATAATAGTTTCTTATGATTTCCACATTTTTTAGCATGATATATTGGGAGTTTTGGATTTGATGTTGAAAAGAAGGAAAAAAACCCAAGAACCCAAGGTCAAGGGTTTCGGCCACAATGTTTTAGGGGTCTATAATTATGCCAAAAATCTTTATAATGTTGTTTAAGGTTCCCTTATGATGTTTAGAGGTTAAATGGAATTTTTGGGAATTTTTGTGGTACCCTAAGTACCCTTATGTTGAGAGAGACAAAACCAAGTACCCTAGAGACCCTATGGGTTTCGGCCACTAGGTGTTAGGGTCCTTAATGATGCTAAAAATCTTTATAATGATATTTAATGTTCCCTGATGATGTTTAGAGATTAAGTATAATTTTTGGGAATTTTTGGAGTACCCTAGAACACCCTAGGGTTTCGGCCAACATGAGGTACCCAAGTGTAGGGTTGGGTTTAAAACCTCAAGTGTATGTTTTATATTTTATCATGATATTAGGGAGATGGAGGGTGTCTATGTGAATGTTCTACATGGGCTAGAGACCCCATGGGTTTCGGCCAAGTACCCTAAAGGGGGGAAAAGTTAGGACTTATTCCAAGTAATGGTCCCAATGGCCCTATGGTAAGGTATGATTGGTGTTTAAGCAATGGTACTGGGGTTTAATGGAATTTTTCCCATACCCCCATGGCCTTGAAGTTTCGGCCAAGAATAGAATTAGGGCTAAAGGATTAGGGTTGGCCTTAAGTATGGGATCAAAGGGTCCTTAAGTAAAATGAAAGAGTTTCATGCTAACCAAACCCTTAGTTATATGTCAAGATTTATATGATTAGGTCACGAATGTTTAAGACATGTGCCATGTTTATGAATGATATGTAGGTATGCCATGTTTATGAATGATATGTATGAATGCCATGTCTTATGAATGATATGTATGAATGCCATGTTTTATGAATGATATGTATGAATGCCATGACTTATGAATGATATGTAGGTATGCCATGTTTATGAATAATGTGTACCTATGCCATGTTATGAATGAAAGATGATGCTTATGTCTTTAAGGCATAAATATGCTAAACGGCACGGTCGATGGTTGACGGTACGACGGTCGTGAGGACCGGTAAATGGGCCGGTAGACGGGCCGAGCCGTAACAAGTTATGTTATGTTAAAGATGTCATGAATGTCTTATGAATGATGAAGCATGTAAAGTATTTTACTTTATGGATGGCCTTGTACCGGACCGAAGTATGGGTCCAAGGGATGGGCACCTTAAGAACGCCCCGGTTCTGGACTACCGACTATGTTGTCCACGGTTCTGGCACTACCGTAGCTGTGCAACAGGGATGGGCACCTTAAGAACGCCTCGGTTCGGGGACTACCGACTATGCTGTCCTTACCCTAGTAGGTCAAGGCTAGCTACCTCGTATTTACTTAGGGATGCGCGCTTATGATGTATGTATGTGGTACAAGCCAGGGCCCAATGATATGATGAATATGTTTAAGCATTAAAAGTATGTTTTAAAAGGTTAAGCATCCTTATATATATGCAATTGCCTCATGCATCCATCCATGTTATGCATTATAATTATGATAAGAATATTATGCAAAGTAAGTTTATGCAAAGTAAGTTTATGCAAGATATGTTTATGCAAATGATTTTGTTTATGCTCATGTTACTATATGATGCCATGATTTGATTGTGTTTATGCTAATTTAGAATGCCATGATTTATCTTTGTTCATGTTAGTTTAGGATGCCATGATTTAATTATGTTTATGCTAAGTTAGAATGTCATGATTTGATTTATGTTCATGCTAGTTTAGGATGCCATGATTTAATTATGTTTATGCTAAGATAGAATGCCATGATTGGATTTATGTTCATGCTAATTTAGAATGCCATGATTTATCTTTGTTCATGTTAGTTTAGGATGCCATGATTTAATTATGTTTGTGCTAAGTTAGAATGTCATGATTTTAATGATGTCCATACCAATTTATGATGCCATGTTTTAACTATGTTATACTGAGATAGGACGCCATGATTTTATTTAGGTTCGTGCTAAGAATGTTTATGAAGTTATGTTTGTTATGTCTATGTCTATGCCAAGCACTATGCCATGCTATGAATGTTACGATGTTTATGTCTACGCCAAGTATTGTGTCATGCCATGAAGGTTTATGGTTATGTTTATGCTATGCTATGAAGATGATTATGTTATGTTTATGCCATGACGAATGTATGCTAAGTGATGAAAAGGCTTATGTTCTAAGTAAAGCACTAAGTATGTAAAGCACTAAGTATGTAATGGCTTATGTGCTCATGAATGAATGATGAATGGTTTTAGTGAGTAGAAAAGAGTCTTACTAAGCCTGTGTGCTTATAGTCTTATTTCCTTATACCGCAGATCACGCAAGGGGACAGTAAGGAAGCCGCAAGAGGGCATCAAAGAATGTGTGTGATAGTGACTTGGCCAAGGAGCAATATGGTTGCTCGTCTCATGATAGAACTTTATCTTTACTGTTATGTGTTTGAGTATGACTCTATGACATGATACTAAGTATGACATGATGCTACGAATGACATGATGCTAAGTATGACATGATATGATGCTAAGTATAAAGTTAATATGTCAAGTTTCCATGTTATGATGCTAGGAATGGTAGTAAGTGCATGTAGGTGTAAGTTTAAAGGTTTCCGCTGCATTAGGATGTCTACATGCCCTAAGTAGGTTAACGTAACGCCGCTTTATGAAAAAAAAAAAGCGGGAGTTACATTGATACCTGTTGCGGTTGACTAGTACCTGTTGTGATTTGCTAGCCAAATTTGGGGATAAAATTTTTGTTAGTGAGGGAGAATGATAAATATTAAAAAATTTAAGGGCTAAAACGCTAGAAACCCTAAATTAGGGGTGGAGTTGAATTATCTGGATTTGGAGGGTCTTTTTGAAAAGTTACCATAAAACTAATAAAACCTTCTTTTGTTTCTTCTTTTGCACCGACTCCTCCTCGTGGCACACGATTTCTCACGTCCTTCACCTCCGTAGAGCATCTCCTCCACGCCGTCGCCGCCACCGCCACCTGCCAAATCACACATGACAGCTACTCCTCTTTGTTTCCTCCGCCCATCAAAGCCAAGCCTTCCTTGTGAGCATCGCCAAGCGCCCTCTTCTCCCCTCCTGAATCTCTGCCACCGAACCACGCAACTTCGAAGCTGCCAGTTTCTTCTCCCTCAAGTGATCTCTTCTCTTCCTCTATGTGATTGACGTCGTAGCCTCCGACCCCATGGAAAATTTTCCCTCTCCAATAGAAAAGCTTGGTTTTGTGGTAGGGTTGTTGCAGATCAATGCTAGGGATTTCTATCGCACTATTGGTAAGTTCTCTTGCCTCCCATGGTGTGATATGATGGGTGTTTGAGTTCTTGGGTTCATGCTAACCTAGGTTTGCTCCTAGGGCTATTGGTTTTGTTTTGTGGAAGCTTCTTGTACCGGAGTAGAGAGGGGAATTTTCTGGTCAGTGACAATCTCAGGTAAGAGTTATGTTTTGGATTTGAGTGAGATCTTGTTTGCTTGGATTTCAATTAGCGATGTGTAGGGAGTTGGGTTGTACTGGTCTTGAGTTTGAAGGATGGTGCTGCAAGCATGTTTGGATTAGTTTTGTTATGATATGCTTTAGCAAATTTGTAATTGTTTTGCATAGCTATTGATGAGGTTTTGTTTTGGCTGATGGATAGGTTTTGTTCAAGCCTTATTTTGTGAGCACTGTGTGGTGCCGTGAGCTCTAATGGGTTGGAGCAAACTTTGTTGTTGAATTGTGATGAGAGCTCTCCAAATGCTTTGACCATGAGTGTCTTGATCTTGGACCTCTTCTTAATTAGTACATGACTGATTTCGTTCTTAATTGTAGTCTAACTTGTGACTTTATGAGTTAAGCATTCTGTCTGTGGAAGTTTCATGTTGTCGGGAGTTAATAGAGCCTTTGCTGGATTTTCTATTGAGGGTCACTAGTGATCTCTTACCTTGTCTCAAGCTATAGTATTAGTAGAGTTAGCCCTAATATAATTAGGAAGTAACGAATCCTAATCATGACGTCTCGGTTAATTAAGAGTTAACCATTTGATTGCGAGTAATTGAATGGTTACGAGGATTAGGATTATTCCTAAAAGATTAAGATCAATCCTAAATGATTGAGGTAGTTCATTTAGCTTAATATTATATATTTTGTTATATAACTAAACAATTATGTCCTATGATACAGGACCCTGATTTAGTCTATTATGGATACTTTGATGCGGGGTTCTCTTCTGATATGAACATCAATGATTAAGGTAGGTATTTCTCCTTTATATTCTTGTAGTTCTTTTATTTTAAATGCATGGCTTGTTATGTCTGAGTAGGTCTGCTTGACCTTGTTCTTTATTGTTGGCTATTTTAATATCGTCGTTGATACCTTTCTTGCTTGGCCTTCGAGTTTTGTCAAAAATTTTGTATCCGTACAGTCTCTCGTTGATTTTCTATTCAGTAAAGTACCACTCGTACTCGAGTACTTAGATGTTCATTAAACACCACTAGGATGGTTGACATTAGAGACACCCTACCTAGTAGTTTAGTTGCATATTTGTTGTTTTCTGGTTGGTTTCTGGTATTTGTTGCTTTTGTCATTGCATCGTTGTTATTTGGTTGTTTGTGCATATTATTATCATGCGTCATACCTGCACCGTTGCATACTGACGACTGTTGGGCTTCCATATGGTTAAGTCGTCGTCAGTCATCTAGTTTCTTCATCACTCAACCACTCGTCGTGGTAGTTGCTAGAGTGTAAGTAACCATCCTGTTACGCCACACTCGACCACTCATGTACAGTGGATGCTAGAGTTGTAGGCAAGCAGTTGACACTCTCACTGTTGTTTCCTAGGGATATCAGAGCTGTTGGTGGCTCCCCCTTTATCTCGGGGTTTTGAAGTAGTTGGCTCCCCAGCATCCTGTCCACTCAACCACAATTATCAGTGGTATTCATTGGACTGCGTACAGTTGTCACAGCCCTACCCACTAGGCGACATAGATGTAATGTGATGGTGGCTTGACTGGCGTTAGGGGTGGCACATGTCATTATCTCATATGCATCTATTGCATTTATGCATTTTTTTGTGTTTGTTGAATTTATATGAGCTATGATTGCTGTATTTGGTTGACATGCATGTATGTTTGATACTATGTTATCTCGTATGTTTCACGTTGTTTTATACATGCTTAGATGTCCTCTATTTCCTAGAGAATATACATTGTTGTTTATGTTGCTTGATATATCTTTTATGATGTCATGCATTTGTCTACTCATATACCCATAGAGTCCACCCGGACTCACCACCGCCACTATCCATTTTTGTTTCAGGTAGCAGTTAGATGCATTACTTGGAGCCAGGAGAGGATCCAGTTGTCAGTCCCACCGTGTCGATTCATTTTGGAGTTGTCTTAGGGTTAGTTTATTTTTCGCAGTTGCTTTATTTTTTGCACTTCGTGAGTTCCATATTTTTATTTCCTAGACTATATATATTTTATTAATCTAGTATTATCGCAGTAGATTTATGTTTATATGTTACTGGACTAGTGTGTTCGTTTTTGGGATTTATATTGGAGTTTTATTTTGATTATGGACTCTCTGCTACTTTTAAATTTGCTTAAAGATATTAACTGTGTGGTTGTGGATTTACTTTACTATTGTGATGCCAATTGTGTGTGGCTGAGCTATATTTTGTGGAGTGGTATGTATTAATTGTTCCAACTTGTCTGTCATACAGGAGAGATGCTGCACGATTTTCGAGTAAGCATGTGCCTCTGGGGCATGACAGTTAGTCTTTTTGGAGTGTCCTTGCTCTAATACCATTTGTTAGGATCCTACGATCGGCAAGAGGGGTGAATTGCCCTTGAAATATGAAACTTAATCTTTTATTTTTTTCACAAAGATAAGGTTAGTTAATGATGGCAAAATAACAAACATAAACAATTTAACTAAATCAAAAGAAAAAAAGACACAAACAAGGGTTTACTTGGTTGCAACTAGAAAGGTTGCTAATCCAAGACAAATAAAAGCACAATCTCCATATTATATCCTTGTGGGCAGAGAAGTCTTTTACACAAATGGAATTTTGAGAAAATTTAAGGAAAAGACTATAGAATTCGTGCTCAATTGAATTGATGAAATGAACTGAGTTCATGGGTCTATTTATAGCCCTTGAAAAAACTTATCGACGTGCTAACATGGCATATCATAGGTGCCTGAGTTTGGTTAAAACCTATCCATGTTGCAATGGTTAGAAAATGATTTTGCGATAAGTATTGGCTCTCGGGCGCCCGTATGAATTCGAGAGCTTGTATGGTCGGGCGCCTGTATTTATACGAGCGCCTGATTACCCGAGCGCTTGAATGTACTCGGGCACCTAGGAGTTAACTAGTCAACACTTGTTGACCAGCCTTCTTCCAATCTTCTAAGTGATCTCTAGCCATCCAGAGTTGAGTTCACCCGAATCCATCTCCGGCCTTCTCCTTGAGCAGACTTCCTCCTAGACTTCTCGTCCTTCGAACGTCGCACACGTCCTTCTCGCTCTACCGGTGTACTCTTCCACAGCCTTTGCATCCCTCATATGCATTGAGTCCATCGGCAACCTTCCTGCGTCATCCATTTCGTTTACTGCATCTTCCACTCTGTTGGATCGAGAAAACCGATAGAGGGGGGGTGAATATCGGAAATCGTTCGGATTTTCGTAAAGAGTACGTACGCAGCGGAAATAAAATAACACAGCACAACGACACAGTCGATTTACTTGGTTCGGAGCCTGTGTCGACTCCTACTCCAAGGCCCACGGTCGTTGACCGTTTACTTTGGGCAATTCTATATTTGGCGCAAAAACAGTTTACAAATATCGAATACAGAGTAAATGCAGTAAACTTTAACAATTAAGAAAAGATGCTCTTCTTTTATCGACGTCCGATTGTAGGTTAACTTTTTCGGAGCAGCGGGACGTCGTCGGCTCGAGTTGGGCAGTTTCCGGAGCAAGGCACGAGCGTAGAAGATCTTTGAGGCGTTGAGAGAGCGGTTGCTCTGAAGCCTTGGTCGAACGGCCTTTATATAGGGCCTGGGGGCGCCCGGGACGTCGGGGGCGCCCGGGACGTCGGGGGCGCCCCCCACGTGGCCTTTGATCCGCCAAAGTCTCGGTCGCGTCTGATCCTCTAGATCCGCTTTGACCGGGCGCCCGGAGTGCTCGGGGCGCCCAGATTGACCGGGTCAAACTTTATCTTCTGGCTTCGAAGGCTTTTGGTTCGAGGTTGCGCATGGGGGCGCCCGGGACGCTGGGGGCGCCCGGGAGCACGGGGGCGCCCCGCCCAGCAGCTGTTCGAACCCTCTTTGCTTTGATTTGTTTTGTATGAACCTTGGGGGCGCCCGGGACACTCTGGGCGCCCTACTCAGCCTTGCCTCTCTCCTTTGAGGCTTTCTGAGCTGCAGACACACATTCCTTCGGTCCTGCATCCAGGGTTAGTCCAAAACACAATAACATAATAATTTATTAGATTTATACAGCCTTAGCTGTCTTGGTTCTGACTTTGGTCTCCAAAATGGAGCCCTAGGTCAAACCGACGCCTACTGTTCCCTCGACGGGGAACGCGTCCTCACCTACTCCTCTCGGGAGAAATTACCTGATGCCAACCGCTCCTTTGGTTGAACTTTTGCCTGACGGTCCTTTGTCAGGTCTTGTAAACTGGCAGTCCTTCGCCTGGCGCCTAGCAGTCCTTCGCTAGGGCTTTGATACTGGCAGTCCTTCGCCAGTTGCCTAGCAGTCTTTCGCTAGGGCTTGGATACTGGCAGTCCTTCGCCAGTTGCCTAGCAGTCCTTCGCTAGGGCTTGGATACTGGCAGTCCTTCGCCAGTTGCCTAGCAGTCCTTCGCTAGGGCTTGGATACTGGCAGTCCTTCGCCAGGTGCCTAGTAGTCCTTCGTTAGGGCTTTGTATCCTAGCAGTCCTTTGCCAGGTGCCTAGCATTCCTTCGCTAGGACTTTATCTCTGCACACTTGAGTAACATTGTTAGATCACAAACAAACTTAACTTTGAATCCTTTGCCAATATCAAAACAAGGTTCGATATGGTGCTTCCTGCACCAACAATCTCCCCCTTTTTGATTATGGCAACACAATTCAAAGTTAAGTAAAAAACTTTATAATAGTTGAGAACATAATGTAAAAATGAAGTATAGCAATTTTACACAACTCAATGTTAAGTAAAAACTTTATAACATTTAATAACACAAGGTAAGATTTGAAAAAAAAAATCCTTTATTTCTCATACTCCCCCTAAAACCCTGAGTACTTGTGTTATAAAATACTTAACTTTGACCTTTCCTCCCCCTTTGACATATATCAAAATTAACCATGGGTGAACAAGGTATCTAATAGGGAGGTTTGAGTTTTACCAAAATAAATTTAAGTAAAGGAGTTCAAAAAGCATAGTTTTCAAAAGAAACTGTAAGTAATGGATTAGTGCTTTAGAGATTTTGAAAGAACTTTGAATATGCTTAGACCAATTTTAAGGTACTTAAAAATACTTAGTGAAAACAAGACAAGATTTAAAATTTTCTCTCTCTTGGCCATATATCAATAAGGAGCTTTTTGAAAGAAGATTTAAAAAAAAATTATGTATCAGAGCCTATGAGTTTTGAAAACATAAAAATACTTAGCATAATTCTTGAAAGTATAGCAAAAACTATAAACTGCATCAACAAAACTTCACTTAAAAATATTTTATATTTGTAGCAAGTCTTTTAGAAACTTCATGCACTTAGAACACTATTGCCTTTACAAGTATTAGTACTTTTCAAAACATTATACTTTGTAAAATAGAAGTACTTTTTGAACATTATGAGTACTTTTAAACATAATATTTTGAGAAAAATTTAATGTTATTTTGAAAACATAATACTTTGCTTGACTAGATTTCTTTTCCAGTCTGACACAATCCTAGGAACCCTTGTTAACTACAAGGACATTTTCCTAAGTGTCCTGAAAATTCTCAAGATTCAAGCAAATATTACTTCTAAAGGTATTTCAAAAATAATTTACTAAACCATATTTTTAAAAGCAAATTGTATTTTCAAAAGAATTTTGAAAACTTAATGTATTAAAACATATTATTTTGAAATGTTCAATAATTCATTTAATTTAACCTCCCCCTAAATTTGATATAGTCCTCGGAAGCTTGTTGATCACAAGTATTCTTCCTCTAAGTCTTTAGGGTTTAGTTCAGATCAAAGGAATTTATCTAACAATTTCAAAACAAATAATTACCAAAAAAATTTCAGAAATTCTTCTTTTGACTCAAACTCCCTCTAAATTTGACACATCCTAGGAGTCCTTATAGATCATTAAGTGGGTCTTCCTCTGTGTCTTTAGGGTTTATTAAAATCAAAAAAATAATTTTGAATAACCTTCTGAGTATGATAACTTTCAAGGTGATACATTTTTGAAAATAGTTTTCGGAAAATATTTTGAAATGATGATAATTTTTAAACAGATAGTAGTATACGAAGGTTTTTGAATCAATTTTTGAAAACCTTATCGACTTGATAATAAGATTTAGAGCATAAGGTTTTTGAAAAACAATTTAATTTTTTGAAAAGTATTAAAAGAAAACTCCCCCTGTATCTGACACAGTCTGTGTTTTATCTAAGTTCCTTAAGAGACTTCAGTGTTGACCAGGTTTGACTATGCGGACTAGGGTTGACTATTTTGACCAAGTTAATGACTAAATCAGACCAAGCCCTATCTTCTCTTCAAAGTAAGTCTATTGTGATACTTAACATGAACTTCAATATTTAAAATAAACTGTTAGAGTTGAAAAAGTAGGGTACAGTAAACAGAGTTAATTTCAAAAAAATAGAAATAATTTTGAATACCTTTTGAAAACATTTTTTTTTATTTGAAAGGATAGTGATTCATGCTTTTAGGTCCTAGATGTCTCACCCAGTTCTACGTGGTCAAACATGTTAACCTTATGGGTTGTGTGAGACCAATATTTTAATTTTGAAGATAAATCATTGACAATAATTAAATTGAATTTTGAGTATGATTAATTGAGAATAATTAAGTTGAGTTTGAGAATAATTAAGAGTAATTAAGTTGAATTTTGAGAATGATTAGTTGAGATTAATTAAGTTGAATTTTATTGAATTATTTTGAATTTTGATTGAATTAAATTGATTTAATTAAGATTTAATTGAATTCAATTGATTTAATTAAAATTTAATTGAATTTAATTGATTTACTTAAGATTTAATTGAATTTAATTGATTTAATTAAGATTTAATTGAATTTAATTGATTTAATTAAGATTTAATTTGAGTTTGAATTTGATTTAGTCGGTTGATTAGGTCGGACTAAACTTTTAGGTCCTGAGCATCTCACCCATTTCTAAGTGACAAAACAGGATATCCTTAACTGTTTTGTGAGATGCATATTTTAATAGAAAGATTTATTTTGAAAAGGTCATGATTAATTTTGAAAAGTTAACTTAATTTTTAAACCCAATTTAAATTTATTTTGAAAAGAGATATTTGAATCTAAAATTAACTGAAAATTTGTGTTAGATTCGAATTTAACAAAGAGTAAATTGAATTTGAATTTCAAAAATTGGCTTCCAGGTCTTGGCGAGCCATTAGGCCTTCTTTGGCCGTAGCCTTATGGGATCATCCACCCTTTCCTTGACAAAGCCTTTTAATGAAGTTTCATTTTCAAAATTATTCTTTGAAAAATTTCTGGTCTAACTAGTTTGGGTTTTGGATCGGTAGATTCGGCTAGTTCCGCCAGTCTAAAGAGACCAAGTGAACTTGATCTTATTAGAATTGGTTTCCCTAACGTACTATCATCTCACCTCCACCCAATACTATGTTGTCAAGTTTCAGTTAAGTTTGTTCAGTCCTTAACTAACCATTCCTAAATCTAAGCATGGTAAATTGCAGGAATTTTAAATAAACAATCAAACAAGCAATTGCAATCAAGAATTAAAGTTATTTATCTAGTAATGAATATTGTTTTCAGTTTGGCTCCCCCTGGACTAAAGCCACGATGATGGTTAGGCAAGATGTGAATCTTGTCCTTGGGGATCCAATACTGATTTGATTCAGTCGGTTTGTTCAGGTATAGTTTAGGTACCCATGCCTGAATTTTACCTTTGGACTGATTCAGTACAGCAAAGTATGATCTTTGCCGAGATTTGGTTTTGTAGCCCAATCCGGATCGATTTAGAACTGATTTCTGTTTTCCAAGGACCATGTCAAGACCCTTGGAACCAGATGTAAATCGTTCTAATGCTGATCTAAGATCCTTAACCTGAGTTTTCAGGGAAGAGTTTTCCTGTTCAAGTTTTTCAACTTGATTAGGAGTTCCTTCCTGAACCTTCTCGGTAAAGGGTTTAGAGTCAGCTCCCTCTTTCAGGAGTTTTACTTCCTGTCGGAGGGTTTCGACTCGGAGTTTGGCTTTTGCCAAATCTCGAGAAAGAAAAGAAATTAAATCACTTAATTGCGATCTATTAAAACCTGTTACCTTAATTTCTCCGTCTTCTGTGAAGGTCAGCTCGTCGTCCTCTTGTTCTGTTTCTGACTCAGTCTCGACTTTATCTGAGGCGGTCAGAGCTAGGAGATTGGACTGGGGTGCCTCTTCTTCTTCTTCTGAGGATGATTCGTCCCAGGTTGCTTGCAGTGCCTTCTTTCTTCTCGTCCTTTTTGTCTCCTTTAGGTTAGGGCACTCTGACTTGTAGTGGCCCTTTTTCTTGCACTCGTAGCAGGTCACATTAGGCTTGTTCGCGGGTTCAGTTGGTTCGTCCTTTCTTCGGCCGGTTTTCCGTTTGTTGGTTCGGTTCTTCAGCTCCTTGTAGTAGCTTCGTGCGAACCGGACCAGCT
The DNA here is from genome assembly GCA_024364735.1 of Boesenbergia rotunda. Classification (NCBI taxonomy): domain Eukaryota; kingdom Viridiplantae; phylum Streptophyta; class Magnoliopsida; order Zingiberales; family Zingiberaceae; genus Boesenbergia; species Boesenbergia rotunda. Next base: position 409,479 of record JAGFNQ010001000.1, read on the forward strand.
TAGTTTGATCTCCATCTTCTTCTTCTGAGTCTGAGTCAGAGTTGGACTCAGATTTGGGTTCAGGCTTCTTCTTCGTTGTCCTTCCAGTTTTACCTGCAATGAAAGCAATACCTTTCTCGATCATATTGGTGTTAGTTTGTTCATGCAGTTCTAGTTCGGAAAACAATTCATCTAATTTTATTTTGGAAAGATCTCTAGAGACCTTGTATGCATCTACCATAGATGCCCACAAGGTGTTTCTAGGGAAGGCGTTTAGAGCATACCTTATTAGGTCACGGTTTTCAACCTTGTGACCTATTGTGTGAAGACCGTTCATTACCTCTTGGATTCGTGCGTGGAGCTGGGCTGCTGTTTCGTTGTCGGCCATCTTGATCGTGTAGAGTTTGTTTAGTAGCAGATCCCTCTTGCTGATCCGAGTATCTGAAGTCCCTTCGTGTAGCTTGATCAGTTTTGTCCACAGCTCCTTTGCACTGTTGAAGGGGCCCACGCGGTTCAGCTCCTCTTTCGTCAATCCGCATTGAAGAGTCTGAGTAGCTTTTGCGTCGGCTTCTATCTTGCGTTTTAGGGAGTTGTCCCATTCGGAGTAGTTCTGAGGAAGTCCATCAGCATTTCGGGGGATCTCCAGACCGGACTGGATAATGATCCACATGTCCACCTGAGTTTTCAGGCCATGCGGCTTTTCCAGTAGGAAAAGTCTTCTCCACTGAAGAGTGGAGGTCTTGCGGTGCTGAATCCCTCTTGCATGGCCATTTAGACGGAAAAAGAAAACCAAAAAAAACAAATTTTCCAAGACTAGGTCTTGGATTAGCAGTGCTGGATAAAGTAAATAACGAGGGGTGTTGCACCAACCTCGCAAAAAAAATCGAATGAAATATTTAACGAAAAATTCGTAAGAGAGATAAAAGAAAAAAATAGAAAAATAAAAATCCGAAAAAAATTTCAAACTGGTGGTTGCACCAGGTTTGAAGTTCCCCGCTCTGATACCACTTGTTGGATCGAGAAAACCGATAGAGGGGGGGTGAATATCGGAAATCGTTCGGATTTTCGTAAAGAGTACGTACGCAGCGGAAATAAAATAACACAGCACAACGACACAGTCGATTTACTTGGTTCGGAGCCTGTGTCGACTCCTACTCCAAGGCCCACGGTCGTTGACCGTTTACTTTGGGCAATTCTATATTTGGCGCAAAAACAGTTTACAAATATTGAATACAGAGTAAATGCAGTAAACTTTAACAATTAAGAAAAGATGCTCTTCTTTTACCGACGTCCGATTGTAGGTCAACTTTTTCGGAGCAGCGGGACGTCGTCGGCTCGAGTTGGGCAGTTTCCGGAGCAAGGCACGAGCGTAGAAGAGCTTTGAGGCGTTGAGAGAGCGGTTGCTCTGAAGCCTTGGTCGAAGGGCCTTTATATAGGGCCTGGGGGCGCCCGAGACGTCGGGGGCGCCCCCCACGTGGCCTTTGATCCGCCAAAGTCTCGGTCGCGTCTGATCCTCTGGATCCGCTTTGACCGGGGCGCCCGGAGCGCTCGGGGCGCCCAGATTGACCGGGTCAAACTTTATCTTCTGGCTTCGAAGTCTTTTGGTTCGAGGTATGCGCATGGGGGCGCCCGGGACGCTGGGGGCGCCCGGGAGCAGCGGGGGCGCCCGGGAGCACGGGGGCGCCCCGCCCAGCAGCTGTTCGAACCCTCTTTGCTTTGATTTGTTTTGTATGAACCTTGGGGGCGCCCGGGACACTCCGGGCGCCCTATTCAGCCTTGCCTCTCTCCTTTGAGGCTTTCTGAGCTGCAGACACATATTCCTTCGGTCCTGCATCCAGGGTTAGTCCAAAACACAATAACATAATAATTTATTAGATTTATACAGCCTTAGCTGTCTTGGTTCTGACTTTGGTCTCCAAAATGGAGCCCTAGGTCGAACCGACGCCTACTGTTCCCTCGATGGGGAACGCGTCCTCACCTACTCCTCTCGGGAGAAATTACCTGATGTCAACCGCTCCTTTGGTTGGACTTTTGCCTGACGGTCCTTTGTCAGGTCTTGTAAACTGGCAGTCCTTCGCCTGGCGCCTAGCAGTCCTTCGCTAGGGCTTTGATACTGGCAGTCCTTCGCCAATTGCCTAGCAGTCCTTTGCTAGGGCTTGGATACTGGTAGTCTTTCGCCAGTTGCCTAGCAGTCCTTCGCTAGGGCTTGGATACTGGCAGTCCTTCGCCAGTTGCCTAGCAGTCCTTCGCTAGGGCTTGGATACTGGCAGTCATTCACCAGGTGCCTAGCAGTCCTTCGTTAGGGATTTGTATCCTGGCAGTCCTTCGCCAGGTGCCTAGCATTCCTTCGCTAGGACTTTATCTCTGCACACTTGAGTAACATTGTTAGATCACAAACAAACTTAACTTTGAATCCTTTGCCAATATCAAAACAAGGTTTGATATGGTGCTTCCTGCACCAACACACTCGACTTCATGTGCTTCTAAACTCCTGCACAATTAGACACAGGAATTAGATACCAACAAAATCAAACTTGACTCAATTGATCATATCAAAACTCATCCGAAATACTTATATATGTCATTATAATTAAAGAATTAAACTTGTTAAAAACATATAAAAAATGGAATATCTAATTTATTTATACTTTTACCCTTATCTCAATTTATCTTTTAAAGTAAAATTATTTATTATATATTTTAAAATTTTAATATTATCATTGAGTGTGAATATTTCATTAAAATTGAAGAACTAAACTTGTTAAAATCAAACTAAAAAAATCGATATATTTTATTTTTTTTAATCTTATAATTAGGAGTGAATATTTCATTAAAATTGAATCAATAATTGAACTAAACTTGTTTAAATCAAATTTAAAAAATCAATCGACCAATTGAATTGATCAATTTTTAATATTAAAACTAAACCGATCAAATTAATAAAAAGTAATTAATTCAGCCGATGATCGAATTAATTAATTTTTAATAAAAAATATTAAGGCTTTTTAAATTTAATCATTTAATATTTCTTTATCTAGTGATGGATGATATGCATCAATTATACCAAACAATTATTATTTTGTTAAAACATCTATATTTATCTATTTCAACACATAACTAAATTAAATACAATTAATATAGATTTAAGAATTTTAAAAGACTTATTCTCTTATGCATTACTTTTCTGAGTAAAGTGAACAATGATGCTTTAATTTTTCAACAACTAAGGGAGTGCTACAAATTACACACAGAAAATAAAACTTAATTAGATTAATCTTTAATTTAAGTTAAAGCCTAGACAATTTTTTAATAAAAAGTTTAATCAAATTAACTGATATTTAAAATTCAAAATTAAAATCAAATGATTTAACTAAACTTGATAATTAAAATCAAATTAAACATTCAAATTAATTAGATTGATTAAACCAAAATTTTATTCATCCCTACTTGTTTTTCCACTCATCCTGTAATTTCGCCTAATGATACATTTCAATTTTCAATAAAAAAATTAGTTCATTTAAAAACCAATTCATAAAACTCAACCACAAAAATAAAATTTTTCATAATGTATATTCAATCATAATTTATCATATAAAAAACAAAACATTATTCTCTTTTTTTTTAATTGTCGATAAACTTTCGATTAAATAATCCCATCCATTTTAATAGCAGTCAAAAAGTGAGGGAAAACGCCTGTTCTAACGTTGTAAAACAGCATGCCTAAGCTCCACCTCGTCCAATCGCGTCTCCATAGCCCGTGGAAGCGGTCACCCATCAGTAGGACTATTCTGCCCTCGAACAAATCGGTCTGGCAAAGATTTGGTGTGTTTTAATGCAATTGTTGACACAGATATTAGATACCAACAAAATCTAACTTGACTCAGTTGATCATATCAAAACTCATCCGAAATACTTATATATGTCATTATAATTAAAGAATTAAACTTGTTAAAAACAAATAAAAAATGGAATATTTAATTTATTTATACTTTTACCCTTATCTCAATTTATCTTTTAAAGTAAAATTATTTATTATATATTTTAAAATTTTAATATTGCCATTGAGTGTGAATATTTCATTAAAATTGAAGAACTAAACTTGTTAAAATCAAATTAAAAAAATCGATATATTTTATTTTTTTAATCTTATAATTAGGAGTGAATATTTCATTAAAATTGAATCAATAATTAAACTAAACTTGTTTAAATCAAATTTAAAAAATCAATCCACCAACTGAATTGATCAATTTTTAATATTAAAACTAAACCGATCGAATTAATAAAAAGTAATTAATTCAGCCGATGATCAAATTAATTAATTTTTAATAAAAATATTAAGGTTTTTTAACTTTTATCATTTAATATTTCATTATCTAGTGATGGATGATATGCATCAATTATACCAAACAATTATTATTTTGTTAAAACATCTATATTTATCTATTTCAACACATAACTAAATTAAATACAATTAATATAGATTTAAGAATTTTAAAAGACTTATTCTCTTATGCATTACTTTTCTGAGTAAAGTGAACAATGATGCTTTAATTTTTCAACAACTAAGGGAGTGCTACAAATTACACACAGAAAATAAAACTTAATTAGATTAATCTTTAATTTAAGTTAAAGCCTAGACAATTTTTTAATAAAAAGTTTAATCAAATTAACTGATATTTAAAATTCAAAATTAAAATCGAATGATTTAACTAAACTTCATAATTAAAATCAAATTAAACTTTCAAATTAATTAGATTGATTAAACCAAAATTTATTCGTCCCTACTTGTTTTTCCACTCATCCTGTAATTTCGCCTAATGATACATTTCAATTTTCAATAAAAAATTAGCTGATTTACAAACCAATTCATAAAACTCAACCACAAAAATAAAATTTTTCATAATGTATATTAAATCATAATTTATCATATAAAAAACAAAACATTATTCGCTTTTTTTTTGTAATTGTCGATAAACTTTCGATTAAATAATCCCATCCATTTTAATAGCAGTCAAATAGTGAGGGAAAACGCCTATTCTAACGTTGTAAAACAGCATGACTAAACTCCACCTCGTCCAATCGCGTCTCCATAGCCCGTGGAAGCGGTCATCCATCAGTAGGACTATTCTGCCCTCGAACGAATCGGTCTGGCAAAGATTTGGTGTGTTTTAATGCAATTGTTGACACAGGAATTACATACCAACAAAATCTAACATGACTCAGTTGATCATATCAAAACTCATCGAAATACATATATATGTCATTATAATTAAAGAATTAAACTTGTTAAAAACAAATAAAAAATGGAATATTTAATTATTTATACTTTTACCCTTTATCTCAATTTATCTTTTAAAGTAAAATTATTTATTATATATTTTAAAATTTTAATATTATCATTGAGTGTGAATATTTCATTAAAATTGAAGAACTAAACTTGTTAAAATCAAATAAAAAAAATCGATATATTTTATTTTTTTAATCTTATAATTAGGAGTGAATATTTCATTAAAATTGAATCAATAATTGAACTAAACTTGTTTAAATCAAATTTAAAAAATCAATCCACCAACTGAATTGATCAATTTTTAATATTAAAACTAAACTGATCGAATTAATAAAAAGTAATTAATTCAGCCGATGATCGAATTAATTAATTTTTAATAAAAATATTAAGGCTTTTTAACTTTTATCATTTAATATTTCTTTATCTAGTGATGGATGATATGCATCAATTATAGCAAACAATTATTATTTTGTTAAAACATCTATATTTATCTATTTCAACACATATCTAAATTAAATACAATTAATATAGATTTAAGAATTTTATATTTATCTATTTCAACACATAACTAAATTAAATACAATTAATATAGATTTAAGAATTTTAATAGACTTATTCTCTTATGCATTACTTTTCTGAGTAAAGTGAACAATGATGCTTTAATTTTTCAACAACCAAGGGAGTGCTACAAATTACTCACAGAAAATAAAACTTAATTAGATTAATCTTTAATTTAAGTTAAAGCCTAGACAATTTTTTAATAAAAAGTTTAATCAAATTAACTGATATTTAAAATTCAAAATTAAAATCGAATGATTTAACTAAACTTCATAATTAAAATCAAATTAAACTTTAAAATTAATTAGATTGATTAAACCAAAATTTTATTCATCCCTACTTGTTTTTCCACTCATCCTGTAATTTCGCCTAATGATACATTTCAATTTTCAATAAAAAAATTAGCTGATTTACAAACCAATTCATATAACTCAACCACAAAAATAAAATTTTTCATAATGTATATTCAATCATAATTTATCATATAAAAAACAAAACATTATTCTCTTTTTTTTTTTAATTGTCAATAAATTTTCGATTAAATAATCTCATCCATTTTAGTAGCAGTCAAATAGTGAGGGAAAACACCTGTTCTAACGTTGTAAAACAGCATGCCTAAGCTCCACCTCGTCCAATCGCGTCTCCATAGCCCGTGGAAGCGGTCACCCATCAGTAGGACTATTCTGCCCTCGAACGAATCGGACTGGCAAAGATTTGGTGTGTTTTAATGCAATTCTTGACACAGGAATTAGATACCAACAAAATCTAACTTGACTCAGTTGATCATATCAAAACTCATCTGAAATACTTATATATGTCATTATAATTAAAGAATTAAACTTGTTAAAAACAAATAAAAAATAGAATATTTAATTTATTTATACTTTTACCCTTATCTCAATTTATCTTTTAAAGTAAAATTATTTATTATATATTTTAATATTTTAATATTATCATTGAGTGTGAATATTTCATTAAAATTGAAGAACTAAACTTGTTAAAATCAAATTAAAAAAATTGATATATTTTATTTTTTTAATCTTATAATTAGGAGTGAATATTTCATTAAAATTGAATCAATAATTAAACTAAACTTATTTAAATCAAATTTAAAAAATCAATCCACCAACTGAATTGATCAATTTTTAATACTAAAACTAAACTGATTGAATTAATAAAAAGTAATTAATTCAGCCGATGATCGAATTAATTAATTTTTAATAAAAATATTAAGGCTTTTTAACTTTTATCATTTAATATTTCTTTATCTAGTGATGGATGATATGCATCAATTATAGCAAACAATTATTATTTTGTTAAAACATCTATATTTATCTATTTCAACACATAACTAAATTAAATACAATTAATATAGATTTAAGAATTTTAAAAGACTTATACTCTTATGCATTACTTTTCTTAGTAAAGTGAACAATGATGCTTTAATTTTTCAACAACTAAGGGAGTGCTACAAATTACTCACAGAAAATAAAACTTAATTAGATTAATCTTTAATTTAAGTTAAAGCCTAGACAATTTTTTAATCAATAGTTTAATCAAATTAACTATTAAACCCGACATTTTATTCTACTCCAGAAAATTTTTCAGAAAACACCCTAGGGTGTACGGGCTCTTAGACAGAATTTTAAGGAGTTAATTGGAATAAAACCAAACCTTAAAGGGGTTGTTTGCGAAAATGTTCAAATATAGGGGTGATCTTGCAATTAGAAGGAAATTGATTGGACTAAAGTGTAAGATGCCATCTCTTATATCCCGTGCCCTAGCCACAGGCGCGCCGACTCCTCCCTTCGTCTCCCTTCTCGCGAACCCTAGCCACCCGCCTCCTCATCTCTCGAAGCTTCCAGCCCAGTTGTTCCTTGTTCGATTAGCTCGACACAGGAGCCGACAGTCGAGGAGTCGATCCCTTGTTGTTCTTCACGCGCGTGCGGAGCTGTATCACCAGGCGAATCATTGCTTGGGTGACGATTGGGCAGATCGGTTGCAACTGTTGGGATCCAAAGCCAGGAAGGCTTCGAGCCGATTAGAAGAAGAAGAAGGGTGCGCTGATGATTCATTTGATTCTCTTCCCTTAACCAAATTGATCCCCGCCTGATTGAAGCAGTGTAGTGTCAACGGGCTTGTTGGGTGATTGCGCTTAGGTAAGTGTTGATTTGTTGATATTGATCTTGAACAAATCTGTTAATGGATTAGGGTTCTTTGCTTGGTTGTGGATTGTCAGCCTTGATAGTTAAACGGGATTGAGTTCGCTGGAGCAGGATGCGTGGGGATTCCTATTGGTTTTTGGCCGATCGCATTTGTTTGGGCTGCAAAACTAGGTAAGGATCATATCTAAGATGTGCTCTTGGATGAACTGTGTTAGAATCTTGAATTCTAGTATGTGATCGAGTTAATTTTTTTTCTCTGAATGGTGGATCTCGGATTTCATTCTGATCTGGATTTGGTTTTCTTTATCTTGGTTAGCTCTGTTGGTGTTGTGTTCTACCATGAGTTGGTTTTGATATGTTTGTTGTGGAAAGTTTTGGAATGAGGGTCGTATTGGGGTTTTTGAAGTTGAATTTGAATTGGGTAGCTTCTGATTTGTTTGGTGTTGGCTTGGAGCGGTGAGAAATTCTGTTTGGAGCTCAGCCAAGAACATCTTGATTAGTATCTCGGTTTGATTTGTTTTTCTTAGGGATTAGATCTGAGTTTTCCTATGGTTTCTTTTTGGATGATCACTTGGCTAGCTTTGCTTTCCCTTACCATGTGGATCAGTGTGGGGAGTTCGTGTTCTATTTTGGAATTAGATCAGTTTGTGTGATATGGAAAGGGATGTTTGAATGTTGGCTTCCAACTAGGTTGCTTCTATTACCTCCTGTGTAGAAGAGTATGTATCAATTTTTGTGCTGGGCGTGGTATTGGTTTTGGAGGAGTAGCTTGGATTTTTATTTGCTGTCCTGTCGTGTGCCACCTTACAGGTTCGTTTTATTTAAGGTGATCATTGGGTTAAACCTAAACTTGAAACCTGACCCCAATCTAGAAAGGGATAATCATTTAATTAGATTAATTAAATGAAATACGAGGGTGAAGTTAATCCTAATACGGTGTAGGAATTTGTTTAGCTACTTAATAATTATTGTTATAGCTAAAACAATGTCCTTGATACAGGACGCTGATTGATTGCTGATTATTGGACGGGAGGTTCTCTATTGATACAGACTTCACTTACTTGGAGGCGGGTACCCTTTGACTTATCTATCTTGATGTTGTCAGTTTGTTATGCATAGAATGTTATAGATAGCAGTAAGATTCTACGCTATCCCTAGTTATTATGTCTGTTCTGGATATTGTTGTTTATCCCTGTTTATTATACCTGTCCTGGATACTTGTTAGTTATCCTTGAGTTATCATGTCTGTTCTGGATACTTATTAGTTATCCCTGAGTTATTATACCTGTCCTGGATACTTGTTAGTTATCCTTGAGTTATCATGTCTGTTCTGGATACTTATTAGTTATCCCTGAGTTATTATACCTGTCCTGGATACTTGTTAGCTATCCCTGGGTTATTATGCCTGTCCTGGATACTTATTAGTTATCCCTGAGTTATTATACCTGTCCTGGATACTTGTTAGTTATCCTTGAGTTATCATGTCTGTTCTGGATACTTATTAGTTATCCCTGAGTTATTATACCTGTCCTGGATACTTGTTAGTTATCCTTGAGTTATCATGTCTGTTCTGGATACTTATTAGTTATCCCTGAGTTATTATACCTGTCCTGGATACTTGTTAGTTATCCTTGAGTTATCATGTCTATTCTGGATACTTGTTAGTTATCCCTGAGTTATTATGCCTGTTCTGGATACTTATTAGTTATCCCTGAGTTATTATACCTGTCCTGGATACTTGTTAGCTATCCCTGGGTTATCATGTCTGCTCTGGATACTTATTAGTTATCCCTGAGTTATTATACCTGTCCTGGATACTTGTTAGTTATCCCTGAGTTATCATGTCTGTTCTGGATACTTGTTATTTATCCCTGGTTATTATGCATGTTCTGGATACTTGTTGGTTATCCCTGTTTATTATGCCTGTCCTGGATACCTGTGGTTTATCCCTGAGTTATTATGCTGTTAGTTCCCTACAGTATCAGGTAGTGTCATATCTATATGTATGCTTAGAGATCGTGATGTATCTCCTGCCTTTGACCTTGAGGGATCTGTAGTTTTCGGCCAGTATACCTTGTAGGTTACCTGTATTTCCTGTTATAGGATTTCAGACGGAGACCTAGTATACTGAGGACTTGGGAGGGAGGTATGTGTATCTATCATACACCATCCTTGCATTGTTGCATGCCGGCGATCAGCGACTCCCTTGTGGTTGAGCCTAATCGTCTTCCGGCACATGATTTGCACACACGGCCACTCATGGGTTAGTGGATACCGCTGGGTGTGTGCATTTGCTCTGTATTGCTCCGCTCGTCCGCTCAGGGGTAGTGGTTTCGGAGCGTGGTAGCAAGCAGGGATCCCTTCTCTACCCATAGACCAGAGAAGATGAGAGAGATATCTCCCCCATATATACATGGGGCGGAGTGTTTACTCCACCAGCATCCTGTCCACTCGGTCACTCAGGAGCAGTGATGGCAGAGTGCTGACAGTGTCACAACTCTACCCACTCGGCCGACACAGTATCGCCTATCTCGGTGGCTTGACTGGAGTTAGGGGGTGACCATGGCATTGCACCATGTGCATATTTTGCATCGTGCATTGTTTGCTGCACTTGATTTCTGCACTTGTTTGACATGCATATTCTGGAGACTTGTTATCTGAGATTATATGTCTATTGGTATTCCATTGGTATTTATTACCTTCTTTTCAGGTTAGCTGGATTCTGGTATGTATCTACCTCAGTATTTTCAGTACTAGTCTTTCCCTATTGTTGATAGGAGACTGTATTAGCGGAACTCTTATTGTTAGTATAACATTCTAAGCATATCTGCTGGGTATTCGCTGAGTTTATGGACTTACACCGTTGCCATATATACTTATTTTCAGGTTGAAATACTTGGAGTCGCCAGAAGAGCCCAGCAGCCAGTCCCTACCCATCGCGACATGTTTTGGTGTTGTACTTTGCAGTGTCTATGTTTTCATATTCAGTTATTGGATTTGTATATGTCTTGGGAGTGTTGTTGTGTGCCCTAAGGGGTTGTTGTTGTATTTGTTGTTTCGTCATAAGTCGGACCGGTCCGCAGTCAGGTATGATTTATTTTGTGTTATGGTCAGTTTATGTTTTAGTTTTGAGGCCTGAGGCCAAATATATATAATTAAACTGCGTGGTGATGTCTAGTATGTTCTGTGTATGTGTAAATTGTCCGCCGGACAGGGGAGGTGCTGTCCGATTTTATATTGGAACAGCGGCTCCTGGGTCTCGGGGCGTGACATTAACTGATATTTAAAATTCAAAATTAAAATCGAATCATTTAACTAAACTTCATAATTAAAATCAAATTAAACTTTCAAATTAATTAGATTGATTAAACCAAACTTTTATTCATCCCTACTTGTTTTTCCACTCATCCTGTAATTTCGCCTAATGATACATTTCAATTTTCAATAAAAAAATTAGTTGATTTACAAACCAATTCATAAAACTCAACCACAAAAATAAAATTTTTCATAATGTATATTCAATCATAATTTATCATATAAAAAACAAAACATTATTCGCTTTTTTTTTAATTGTCGATAAACTTTCGATTAAATAATCCCATCCATTTTAATAGCAGTCAAATAGTGAGGCAAAACGCCTGTTCTAACGTTGTAAAACAGCATGCCTAAGCTCCACCTCGTCCAATCGCGTCTCCATAGCCCGTGGAAGCGGTCACCCATCAGTAGGACTATTCTGCCCTCGAACGAATCGGTCTGACAAAGATTTGGTGCGTTTTAATGCAATTGTTGACACAGGAATTAGATACCAACAAAATCTAACTTGACTCAGTTGATCATATCAAAACTCATCCGAAATACATATATATGTCATTTTAATTAAAGAATTAAACTTGTTAAAAACAAATAAAAAATGGAATATTTAATTTATTTATACTTTTACCCTTTATCTCAATTTATCTTTTAAAGTAAAATTATTTATTATATATTTTAAAATTTTAATATTATCATTGAGTGTGAATATTTCATTAAAATTGAAGAACTAAACTTGTTAAAATCAAATAAAAAAAATCGATATATTTTATTTTTTTTAATCTTATAATTAGGAGTGAATATTTCATTAAAATTGAATCAATAATTGAACTAAACTTGTTTAAATCAAATTTAAAAAATCAATTCACCAACTGAATTGATCAATTTTTAATATTAAAACTAAACCGATTGAATTAATAAAAAGTAATTAATTCAGCCGATGATCGAATTAATTAATTTTTAATAAAAATATTAAGGCTTTTTAACTTTTATCATTTAATATTTCTTTATCTAGTGATGGATGATATGCATCAATTATAGCAAACAATTATTATTTTGTTAAAACATCTATATTTATCTATTTCAACACATAACTAAATTAAATACAATTAATATAGATTTAAGAATTTTATATTTATCTATTTCAACACATAACTAAATTAAATACAATTAATATAGATTTAAGAATTTTAGTAGACTTATTCTCTTATGCATTACTTTTGTGAGTAAAGTGAACAATGATGCTTTAATTTTTCAACAACCAAGGGAGTGCTACAAATTAGACACAGAAAATAAAACTTAATTAGATTAATCTTTAATTTAAGTTAAAGCCTAGACAATTTTTAATAAAAAGTTTAATCAAATTAACTGATATTTAAAATTCAAAATTAAAATCGAATGATTTAACTAAACTTCGTAATTAAAATCAAATTAAACTTTAAAATTAATTAGATTGATTAAACCAAAATTTTATTCATCCCTATTTGTTTTTCCACTCATCCAGTAATTTCACCTAATGATACATTTCAATTTTCAATAAAAAAATTAGCTGATTTACAAACCAATTCATAAAACTCAACCACAAAAATAAAATTTTTCATAATGTATATTCAATCATAATTTATCATATAAAAAACAAAATATTATTCTCTTTTTTTTAATTGTCGATAAACTTTCGATTAAATAATCCCATCCATTTTAGTAGCAGTCAAATAGTGAGGGAAAACGCCTGTTCTAACGTTGTAAAACAGCATGCCTAAGCTCCACCTCGTCCAATCGCGTCTCCATAGCCCGTGGAAGCGGTCACCCATCAGTAGGACTATTCTGCCCTCGAACGAATCGGTCTGGCAAAGATTTGGTGTGTTTTAATGCAATTGTTGACACAGGAATTAGATACCAACAAAATCTAACTTGACTCAGTTGATCATATCAAAACTCATCCGAAATACTTATATATGTCATTATAATTAAAGAATTAAACTTGTTAAAAACAAATAAAAATGAAATATTTAATTTATTTATACTTTTACCCTTATCTCAATTTATCTTTTAAAGTAGAATTATTTATTATATATTTTAAAATTTTAATATTATCATTGAGTGTCAATATTTCATTAAAATTGAAGAACTAAACTTGTTAAAATCAAATTAAAAAAATCGATATATTTTATTTTTTTAATCTTATAATTAGTAGTGAATATTTCATTAAAATTGAATCAATAATTGAACTAAACTTGTTTAAATCAAATTTAAAAAATCAATCCACCAACTGAATTGATCAATTTTTAATATTAAAACTAAACCGATCAAATTAATAAAAAGAAATTAATTCAGCCGATGATCGAATTAATTAATATTTAATAAAAAATATTAAGGCTTCTTAGCTTTTATCATATAATATTTCTTTATCTAGTGATGGATGATATGCATCAATTATACCAAACATTTATTATTTTGTTAAAACATCTATATTTATCTATATCAACATATAACTAAATTAAATACAATTAATATAGATTTAAGAATTTTAAAAGACTTATTCTCTTATGCATTACTTTTCTGAGTAAAGTGAACAATGTTGCTTTAATTTTTCAACTTCTAAGGGAGTGCTACAAATTACACACAGAAAATAAAAATTAATTAGATTAATCTTTAATTTAAGTTAAAGCCTAGATAATTTTTTAATAAAAAGTTTAATCAAATTAACTGATATTTAAAATTCAAAATTAAAATCGAATGATTTAACTAAACTTCATAATTAAAATCAAATTAAACTTTCAAATTAATTAGATTGATTAAACCAAAATTTTATTCATCCCTACTTCTTTTTCCACTCATCCTGTAATTTCGCCTAATGATACATTTCAATTTTCAATAAAAAAAAATTAGCTAATTTACAAACCAATTCATAAAACTCAACCACAAAAATAAAATTTTTCATAATGTATATTCAATCATAATTTATCATATAAAAAACAAAACATTATTCTCTTTTTTTTAATTGTCGATAAACTTTCGATTAAATAATCCCATCCATTTTAATAGCAGTCAAATAGTGAGGGAAAACGCCTGTTCTAACGTTGTAAAATAGCATGCCTAAGCTCCACCTCGTCCAATCGCGTCTCCATAGCCCGTGGAAGCGGTCACCCATCAGTAGGACTATTCTGCCCTCGAACGAATCGGTCTGGCAAAGATTTGGTGTGTTTTAATGCAATTGTTGACATAGGAATTAGATACCAACAAAATCTATCTTGACTCGGTTGATCATATCAAAACTCATCCGAAATACTTATATATTTCATTATAATTAAAGAATTAAACTTGTTAAAAACAAATAAAAAATGGAATATTTAATTTATTTATACTTTTACCCATATCTCAATTTATCTTTTAAAGTAAAATTATTTATTATATATTTTAAAATTTTAATATTATCATTGAGTGTGAATATTTCATTAAAATTGAAGAACTAAACTTGTTAAAATCAAATTAAAAAAATTGATATATTTTATTTTTTTAATCTTATAATTAGGAGTGAATATTTCATTAAAATTGAATCAATAATTGAACTAAACTTGTTTAAATCAAAATTAAAAATCAATCGACCAACTGAATTGATCAATTTTTAATATTAAAATTAAACCGATCGAATTAATAAAAAGAAATTAATTCAGCCGATGATCGAATTAATTAATTTTTAATAAAAATATTAAGGCTTTTTAACTTTTATCATTTAATATTTCATTATCTAGTGATGGATGATATGCATCAATTATACCAAACAATTATTATTTTGTTAAAACATCTATATTTATCTATGTCAACACATAACTAAATTAAATACAATTAATATAGATTTAAGAATTTTAAAAGACTTATTCTCTTATGCATTACTTTTCTGAGTAAAGTGAACAATGATGCTTTAATTTTTCAACAACTAAGCGAGTGCTACAAATTACATACAGAAAATAAAACTTAATTAGATTAATCTTTAATTTAAGTTAAAGCCTAGACAATTTTTTAATAAAAAGTTTAATCAAATTAACTGATATTTAAAATTCAAAATTAAAATCGAATGATTTAACTAAACTTCATAATTAAAATCAAATTAAACTTTAAAATTAATTAGATTGATTAAACCAAAATTTTGTTCATCCCTACTTGTTTTTCCACTCATCCTGTAATTTCGCCTAATGATACATTTCAATTTTCAATAAAAAAATTAGCTGATTTACAAACCAATTCATAAAACTCAACCACAAAAATAAAATTTTTCATAATGTATATTCAATCATAATTTATCATATAAAAAACAAAACATTATTCTCTTTTTTTTTAATTGTCGATAAACTTTCGATTAAATAATCTCATCCATTTTAATAGCAGTCAAATAGTGTGGGAAAACGCCTGTTCTAACGTTGTAAAACAGCATGCCTAAGCTCTACCTCGTCCAATCGCGTCTCCATAGCCCGTGGAAGCGGTCACCCATCAGTAGGACTATTCTACCCTCGAACGAATCGGTCTGGCAAAGATTTGGTGCGTTTTAATGCAATTGTTGACACAGGAATTAGATACCAACAAAATCTAACTTGACTCAGTTGATCATATCAAAACTCATCCGAAATACTTATATATGTCATTATAATTAAAGAATTAAACTTGTTAAAAACAAATAAAAAATGGAATATTTAATTTATTTATACTTTTACCCTTATCTCAATTTATCTTTTAAAGTAAAATTATTTATTATATATTTTAAAATTTTAATATTATCATTGAGTGTGAATATTTCATTAAAATTGAAGAACTAAACTTGTTAAAATCAAATTAAAAAATCGATATATTTTATTTTTTTTTATCTTATAATTAGGAGTGAATATTTCATTAAAATTGAATCAATAATTAAACTAAACTTATTTAAATCAAATTTAAAAAATCAATCCACCAACTGAATTGATCAATTTTTAATATTAAAACTAAACTGATTGAATTAATAAAAAGTAATTAATTCAGCCGATGGAATTAATTAATTTTTAATAAAAATATTAAGGCTTTTTAACTTTTATCATTTAATATTTCTTTATCTAGTGATGGATGATATGCATCAATTATACCAAACAATTATTATTTTGTTAAAACATCTATATTTATCTATTTCAACACATAACTAAATTAAATACAATTAATATAGATTTAAGAATTTTAAAAGACTTATTCTCTTATGCATTACTTTTCTGAGTAAAGTGAACAATGATGCTTTAATTTTTCAACAACTAAGGGAGTGCTACAAATTACTCACAGAAAATAAAACTTAATTAGATTAATCTTTAATTTAAGTTAAAGCCTAGACAATTTTTTAATAAAAAGTTTAATCAAATTAACTGATATTTAAAACTCAAAATTAAAATCGAATGATTTAACTAAACTTCATAATTAAAATCAAATTAAACTTTCAAGTTAATTAGATTGATTAAATCAAAATTTTATTCATCCCTACTTGTTTTTCCACTCATCCTGTAATTTCGCCTAATGATACATTTCAATTTTCAATAAAAAAATTAGTTGATTTACAAACCAATTCATAAAACTCAACCACAAAAATAAAATTTTTCATAATGTATATTCAATCATAATTTATCATACAAAAAACAAAACATTATTCTTTTTTTTTTAAATTGTCGATAAACTTTCGATTAAATAATCCCATCCATTTTAATAGCAGTCAAATAGTGAGGGAAAACGCCTGTTCTAACGTTGTAAAACAGCATGCCTAAGCTCCACCTCGTCCAATCGCGTCTCCATAGCCCGTGGAAGCGGTCAACCATCAGTAGGACTATTCTACCCTCGAACGAATCGGTCTGGCAAAGATTTGGTGCGTTTTAATGCAATTATTGACACAGGAATTAGATACCAACAAAATCTAACTTGACTCAGTTGATCATATCAAAACTCATCCGAAATACTTATATATGTCATTATAATTAAAGAATTAAACTTGTTAAAAATAAATAAAAAATGGAATATTTAATTTATTTATACTTTTACCCTTATCTCAATTTATCTTTTAAAGTAAAATTATTTATTATATATTTTAAAATTTTAATATTATCATTGAGTGTGAATATTTCATTAAAATTGAAGAACTAAACTTGTTAAAATCAAATTAAAAAAAATGATATATTTTATTTTTTTTAATCTTATAATTAGGAGTGAATATTTCATTAAAATTGAATCAATAATTGAACTAAACTTGTTTAAATCAAATTTAAAAAATCAATCCACCAACTGAATTGATCAATTTTTAATATTAAAACTAAACCGATCGAATTAATAAAAAGTAATTAATTCAGCCGATGATCGAATTAATTAATTTTTAATAAAAAATATTAAGGCTTTTTAACTTTTATCATTTAATATTTCTTTATCTAGTGATGGATGAGATGCATCAATTATACCAAACAATTATTATTTTGTTAAAACATCTATATTTATCTATTTCAACACATAACTAAATTAAATACAATTAATATAGATTTAAGAATTTTAAAAGACTTATTCTCTTATGCATTACTTTTCTGAGTAAAGTGAACAATGATGCTTTAATTTTTCAATAACTAAGGGAGTGCTACAAATTACACACAGAAAATAAAACTTAATTATATCTTTAATTTAAGTTAAAGCCTAGACAATTTTTTAATAAAAAGTTTAATCAAATTAACTGATATTTAAAATTCAAAATTAAAATCGAATGATTTAACTAAACTTCATAATTAAAATCAAATTAAACTTTCGAGTTAATTAGAATGATTAAACCAAAATTTTATTCATCCCTACTTGTTTTTCCACTCATCCTATAATTTCGTCTAATGATACATTTCAATTTTCAATAAAAAAATTATCTGATTTACAAACCAATTCATAAAACTCAACCACAAAAATAAAATTTTCCATAATGTATATTCAATCATAATTTATCATATAAAAAACAAAACATTATTCTCTTTTTTTTTTAATTGTCGATAAACTTTCGATTAAATAATCTCATCCATTTTAATAGTAGTCAAATAGTGAGGGAAAACGCCTGTTCTAACGTTGTAAAACAGCATGCCTAAGCTCCACCTCGTCCAATCGCGTCTCCATAGCCCGTGGAAGCGGTCACTCATCAGTAGGACTATTCTGCCCTCGAACGAATCGGTCTGGCAAAGATTTGATGCGTTTTAATGCAATTGTTGCTTCTTGTTTTTTCTAAACAAACGGAGAGATTGAGTCAGAAATGGTAGGATTTTCTTAAGCCTAATCGAGCCCCGTAATTTTCTGCGAGTCATAAGAGAGGCACCCGAGCTGTCGGAGAGATTGAGTCAGAAATGGTAGGATTTTGTTAAGCCTAATCGAGCCCCGTAATTTTCTGCGAGTCATAAGAGAGGCACCCGAGCTGTCTTCCATATAAAAATAGCAGAATAGTGATTGTTAAAAGACCGGAACTGGGAATCGCATGAGAGAGAGACAGAGAGGGGTGCCAAGACTCAAGACAAGACTCGGGTTTTGTTCTTGGTCGATCGTTATTGGCATGGAGCCAGGGGGTAGTGTGTTTATGCATTTCATCTATACTGCAATCTCAATGTGACATTTTTCCCCTATATAATCCAAGTTAATCATGTTTGGATTGTTAGATCAGGTGATTATTTGGTATGTGATGCGTCAAAGTTGTCGTTTTGATGGGAGACTCTTCGCCCTTTCAGGGTTCTTAGATTTCTTATGAATGTTCTGCCATTTTTTTTTTTTACTTTTTAGTATTTATAAATATTTCAGTGTAGAATCAGCACGTCTCTTGAAATGTTTGTTTAAAACCCTGATTGAATCTCTATGTCGCCGACATTATCGTTTTACTTGGAAACAGTGTCTTCGTTGAAATGTTTGCTATTATCAAAGGTACTATACCTTGGGTGTTCTAATCATGGATTGTTGAAAAATATGGCGACCATGTCAGATTTTACATCCATCATAGTGAACTTCTATAGATTCGAAGTCCTTTCAAATTTTAGATTGTGCTTTCCCTCTCCCTCTTACACTATTTCCTTCTTGGACATGCACAGAAACTAGGTATTATGACACGGATTTCTTTGAGTTGGCTAAAATTATCTCTGGAAAAGTTCAAAAGCTTGAACCAGACAATGTTGCCAAGATCATGGGATGCATATTTTTGAAAGACCCAAGCGAGGAAGAAATGATCCAATTAGCATATGGTTCTGAACACTTATTATTATTGACTGTAAATGATGCCAAAAGCATGCTCAACATACTTTATCCCAAGAATTTTATGCCTGACTTCCGAATTGGTTCTTGCCCTCCCTTTGAATCACAATCCTCTGACTCCTCTTGCAACAATTTCCACATCCCAACATCTCATTGGAATAATCGGCTTGCTCAAAATGAACATCATGCCTCATCCCACAGCTTTGATTTAGCCCCGTTTTCTGATTTGGTTGGAGACAAGTACTCCTTCCAGACTCGAACTCAATCAGTGGAACCACTGGATGGTACTCCTTCTAGCCACATTGCCAACTTCTGCCCGGATTCTGCATTGCCTAGTGGAATGACTTCAAGGTTCAACAGGAGATCACACAGCTTTTGTGACTTGCCTATTAGGGCTTGCTACTATTTCAGCAAAGGCTACTGCAAGCATGGAACAAATTGTAGGTACTCACATGCCCAATCCTTCCCAGATGGGTTTCCTCATGCACATAGCAACAATATGCAAGAATGTCCCATTGAGGACCATACACTCACACCGAGATCATTAGAGAAGCTGGAATTTGAAATTTCAGAGCTTTTAAGGTCAAAGAGGGGAATGCCTGTTTCAATTGCATCGTTGCCCATGCTATACTTTGAGAAGTACGGAAAGAACCTTCAGGCTGAGGGGTATCTCACTGAGAGTCAGCGCCATGGCAAAGCTGGTTACAACTTGACCAAGCTGCTGTACCACTTGAGGAAGAGCATTAGGCTCATTGAGAGGTACCTCGAATGCATTGGCTTACAAACATAGCTTCTTTGTCTATACTAACCATTTTATGTATTAATGATAGACCGCATGGACAACACTCAGTAATTTTGGCAGAGGATGCCCCAAGATATAGGGAGGGCAGGAATGAGAGAATTGACCTATCTCCAATTTCATCTAGTTCTCATCAGATTTATCTTACTTTCCCGGCCGAAAGCACATTCACTGATGAAGATGTTTCAGACTACTTCAAGTAATTATAGATAAATAAAATTGAGCATTTAAATTGGTTGCTTGTTTGTTAGCCGCTTTTTTTTGTTTCTACTTGTCCTTGCTTTTGTGCAGGCAATATGGTCAAGTGCGTGATGTTAGGATTCCTTGTCAAGAAAAACGTATGTTTGGGTTTGTTAGCTTTGTCCATCCTGAGACTGTCAACGTGGTTTTGATGAAGAGGAATCCCCATTACATTTGCGGTGCCAGAGTATTGGTGAAGCCATACAGGGAAAAGACAAAAACCCTGGACAGGTCACTTGCTTCTATATTGTTGAGGATTTTACCTTTTTAGTTGTCTATGGAGTTCTATAGAACCTTTTGCCAATGCTAATAATTTCATATATATAAGGCAGATCTTACACAGAAAATTCAAAACCCATTTTACATTATCATTCCAATCATCATGAAATAGATCGTGATGCTCATTCTGGTGAGTTTGATTGTAAAGTTCAAATTATATTGCACTGGAAAAATGATGTTTGTAATTTACATATTTTTCAACTAGCTACTGTTTACCTTTTTTCAGCGCTACATGAATCTGAGAGTGCAAGGCTACTTCAATATCAGCAGCTGATTGACGGAAATGAGATGTTGGAGCGTGAGAGAACACGTCTCTCTGGAATTAACTTGGCTTGTACGCGGTAGCCCAGAACATTATTTGACTCCAAGGGTTGATGACTTGAAAACTTTAGAAGGTAAAGGAACAGCTAATCTTACTCTCACCTGGCAAGTTTTAGTACCATTAACTAACTTTTACTTTGCAATAATATGTATGCTTGTTCAGGTCCCAATCACTTCTCACTAAATCATTTCAGCTATGAATTTGACCTTCTCAACAATGGTGCGACAATTGACAGCAAAACTAGACATACAAGCGAACAAGATAGGTAAATACTTAGTGATATATGTTTACAAACAAGCTTTTCGTACCTTTGCAGCTAACACAATCATCATTCATTTTCCTTTTTTATTGACTTATTCTTTTTAATGGAAAAAATTGAGTGAAAAAAAAACCTTATCATTGATTGTAAGACAAGTAAGAAATCACAGAGATACAATGACTAAAACTTTTGCATCAAACCATGGACCAATCTAATCCTTATTATTTAACTTAATTCACTATGTAATTGTTCATTCTTTGGAAATTTTCCTATAGGTTGTTCATCATAGTATGACCTTCCAAGTTAATTATTTGTGCCTACATCCTGATATTTCCATGTTCATTTTTTTCTATCAATCTCCCTATAGACTTCCTTTTTGATATTTCTATGTTCATTTTCTTTCTATCAATCTCCCTGTAGACATCACGCCTCACATAGGTTCTAATTATGAAAGTAAGAGGTGCCTCAATACCAACCAAACAGTAGTAAAAGGAAAAAGTTATGGGTCAGAAATGATGCATAATGAGAAACTTGTCCGATCTTTGTATCGCCTCAAGCACTTGAAATCCTAGAAATTGGCAGCTTGAAGTGCTTGGGGGTCTCAGTTAGGGTTTAAGTTGGTTCATTGAGTTTAAATTGACACCAGCTAGCTGCATTCATCAAGTCCTAAAAGTTCAGCAAGGTGCTCAGTAGTTTACCCAAGCACTCATGGTTCGAATCTTAGTTATGGCGGACATTGCAAAGTATTTTCCTCCTGTGGATAAAAAAATCTGGGACGTTGGCAGTTGGGTGAGGATTTGCTCTTGCTTTCAAATTTACTGGGTGGGTGAAAGGGAGGAGGCCACCCACCTCCAGGATTTATTGAGACCCTTAGATTATATATAAAAAAACTAAAACAATGTAATGGCCATTGGGAACAAAATATGGTTGAAGGCTCTGGGTGATTGGTTTTTTGGTGAGGATCTCATTTTCAGCCTTGTCACCGGTTCAATAGAAATGGCCTAGTCGCTTGGAACTTTGGATCTAATCAGAGCTCAGTTCAATTATAAATGTCATATTCTAATGGTAAAGCTTATGAAATACCTTTCAAATACTCTCTAATCCAATATAATAAGTCTCCAATGGATGGATTGATAGCTAGAGGTCTGGGGGTTAAAATTTGATAAAGCGCCCTTCCCATTTGTGAACCATAATATCCAGACTAGTAGCCCATATGATTCATCTTTTCCGTACTGGCTGCCTATTTGTCATCATAATATAGTTAATTTTTAACTTGAGTAGAAATTATTGCTTGATGGGATATATGATTAAATAATATAGTATTATATGTTTTTATTGATTTAACATGCTATAAACCTGAGACCTAAAGACTAAGAATCATTACCAGCCTAGCCTGTCATTATCAAAATCACAAGACTTGAAACTTTGCTATAAAAAATGTTTTATTCAAATTAAGTTGCCTGTTGTCAATTGTTTAACTGAATTCATTTGTTTTTGTTTTAACATGATTCTTCTGTGTTGCATACAGTGACATCATCAAACTCCCTGATAGCCCATTTGCATCTCTATCTATAGCGAATAGGATCTCAGCAGTCCTATAATTATCCAGGAAGGAAAGAAATCAAGGGAGCTTTCAGTTCCAGTTTACATCAGTTGACTCAGACTCCTAATAATTTTTATATTCAGCAATGGACCAATAAATGCGTCTCCATTTTACTGTGAAAAGGATAGGATGATGCCTAACATAAGGAACTTCTCATTGTAGATACTGAAGAAGGAAAAATGGTGTTCTTTAGAAGAGGAGACTAATTTATCATAGAAGAACAAAATCTACCAGAAAATAAATAGAAATAAATGTGATACATCTTACATTTAGATGGTAATTAGCTGATATACCTCAATAATTACTGGTGTCACTTGCTATTAAATGTTGTGGCAACGGCGGGCAGATGATTGATTACTGAAGCAAATACCAGACAATGCAACAGTTGTATTACAAACTTTTGCTCATCTTCCTTGAAATTATTGCTGAAACAGCTGAATGTAAATATATAGATATTTCTGCTATAAATTTTAAGATGATAAAGTTGAAGTCAAGAATTCTGCTTGTGCTATGATAAATTCTCGTGGACTTATTTTGTATGGTAAGATAAGTATACACACCTTTACTTTCATTCCGTTTGACATTAGAGATGATCCGAATTCCCTGTTACTTGAATATGTGAGTCCTTTTTGCTCCTCTGACCTGACAGGAGGAACTATAGCGGTTTAATAATTATATATTAGAATCTTTATGTGAACCAATGGAATGTTTTTTTCCTAAAAGTTTAAGCTATATGATATCAAGAGGAAAAAAACATACATTTAACTTTCAGCAACCAACATTATTGATCTTAAAAGTAATTAGTAGTGTTTTTTTTGGTGAATGAAAAAAATAAAATTGCAACAACTCCAAGCAAGCATATGAAACTCTTTAAAAATCAGGATGAGTGCCGAAGTGACCTTCAAATAAAATTATTAACGAGATATTTCTAATCTTGGATGACCGATTCAATTTCATAAAAATTTTCCACCAATCGTCAGAGTAAATCGAAAAATGCCACCTTCAAAACGACCATGTACGAGGTGGTGACCTCGAGCACCACCATTATCCACAACATAATCTATTTTTAGTTGTTTATAATAGATAAACAACTAAAAAGATGAATAATCTATTTTTTTCATAAAATAAATTTTAAAAACATATGACAGGGAAAATTTTATTAAATGTTTTTAGTCCGCCCAAGTCAACAACATAAAGCTTCAAAATATAACCTAAGCACTAGTTATTAAAGTCAAAGAAAAGATGAGGAAAAGAGATAAATAAAATATCCCTATTTTATTTTATTGTGGTAGGCGTTGAGTTGTAGCATTCGCATTAGTAGAGTTCACCGCCGGCATCTCCACCTCCTCATCCGTTGGAACCTTCTCTTCGCCTTCCTTCGTCTTCCCGAACAAGTCATCAATCTCCTCCAGCGTCCTCCCCCTCGTCTCCGGCAGACATGTGAAGAAGAAGACCCACGCGATCGCCGTGACGCCGCCGTACAAGAAGAAGCTCCCCCCAAGGGTGATGGCTTTGTATAGCGATATGAAGGTCATGGTGATAAGGCCACTGGTCAGTCGGTTTACGGCCACCGCGATGCTCGCCCCCTGTGCTCTCAACCGCAACGGCAGGATCTCCGACCCGTAAACCCACGTGATGGGCCCCATGCCGATGGAGAAGAACGCCACGTAGCAGAGAATCGCCACGATGCACAGCGCCACCGCGTCCTTCCGACCGTGCTCCACCAGCGTCAGACCGAGGCCGAGCCCCAGCACAGAGACCACCATCCCGCCGGTGCTCCCGAGCAACAACGGCCGCCGCCCGACCCGGTCCAGCAGGAAAGTCGCCACCAGGATGAAGAGCGTCTTGACGAACCCCACGGCCACTGTGGTGCCGAGCAACTTCTTTTCCTCGCTGATCCCTGCCTTCTCGAACACCCGCGGGCTGTAGAGCACCACCGAGTCGATCCCCGACGCCTGTTGGAAGAAGTGGATTCCTACCGCCGTCAGCATCGCCCGCCGCACCTTCGGCGTCGGTCGCAGCAGCAGCTCTTTCCACACTGACTTCTCCCCCGTCTTGCCGTCTCCCTTGGGAACGACGTAGTGATCGTCGTCGCAATCAACAGGGATGCCAGCCGCGGCCTTGATCTCCTCAAGGCGGAGCAGGGCCTCGTCGGGGCTGTCGGAGGTCCTCTCGAGGACGAGTCTGGCATCGCGGAGGCGGCCGCGCATGACGAGCCAACGGGGGGACTCGGGCATAGCGAGGACGCCGGCGGCGAGGAAAACAGAGGGAACAGCGCCGACGCCGAGCATGAGGCGCCACCCGAGGGAGATGCTCAAGTTAGAGAAGGCGTAGTTGGAGACGTAACCGAGGAGGATGCCGACGTTGATAAAGACCTCCGGAAGCGAGCTGAGAAAGCCGCGGGAAGAGGCTGGGGCCAGCTCGGCCGTGTAAACAGGGGCGATCATGAGGGCGTAGCCGACGCCAA
The DNA here is from genome assembly GCA_024364735.1 of Boesenbergia rotunda. Classification (NCBI taxonomy): domain Eukaryota; kingdom Viridiplantae; phylum Streptophyta; class Magnoliopsida; order Zingiberales; family Zingiberaceae; genus Boesenbergia; species Boesenbergia rotunda. Next base: position 434,999 of record JAGFNQ010001000.1, read on the forward strand.
TGCCGGCCACGAACCGGCCCACCATGAGGAAAGCGTAACCTGTGGCGAAGGCCATGAGGAGGGCGCCGGCGAAGAAGAAGCCGGCAGCGAGCACGATGGTGTAGCGGCGGCCGATCCAGTCGGAGGTGAATCCGGCGGCATAAGAACCCACCAACGAGTAGACATTCAGGATACCCAGCAGAATCTGAATCTTATTGTCGTCGAGCTTGAAATCCTCCTTTATAAATATCGCCGTGCCACTCATCACTCCAATATCTAATTTAATGTTATTATTTTTGGGCAAATCACAAAATTAAAAATCTATTAAAACAATAATTTTATTTATCTATTTATTAACTAATTAACTAACAGTGGAAGAATAATATATAGATTAATTACCGTAACCCAGAATGATAGAGGTCATGGAGGCGAGCAAGGCACAGGCGATGGCGAAGCGCTTGTTCCGGGGATTCGCCGGCGCAGCCAGAGCCTCGGAAGCCATATTATTCTTGACTTCTACTTGCTGCTCCGCCATTACTTTTTAGCTTTCTCTACTCTTTGATCTCTCATTTATCCAAAATGCTTATTTATAAAGTTTGAGAAAGAAATTGCATTCACGGCTTCACGAGGATCATTATTTCCTAATTTTAAAGTTTTAAAAAAAAGAAAGTTATCAAAGCACTCCTAATTTTATTTTTTTTTAAAAAAAATACCTTAAAATATTTATTTTGCTGTCAAAATACTTCCACTTTTATAATGAAATTCATATAAATTACCACGGGAATGTTTTGATTGTAAATACATTAATTTATTTACTGGATATATAGTATTTTTAAAATTAACAAAACACTCAATTATGCTAAAAAAAGTTATTAAACATTTTTAGAATTACACACTAATTACGGGATTACAATTAATTAATTCCATATCGAAATCCCACGCCTTTATATTCAATTGCATTTCCCTTCTTTCTTTATATTAGGAATATTAATTAATTATCACCCTATTCGTTTCATAATTATTTGCATTCACCACCATATATTCTGATTTATTTTAAACCATTAACGAAGATTACATCAATCTTTATTAAATTTAATGTATTAATATATGTTAGGATAATCATCACAGGAGCGAGCTTATAAGGACAACAGGTAATTAAGCTAATCTCAAATTGTTATAATCCAGAGCCGCTGCTTTGTTAATTAATTAAAGCATGTGGGAAGAAATTAGTGTTTGATTGTTCTCCCCATTTGGACTAATAAACTTGTCTGTCTAGCTAAAATATGTAAGAAATTAAAGAATTATATATGTTCTACCAAATGGATTAGGTCGTTAATGCAAACAAGAACATAATATCACAAAAAAGTAATTAAAAATAAATTCTATATTAATTCATCCTCGATAAAAAAAATAAAGATATTAAGTCAAATCTATAAATTAAAAGGAGTTCAAATTCTCATATTTTAATCATCTTTAAATTTTTATAATTACCAATTTTGCCTCTATATATGAGAGTTTTTAACTGTGGTTATTTTCTTTATCACTTCATCTATAGCTACTTCGTTTTAGTTGCTAAGTGAATTGTTGGTTCGATTATGATGTTGCTCTGGTATTAGCGCCGAAGATTGATGGTTCGATTTTGACATTAGAGAATTTATTTATAATTTGACATCTGTTTTTTTTATTTTGTACATCTTTCTTTAATCATTATTTTTATTGTGATTTCATTTTCTTTTTATCATCACACATATTATTGTCTCCCCCTTATCTTTCACACATTTATTTTTTAATTTTATCTTTTATATTTTTATTTCACCATCATTATTAATTTTCAATTGTCATTGATTTTCGAATTCTTAGAACATCCTTGAACTCCGGTTGTGAATCAAATGTCAAATAGGAGGAGGTTCCTTATATTGAAATTAAACTTATTTTATAATTTAATAATTATTTTTTCAATAAAACATAAAATTTAATCATTTGTTCAATGGTTAATTATTATTATTATTATTATTAAAATTATCTATAAATATAGCTTTAATATTTCTTTTTTCCCCTTTCATTCTATCCCTTTCTATTTCTTCTTCTATTTCTTTCATTTTATATATTTTTTTTATTGGAGGTGGATGAAAAATTTAATACTTGCTTAATAAATCTTTTTGAATTCTCCAAATGAAGAAAACACATCTTTCCAAAATATTCACATTCATCTAAATATTCAATATTCTCAATTTTCTCTCACACATAATAGCCTCTAAATTTTCAAAATCTATCATATTGATGTGGAGGTAAGTTTGAACTGGTCAACAGAGAAGTCATGAGGCGAGGTTAAGGTTTGGTTAATACAAAAATCACGTTGCGCACTCTAAGACTTGGTCAACATAACCATTATGTGGCGTATCAAGAATCTCCGACCAGTCGGGCTGAGTTGATTCGACCAAGTTCTTAATCTCCCGAGTTGTCCATTTCTCGAGTTGTTGAGCTCCTGATCTGTCTACCTCTAGGCTTGTCGACCTCTAGACCTACTAATCCTTCGAGCTTTAGGCATGCGACGGTTACGATAATTAAAAGACATAATGGTTGCAAACAAGAGAGGGGATCTGTTGTGGACCATCTGCTGCATTTTGTTGTGGACGAGAACACAGGCGCCTGTATTCCAACTCGCACCTGTGTTCGATTTTTTAGAATTTTTAATAAATAATTTCTTAAATAATTATTAATCTTATAATATACCCCGTGAGCATCTAAATTTTTTTTCGTTTGAATATTATAACCCAAAAGGTGTTGGAAGTTGGATGGCTAGAGAGGGGGGGGGTGAATGTAGTCAGACACTTAAACTTTGCACCTTTTCAAACTTTCCTGCACTTAGATGTTTAGTAGCACAGCGGAAGTAACAAAACAGAGTATGCAGTAAACTAAACCCTAAGTTAAGCACAAGCATAAGAACGCTAACAAGAGGATTTATAAGGTTCGGGGATAACTTGCCCCTACTCCTTGGCGTGCCCTTAAGGTGGGCGATCCCTTGATCGTCGACAGATCAAGCCCCGAAAAATCCGGATAAAATGGAACCTCCTTCTCGATGGAGTAACCTCTCCATAGCGTTTCAAGATGATGAAGTATAAAGTATAGGAAACACAAGAAGGATCTTACTTAGCACTTAGAACCACAAGAACACAAGCAAACTTCTCTGAGCTCCACTCAACACAGATCTCACGCAAGACTCTCCTCTTCGTGTCTTCTCGCTGATGGACTCAAGCTTCTTGTTTCTCTTCTCCCAAATGCCCAAGTAACAGAAGGTTGCTTCAAAGATTACAGTTGCTTGCTCAAGATGATGGAACAACAGATCGCACAAGCAGCACACAAGATGTCACAAGAACACAAGCTGTGTAGGGAACTCAGTTGTTGAGACTCGTTTGCCACCCAGCACTTAAGTCTCCTCTGCTGATCTCAGGTCAAGCCATCTCACTGCAGCCTCCAGCTGCTCACCTGCCAACGCCAGCTATCACTGAGCTCTCCCTGGACTCCCTGAGCTTCCCTCAGCCAAGCTCCAGTGAGCAGCTCCAGTCAGCAGCTCCAGCCGTTGCAACCTGAGATGGCAAAATGGACAAACCTGCTCCAAGGAAAGACTTCCATTGACTCTCCTTGAGTGTTTGAATCCATCCATGTCACCTGCACACTTAATCAGAGCATTAGCATAGCATATCAAGCATAAAATCAAGTATCAGAGATTAAGCGCTGAGAATCAGATGTGTTCAGACAAGATCAAAGCGTCTGACAGTGCATTTTGAATTAAAGTGATCGGTCACCGGACCGATCAGAGAGTCTCCTGATTGGTCACTAGACCGATCAGGGTGGGTTCAGACCGATCAGGCTCCATCCTGATCGATCCCCAACGCTCAATCAGAAATCGTGATTTCTCTGGGACTCTCCTGGACCGATCACCAGACTGATCCCAGGTTGTGGATCGATCACCAGACCGATCCACCCCTTTGTCGGGCGATTTCTGAGCTTCGCAGTCCAACCCTCCTGATCGGTCACCAGACCGATCAGGGCATGCTCAGACCGATCAGGCTCCATCCTGATCGGTCATAGTGAGGAACTCGCGACACTTGATCGTTCTCCAGAACGGTCTGAACAGTGTTCCAGATCGGTTACCAGATCGATCAGGAGCAGATCAGTAAGGTTCCCAAAAATCTACTGGATGCTCCCTGATCGGTCACCGGACCGATCAGGAGAAGAGTAGCAGGGGAACTCAACCCACCTGTGGGCTCCCTGATCGGTCACCGGACCGATCAGGAGCCGTGCAGTGAGTGAAACACATACTCCCTGATCGGTCACCAGATCGATCAGTCATCGCTGGATCGGTCACCAGACCGATCCACGAAGGAGCACCGTGCCAACTTCCCTGATCGGTCACCAGACCGATCCAGGGACACCAACCTAGCCCTCCAAGCTAGGGTTTCATCCAACCTAGCCTTCCAAGCTAGGGCCTGACCCTCCAAGCTGGGATTTCATTAACCTAGCCCTCCAAGCTAGGACCTGGCCCTCCAAGCCGGGATTTCATCAACCTAGCCCTCCAGGCTAGGACCTGGCCCTCCAAGCCGGGATTTCATCAACCTAGCCCTCCAGGCTAGGACCTGACCCTCCATGTCAGGACTTTCTCACACCTAACCCTCCAAGTTAGGACTTTTCACACCTAGCCCTCCAAGCTAGGATTTTTCACACCTAACCCTCCAGGTTAGGACTTTTCACACCTAGCCCTCCAAGCTAGGATTTTCCACACCTAACCCTCAAGGTTAGGACTTTTCCACACCTAGCCCTCCAAACTAGGACTTTTCACACCTAACCCTCCAGGTTAAGATTTTCTCACACCTAACCCTCCAGGTTAGGACTTTTCAACACCGTGCCTAATCCCCGATCAGGACTTAATCATAATCATAATCATCAACCTAAATTAAAATTGGTGTCAATACCAAAACAACAATCAGGGTCAGACTGCATCAACAATCTCCCCCTTTTTGTTGTTTGACAACCCGATTTTAAGTTTAGAGATTTTGAAATCAATTTTCTCAAATTCAAATTTCAGAATCATAGGGAATCAGGATCCTCCCCCTACAACATGATCATCCTAAACTTAACCAACCTCACTCTCCCCCTTTGTCAAACACCGAAAAGGGTGTAGACGGGTTGTTAAGTTTAATCATACTCCCCCTCAACCCTAGGGGTTTCCGAAACAACAAAAGATTCGATTGAATTTTGAAAGCATATGAAAACATATGATAAATATAGGGCATGACAAAACAAACATATGTATCATATGAACATGACATCATAAGCATAATCAAAGCAACGCATAATGAGGCATAACGTCAAATGAACGAAGCATAAGCAAAATATAGTCAGAGAAGTAAGACATAGAACATAGTCTGAAAAGTCAAGTGCATCATACAATAAAACCAGACACAAAATTAGATGCATATCAATGCATCAAAGTCAACACCAAGCCATAATAGGCAAATAGTCAGGACGGACAGATCCGTCAAATCATCAGATACCCAAAGCAGAATCAGAGTACAATCATCCATCGGCGGGGGGGGGGGGGGGTCATCATACATAGGGTCATCCATCATGGCATCATCAGGAACAAAAGACCCTGGTGCAGCACTACCAGAGGGCGCATCTCCCGGAAAGGTGTGCCGACGCCACTCTTCGTACCACGTCTGCTGCAAAGTATGGACCCCGGAGACATCGGACTCCACCGCGGTCAGTCTGCGATCGAAGGAGCGAAAACCCGATCGAACCTCCTCGCGATAGAGCTCTCGCAGATGAAGATCATGCTGGATGGTCCGATCAAGCTCTGAAATCTGCCAGCGCAGATCTGGGTCCGGCTCATAGCCGTAGTCGGCAGCAGCAGCGGGAGCCTCCTGATGTGCAGCAGCATCTGCTGGTGCCTAAAAGTGTGGACCTCCCCTAGGTAGATCTCCAAGACCCCTCCTATCCTTCCAAACCAGTGTCTGATCGTGATCCCGAATGATGATGCTAGATTTGGCAAACGCCCGTCTGCCAAGTCTGCAATCCTGTCTAACCATGGGCACTGTCCTGCCTTTGGTGACATCAACACCCACTGACATAAGCCAGTCGGTGATGACGTGACCAAACAACATATAGACAGTGCGTCGGCTCGACTCTCTATAGGATAAAATGGACTGAAAAATGCTCTCCATGATGTCAAAGTTCATGCGTCGGTGCATACCATAGAGCATCAGGCAATGATAGGGACGGATCTCGATCAAGGGCTTTGAAGTGATAGGCAAGATGCAATTGGTGATTATCTTGAAGAGGACGTAGTCAACAAGGGAAAGACGGAGGGCCGCAAAGGTCGGAAAGTCAGGCCCTAACTCGTCGAGACCAGCTGGTCGTGGATGGCCAAAGAAGTGCTGATAAATGATGTCGGGGGTAACATCGGCAAACGGAGCCAACAAAGGGTCAGGGAGCTCTGGATAGATAGAATACAAGTTAGGCGATCGACGACCGCCCAGATACTCCGCTAGGATGTCATAGGAGAAATCAAGATTCCTCTTGGCGACCCGAGTAGTGAACTCAAAGCCCCCTTGAGGTCCTTGCTGAAGGTTGTTGTAAAACTCGGAAACAAGGTCGTAGTTTATCGTCCGCTCCAGGGAAAGGAGAAAGCCAAGGTTGTAGAAGGTGACTATCTCCATGATGGAGGGACAATGCTCGGATAGAAAGGGAACATCAATCGATCGGCAAGAAAGCAGTTTGAAGGTACGAGACTGGAACACTTGCTCACACGCAGCGTTCGGGAACCTGGAGCTCGACGAAGGCTGAGGCCTTCGGGAGGGCGCAGAAGAAGAGGGACCTTTGCCCTTTGCGCTTCCCTCCACGGGTTCCTTGCCCTTAGATGATTTTCTAATGAGTGTAAAGAGATGATCATGAAAATAGTTTAAATCAAATGAGCAAGATCGAATTGATCATATAAACATGGTTTAATCAAAGACCCAAGATTTGATCACGGGAAGAATAATCGAGTGAACATAAGGCATTGATCAAATGAGATAAGGTTTAATCAGTAAAATTGAAAGGTCATGGCAAGGAAGGGTCACGGCAAAATCATGGGGTCACGACACAACAGTAAAACACCAAAACATGGTTAGCCCCAAATATATGATTGATAACTAGAAAATGATAAATACCAAAAGAAAATCACACAAAAATGCTTACTTTGGTGCCATCAAGTCGATTGAGAAGAAAAGAGATGAACACGCCGGGAAACATAGCAAGAACGCGCGCGCACGTGAAGTAGAAGAGCTCACAGAGAACCAAGGTCTCCTTGTTGAACTTTCAGGAACTCATGCGCACAAAAGCTCACACGCAAGTGGAAGAAGGAGACGCAGGGAAGGCTCTCGCACAGGATGAGGATGCGCAAGAAGTGAGTTTCGGCGCTAGGGCTTGGGAGATGAGGGGTTTCGGAGAAATTAATCGGTTGGTGGATCGGTCCACCAACCGTAATTTAACGTGATTGAACGGATCACCGTTCGATCTGGAAGTGCCCAGACCGATCAGGCTTCAGCCTGATCGGACTGGCCTGGTCCTGATCGGTCCGGTGACCGATCAGGCAGGCTCCTGATTGATCGGCTGATCGATCAGGAAGTGATCAGTAGGTTTGGAGGTTTTTCCGTGAGCTCCCTGATTGGTCTGTGGACCGATCACCACAGGGTGCCAGATCGGTCCGAGGACCGATCCAGGCCAACACAGAATGATTGGTTAATTTCTCGCGAAGTGTTCGGTGACCCCTCTGATCGGTCTGTGGACCGATCACCACAGAGGGCGCTAGATCGGTCCGGGGACCGATCCAGACCAACACAGTGGGTTTTGACAATTTTTCGCATAGAAGCTGGATCAGTCCGTTGGACCGATCAGACATACTCCTGATCGGTCCGGTGACCGATCAGGCTTCCTGAAATTCCTGATACGATCTGAAACTTTCAGTTTCAGACTTCCAAACAATTTTTGACAAGATCTGTTGAGAGTTATCGATCTTGGAAGTGGTCCCTTGACTAAGATTGATCCCTGAACCAGGATCAAAGGTCCTTATGGGTTTAATAATCACTTTGCTCTACTCAAGTGGAGTCAAACTCAATCAACAAACATCCACTCAATTTCAACCAAGTTTGTATCAAATTCAAGTTTCCAATCAAGTTTCCTTGATTGGAATGTCCAAGTATGATCATGGAGCCAAGTACACATGTGTTATGCATTGGTTTTCCCCATACTTGGTCACCGAAGTGATTTTTATCTCATCAACCAAATTTCTCAAGGGATGCAATGACATTTTGAGAAATTTAGTTGATCCTAGCATCTTACCCCATTTCTAGCAAACAAAAACGTTTTGGTAAACCTTATAGTTTGTGTGAGATGTCCCTAAGTTACCCAATTGTTGTCTAACAATTCGAAATGATCATCAAGGGTTTTGAATGCATTTTGATGTCTATGAAGCGCGACACATTCCCAACTCCCTTCTTAAGAAGCTAAACTCATTTTCGGGGAGTGGTTCAGTGAAAATGTCTGCTAGATTTAATTTGGACTCTACATATGAGAGTATAACATCTCCTCTAGCAACATGATCCCTAATAAAGTGGTGACACACTTCAATATGTTTAGTCCTAGAGTGATGGACCGAATTCTTGGTTAGGTTAATTGTGCTAATGTTGTCACACAACACTTGCACTCCCTTGTAGCTTAATCCATAGTCCTCTAGAGTATAAATCATCCATAACAATTGTGATATGCTCTCTCCCATGGCGATATATTCTGCCTTGGTCGTGGAGAGAGCAACACAGTGTTGCTTCCGACTTGACCAACTAACTAAAGATGATCCTAAAAATTGGCAACCCCCACTAGTGCTTTTCCGATCCAACTTGCATCTAGCATAGTCGGAATCGGTATAGCCAATTAGGTCAAATGATTCGGTACGGGGGTACCATAGACCAACTCCTATTGTGCCCTTAAGGTATCTCAAAATTCTCTTAACAGCAATCAAGTGAGATTCCTTGGCACAAACTCGATACCTAGCGCACATACCCACAGCAAATAGTATATCAGGTCGACTGACTGTGAGGTATAGAACACTACCTATCATGCTTCGATATTGAGTCAAATCAACAGGTTTACCAGTCTCATCATTGTCTAATCTTGTGTTTGTAGCCATGGGAGTGGTTACCTCTTTTGAATCACTCATGTTGAATTTTCGAAGCATCTCTTGAGTATACTTTGATTGGTGCACATGGATCCCATCTCGGGTTTGTTTGATTTCAAGTCCAAGGAAGAAAGTCAACTCTCCCACTAGACTCATTTCAAATTCACTCTCCATGTGTCTAATAAACTCATTTAAATAACCCTTGTTGTTTGAGCCACAAATATGTCATCGACATATACTTGGGCTACAACCATCGCTCCGTAGAAATAGTGTAGGGTCTATTTGGCCTCTAACAAAGCCTTTTTCAATTAGGAACGTTGACAACCGCTCATACCAAGCTCGGGTTGCTTGTTTAAGTCCGTAGAGCACCTTCTTAAGCTTAAATACGTGGTTTGGGAATTCGGTACTCTCAAATCCCGGAGGTTGTTCGACATAGACCTCTTCTCTTATTAAACCATTTAGAAAGGCCGATTTGACATCCATTTGGTATAGCTTGAAACCCCGATGTGCTGCAAATGCAAGCATCAATCGGATGGACTCTAATCAGGCCACGGGAGCATAGGTCTCATCATAATCAAGGCCTTCAACTTGACTGTAGCCCTTGGCTACTAAGCGTGTCTTGTTTCTTATGATTTCTCCCTTATGGTTCAATTTATTTTTGAAGACCCATTTGGTTCCAATAATGGTGGTCTTCTTGGGTCTAGGAACTAGGTCCCAAACTTGAATTCTTTCGAATTGACTTAGTTCATCTTGCATTGCAATGATCCAATCGGGATCATTTAATGCCTCGTCAATTTTTCTAGGTTCAATTTTGAAAATTAGGGCAACTTCATTAGCCTCATTCTGGAAGAATGATCTAGTTCTAATCCCATGATGGATGTCTCCAACAATTTGGTCTTGGGGATGACTAGAGGCTAACCTAGTTGTCCTTGGTGTTGGTGGTGCTTCTTGAATGGTTTCACTAGACACTAGCTCAGCCTCAGGATCCGGCTGATCTATGTGTTGTCTAGGCTCACCGTCATCGGATTCATCACCATCAACAACATTCAGACTTTCATTCAAACCTAGTTTCCTAAGTTCGAATTGAGCTCCATCGACATCTTCTGATTGATCATTTGATCTTGGAATTTCTTCAAAAATAACATCAGAAGATTCTTCAACCAATCTAGATTTTTTATTATAGACTCGATAGGCTTTGCTAACTAGGGAGTACCCGACCAGTATCCCTTCATCAGCCTTTGCCGTGAACTTTCCAAGGTGGTCCTTGGTGTTTAGAATAAACACTTACAATCAAACACCCTAAGATGTTTAACCGTAGGTGGTTTTCCAAACCAAAGTTCATGAGGAGTCTTACCTAAGAACCTATGGATGAGGACTCGGTTTTGCACGTAGCAAGTTGTGTTTACAGCTTCGGCCCACAAGTAGCTCGGTAATGAGTACTCATTAAACATGCTTCGCGCAGCCTCTTGTAAGACCCAGTTCTTCCTCTCTACAACACCATTTTGTTGTGGTGTTCTAGGTGTGGAGAACTCATGTCTATACCCTCTATCTTGACAAAACTCTAAAAACCATTGGTTTTGAAATTCACCTCCATGATCACTTCTTATTGTCTTAATTGTTGATGATTTCTCATTTTCAACTCTTCTACAAAAAGAAATGAAAACATCTAAGGTTTGGTCCTTATATTTTAGAAAATAAGTCCATGTATATCTAGTAAAATCATCAATGATAACAAAACAATATCTACTACCATTCAATGATATAATAATGCTACAATCAAACAAGTCCATATGAAGTAAATCCAATGCGGTAGAAGTACTTACAGTGCTTTTACCTTTATGTGCAGATTTTGTTTGCTTACCCATTTGATATGCATCACAAAGTTTGTCCTTTTCATACTTGATGCTTGGTAAGCCACGAACCAATCCCTTGTTGGCCAACTTCTGGATATTCTTCATGTTCACGTGTGCTAGTCTCCGATGCCAAAGGGTGGACTCCTCTTCTTTTGACATGAGACACTTAGCAAAAGAATTAGTAGCACTTTTAAAGGAAACTTGGTAAATGTTATCTACTCTTGTTCCTACTAGTACCGTGTCAACATTGTCATGTTGTCTAACTAGACATTGACTTGATTGGAAATCAATTGTGTAACCCGCATCACACAATTGACTGACACTTAGGAGATTAAATGTCATCCCCTTGACTAGAAGGACATTCTTAATCCTAAGACATTCGGATATTTGAATGTCTCCTATTCCTATGACCTTAAGACTACCATTGTTACCAAATGAAACATTACCTCTACTTTTTCTTTGAAGTGTGGTAAACAATAATCTATCCCCGGTCATGTGTTTGGAGCATCCACTATCAACGAACCAAGTTGATAGATGCTCCCTCTCAATCATAAGCTACACAATTCGAAAAATAGAAGTTTTAGGTACCCAAACCTTGGGTCCTAAAGCACCTACTAAGCAAGACTTAGGTACCCATGCCTTGACTACTTTCTTTTGAACCCTAGGTGTCTTAGATTGTCTAACATCAGTCCTAGACATTAAGGACACAAATGATGGTTCTTTGGGTCAGTAACCAATACCGGCCCTATTGTAGACTGCCCTTTGGGCATTCAAGATCATGTCTAGGGTCTTTGAGCTAGTTGAGAATTTCTCAAGAACACTCTTGAGTCTCTCAACTTTACTCTTCAATGATTTGTTTTCCTCCTCTAACAATTTCACATGTAAATCGTCTACATCCTCATCCCTAGAGGACTTCAACTGTTCAACTTCAATTTTCAAAGATTTAATCTCATCCTCTAACATTTCAATATGCAAATCATCTACATCCTCATCCCTAGAGGACTTCAATTGTTCAACTTCTAATTGCAATGATTTAACCTTATTTTTTGACTTCTTCAACATATTGGTTAAACATGCAATTGCTCTATAGCATTTCTCAAGTTCGGGAGTGGTTACCTCTTCATCATCTGAAGATGATGAAGCCGCGTTTGAGGAGTCGGAGGATTCATCACTGCTTTCTTCTCCCTCCAAGGCCATGAGTGCTACATGGCGTGTACTCTTCTCCTCCTTCTCTTCATCGGATGAGCTTGAGGAGGATTCATCCCAAGTGGCCTTCAAGGCCTTCTTCTTCTTTTTGGATCTATCCTCCTTCTTTTTGAGCTTTGGGCAGTCCTTCTTGAAGTGCCCTTTCTTACTACATTCAAAGCAAGTAATATTATTCTTATCAAGTTTAACTTCACTTGGGTTACCTTTACCCTTGAAGCGTTGCCCCTTCCTCATCATCCTTCTAACGAAATTGGCCATCTCGGAGGAAGAAGAGTCGCTGCCATCCTCCTCGGATTCGGACTCGGATTCGGATGAAGATGAGGATGAGGAGACTTCCTTCTTCTTCTCCTTCTTCTTCTTGTTCTTTTCTCCTGCAACTAAGGCAATCCCCTTCTCCTTGGGGCCTTTGTTAGCCATTTCATGAAGTTCCATCTCACAAAACAAATCATCTAATTTTACAATTGATAAGTCCTTGGAAACTTTGTAGGCATCCACCATGGATGACCACAAAGCATTCCTTGGAAATGCTTTTAACACATACCTCACAAGGTCGCGATTCTCGACCTTTTCATCAATAGAATGAAGACCATTGAGGACTTTCTTGAACCGGCTATGTAGCTCACTTATGGTTTCATTCTCCTTCATGGAGAGGTTTTGGAGTTGGTTGAGGAACACATCCCTCTTGGCGATTCTTGAATCTCGGGTGCCCTCATGGAGTTCAATGAGTTTATTCCACAAATCTTTCGCACTTGTGAAGGAACTAACCTTGATGAGTTAATCTTTGTTCATACCACATTGTAGGGTCACCACCGCCTTCGCATCGGCTTCACTCTTCCAGGTTTGCTCAACCGACCAACGCCATAATTCTAGTTCATTACCTTCATCATCCTTTGGAGGGGTAAAACCCTCCTTCACAGTTGTAACGACCCGCCTTCTGGTACTATGGCTCTAAGGCGGATCGCTACTACTAACTGGCTGACTAACTGATTACTACTGATCATTATATTCTTTTAATGCTAAACCAACTGGGAGAATTTAAAAAAACTTATTTTGCTATTTACTGAACTAACAATTCATAATCATGTTGAAAGTACTAACCAGCCAAAATAAAACAAAAACTTTAATTTTATTAGCTTGGCCAAGATTCGACTCCCCAACCTCTGGGTTGCATGACTAAAGCACTAACCAGCGGCTCTACACCCCTTTTTGTTTTACACAGCACAAGTCGACTGCTATATGTCAGTCGACTGGTCGGGCCACAGAATGTTTCTGTGCCCGACACCAGTCGACTGGTGTTTTTCCAGTCGACTGGTAGTTCTGAGAACCCAGATTTCAGAGTTTCAGAATGTGCCAAAAGTCGACCTACCCCGTACCAAATACTCCATATATTCATATTTAAGCTTCCTGACAGGTCTACAATGATTCTAGGGCATTTGATACATGTTTTGGAGGGTTTCTAGCAGGAATAGCAACTTAGAAATCATAAAAGCGACATGTAGAAGCATAAAGTTGAATGTGCCAAGTTTGTATCAACTTCTTATTGGAACTATTCATTTTCCATATCTAAAGGCATCCTTAGCTACTACATGTCATTCTATATGGTGCATTAATCTTAGAATAAGCATATCCTAAGAATTTAGCATGTAGATCAGAAGTATCAAGTTCCTACTCCTAAAGCTTAAGCATGGATCTAAATTACCATGTCACAAGTATTAACCCATGACCTTCAACATTCACCAAACAAATATTAGAACATGTAAATAAACTACCTTAAGTATGCTAGGCACCACAAATAACCAGTCCAATCAAGTTCATACATGGTTCACGTAACCTATTGCGGAATAACTAAAAGAAGCATAATAAAGACTATTTCTATGCTTTGCAAGTTCCGAAGACTTTTATTCCAACTCCACCGCCACACACACTTTGCATCAAGCCCGCCGCCTCCGCTACTAGTGTTTTCCATTACCTGTATCGGCAGTATAAGGAAATGCAAACTAATAAGCATAAAGCTTTGTAAGTACCATCTAGCCTCACAAAACTATAAAATCTCAGGTTATGCTTTTCAAAACATGCCATACAAATACATGCTCGTGTTCATAAATAATCATGCTATGCTCATGCTAAAATACATGTCATAAAATGTCATGGCATATAACTGACACATGGCCTATGCTGAACTGAAGCTGAAAACTAAGCTATAGCATGACATACATATCTGAACCGGAACTGAAACTAACTAACATAAAACTAATTATTAAATTCACCACATGCTAAAAATGAATTTCTGAAAACTATATACATATAGTAGGTGAAAATAATAATCAACTGCTGTGGGCCCGGCAATGTACCAGCTGTGCGCGCATCCCTAATAAATCCGAGGTAGCAAATCCCGAATCCATTAGGGTTCTACTAGGTTATCTGAACCTAGGGGCAACTAAGGAGCCCATCCCATACTAGGTTATCTGAACCTAGGGGCAACTTGGAGCCCATCCCTGGATCGAAGTCCGGTACAATGTCAACTGAAAATAAAATAGTTCTTTTATATTTTTCTTTTTCTCTTCTAATTCTTGCTTTTACTAGGTTATCTAAACCTAGGGGCAACTAGGAGCCCATCCCGTTGGACCTTGGTCCCAATCATAAACTGAAGCAAGAATTTCTATTCTTTAATGCTTTCTATAGCATTAACTGAACTGAACAATTTAACAAACACCTAACGTGCTCCTTGACCCAAAACTAAAGGGTAATACAACGCGCTTGTTCATAATTTACGATTTCTAATCATAAAACATACATACAAGGAAATAAAGCATACGAAAAATCAACCGAAACTACTTATACTGCAGGTGAGGGATACTTACATCCTGTGCTAGGTTTCCTTACGAATATAATATGAAATCTCTGAGTGAACGTCGAACTTCGATGTTCTTCTTGCTCCTTGGCGTTCTCCTCGCGTCTACGAGAATTCTCGTAGAGAATAGGGCCTCTTGGGACCTTCCCTTCGCTTTCCCCTTGTCATGGTACAGGTCCAGGGTTTAAACTCCACTTAAACTTTTTTGCTGCGCATTCTATTTTTATTCATTTTTGCCTTATTTGTCCATGGAAAAATTCTATAAAAATATCCGTAAATTCAGAATTAATTCTAGGATATTTCTAAAATTAGGTTTGAGAATTTTCGGGTGTTACAACAGCAAACCAAGTGTTGATATCCATCTTTAGATAGTACTCCATCTTCGATCTCCAATATTGAAAATCTGCTCCATCGAAGAAGGGAGGTCGGGTGGTGGAAAAACCTTCTCTCAAAGCCATTGTAGATAGCTCTCGGTTGTTAATCCGCTAGAACAGAGCCCCAAGCTCTGATACCACTTGTTGGAACTTGGATGACTAGAGGGGGGGGGGGGTGAATGTAGCCAGACACTTAAGCTTTGCACCTTTTCAAACTTTCCTGCACTTAGATGTTTAGTAGCACAACGGAAGTAACAAAACAGAGTATCTAGTAAACTAAACCCTAAGTTAAGCACAAGCATAAGAATGCTAACAAGAGAATTTACAAGGTTCGGGGATAACTTGCCCCTACTCCTTGGCGTGCCCTTAAGGTGGGCGATCCCTTGATCGTCGGTAGATCAAGACCCAGAAATTCCGGATAAAATGCAACCTCCTTCTCGGTGGAGTAACCTCTCCACAGCATTTCAAGATGATGAAGTATAAAGTATAGGAAACACAAGAAGGATCTTACTTAGCACTTAGAACCACAAGAACACAAGCAAACTTTTCTGAGCTCCACCCAGCGCAGATCTCACGCAAGACTCTCCTCTTCGTGTCTTCTCGCTGATGGACTCAAGCTTCTTGTTTCTCTTCTCCCAAGTGCCCAAGTAACAGAAGGTTGCTTCAAAGATCACAGTTGCTTGCTCAAGATGATGGAACAACAGATCGCACAAGCAGCACACAAGATGTCACAAGAACACAAGCTGTGTAGGGAACTCAGTTGTTGAGACTCGTTTGCCACCCAGCACTTAAGTCTCCTCTGCTGATCTCAGGTCAAGCCATCTCACTGCAGCCTCCAGCTGCTCACCTGCCAACGCCAGCTATCACTGAGCTCTCCCTGGACTCCCTGAGCTTCCCTCAGCCAAGTTCCAGTGAGCAGCTCCAGTCAGCAGCTCCAGCCGTTGCAACCTGAGATGGCAAATGGACAAACCTGCTCCAAGGAAAGGCTTCCATTGACTCTCCTTAAGTGTTTGAATCCATCCCTGTCACCTGCACACTTAATCAGAGCATTAGCACAGTATATCAAGCATAGAAACAAGTATCAGAGATTAAGCGCAGAGAATCAGATGTGTTCAGACGCGATCAGAGCGTCTGACAGTGCATTTTGAATTAAAGTGATTGGTCACCGGACCGATCAGAGAGCCTCCTGATCGGTCACCAGACCGATTAGGGTGGGTTCAGACCGATCAGGCTCCATCCTGATCGGTCCCCAACGCTCAATCAGAAATCGCGATTTCTCTGGGACTCTCCTGGACCGATCACCAGACCGATCCCCAACGCTCAATCAGAAATCGCGATTTCTCTGGGACTCTCCTGGACCGATCACCAGACCGATCCTAGGTTGTGGATCGATCACCAGACCGATCCACCCCTTTGCCGGGTGATTTCTGAGCTTCGCAGTCCAACCCTCCTGATCGGTCACCAGACCGATCAGGGCATGCTCAGACCGATCAGGCTCCATCCTGATCAGTCATAGTGAGGAACTCGCGACACTTGATCGTTCTCCAGAACTGCCTGAACAGTGTTCCAGATCGGTCACCAGACCGATCAGGAGCAGATCAGTAAGGTTCCCAAAGACCTACTGGATGCTCCCTGATCGGTCACCGGACCGATCAGGAGCAGAGTAGCAGGGGAACTCAACCCACCTGTGGGCTCCCTGATCGGTCACCAGACCGATCAGGAGCCTGCAGTGAGTGAAATGCATACTCCCTGATCAGTCACCAGACCGATCAGTCATCGCTGGATCGGTCACCAGACCGATCCACGAAGGAGCACCATGCCAACTTCCCTGATCGGTCACCAGACCGATCGAGGGACTCTAACTTAGCCCTCCAAGCTAGGGTTTCATCCAACCTAGCCCTCTAAGCTAGGACCTGACCCTCCAAGCCAGGATTTCATCCAACCTAGCCCTCCAAGCTAGGACCTGACCCTCCAAGCCAGGATTTCATCCAACCTAGCCCTCCAAGCTAGGACCTGGCCCTCCGAGCCGGGATTTCATCAACCTAGCCCTCCAGGCTAGGACCTGGCCCTCTAAGCCGGGATTTCATCAACCTAGCCCTCCAGGATAGGACCTGACCCTCCAAGCCAGGACTTTCTCACACCTAACCCTCCAGGTTAAGACTTTTCACACCTAGCCCTCCAAGCTAGGATTTTCCACACCTAACCCTCCAGGTTAAGACTTTTCACACCTAGCCCTCCAAGCTAGGATTTTCCACACCTAACCCTCCAGGTTAGGACTTTTCCACACCTAGCCCTCCAAGCTAGGATTTTTCACATCTAACCCTTCAGGTTAGGACTTTTCAACACCGTGCCTAATCCCCGATCAGGACTTAATCATAATCATAATCATCAACCTAAACTAAAATCGGTGTCAACACCAAAACAACAATCAGGGTCAGACTGCATCAACAAAAGGGTCGACTGAACCCTAGGAAAAAATCTTTTTAACTTAAATCCATTATAACTCAACCTCTAAATCCTAAAATTTTAAACATCAAATACTTATAATATACCCTGTGAGTATCTAAAATTTTTTATGTTGAACACAATAACCCAAGAGGGACGATTGACCCCTAGAAGAAAATCTTATTAACTTAAATCCACTATAATCCAACTTTTAAATCTTAAAATCGTAAACTCAATATATACCCTAAAAAAATAACAAAAATAAATAAATGACTTCTGCTTTCAAATCCAGGTGCCTAGGTTCAAACCCAAGCGCCTGAGATAGAGTTTAAACGCCTGAATTCAACTCAAACGCTCGAAGTCCGCAACGTCACGCAGCATCGAGTCCGCAACATAGAAAATTCGGTCACAACAATACCCTTAATGACTTCTTAATGATCTTCTAAGGGGACGAGTTTCTTGAGCATTCTCTCTACATAAGTAAGGGGAAAGAGAGGGTAGAGGGGTTATCTAAGTTCATCTATATCTAGGAGTGTGACATGAACATCCATCCTATATTCTACACTATTTTGATTATGATCAAACTATTTCATTTACTTTACCACATTTCTTATGATTTTATCTATTTTATTTTATTATTTAAGGCTTCCATAATGATTTAGACATCGGAGTGGCTTTGCTGAAATATCTCAAGATAGAATCCTTTGATATTTTCTACTCTCCATAGGAATCATCGTTCTATGAGAAGAAATCTATTCTCATAGAACCCTGATATGTTGGGCTTCTAGATCGTTCATCGCGAATACTTCTCGATTTATCTTGATGGTCGATGAAAAATTTTTATGGGACCGGACTGATCGTCCGAGATTAAAAAAATCTCGTTAAACATTTTTTTTATGAGAAGAAAACTTTAATGTCAACGGAGCTACACAAAAAGGTGTCGCGGGTTATGGTGAGGTTTCTGCACCCACAAGAAGCTACACGAGCTAGCCGGAGGTCTTCCGGGGAGTCATCCACCGACGGATAGGGATCGCCCACCTTACGGACAGCCGTGGAGTAGGAGCTTCATCTCCGAACCACGTAAATTGGCTTGTCTTCTTAGTTGTTAGTTTTAGTTTAATTATATTTCTGCTTGCGCACTAACAACATGTAGGAAGAAAACCACGATTAGAGTGGGTGATCGAAAAGTTGCTATTCACCCCCCTCTAGCAAACGACAAGGTCTCAACAAGTGGTATCAGAGCGAGGTTCGCTCGTCTACGGACTAACCGCCAGGAGAACAAAAAGCTAGAGGAAGATGGACTCGGAAGATCCGCTAGGATGGGATACTCGGATTCCGCCTCCATACAACCGAGGTGACTTCGATTATTGGAGGAAGCGATTGGAGACGTGGTTCCAAATGGATTGGGATCATTGAACCGCATTAGAAGTTCCATTTGAAGCTCCAACGGACAAGAAGGGAAAACGCCTTCGACCTCAGTATTGGACCAAGGATCAAACGGAGGAAGCAGAGGCGGATAAGGAGGTAACTAGAATTGTATTAAATTTATTACCTCCATATATTGTGTCAAATGTAGGAGAATAAAAGAATGCATATGAGCTATGTGTTGGGACCGGGTGCATGCCGACGCGGACACGTATTGTAATTGTTACATAATTACATGCAGCGGAAACAAAAGCATGAATAATTTCCTAAATTATTCTAACACATATCCTAAGCATGCAATGTGTTCACATAATCGTAATATAAACTTTTTTGCAGAAAAGAAAATTACTCTACGAATTACCTTGCGTAACTTGGAAGAAGGGACGAGATCCAACCGTTAGCGTCCCTTGAAAGCTCCGCATCTATTCGTATCCACGCCGAGTATCGTCGGGATGACTTCGCTAAGCCACGAGTTTCGTGTTCACGAGAACTACTAGATTCTCTGTGAACACGACGAAAACTGAGAGAGTAATCAAATCGAAAGACTCACCACTAAGGTTGGCCGAATAGGAAGATCGTCGGAAGGAAGAACTTCGTCGCCTTGATGCTTCTCCTTGTGCTCACGGCAAGAAGAAAGAAGGAAGGCCTATGGCCGGCCAAGAGAGAGGGAGAGAAGAAGAGGAGAGAGCCCAAGCAATTCTTGGATGGATCATCTTCCATGGCACCCCTTGGGTCCTTTATATAGGGAGAAGTTTCTTAATTCCCAAACAAACCTCTCCTTGATTATGGAATAATTTCTCAATCAATCCATAATCAAGGCTCTCATGATCAAGCTTCTTCTTCTTGATTATGGAATAATTTCTCAATCAATCCATAATCAAGGCTCTCTTTCTTTTGGCATGATTATATAAAATTTATAAAACAAACCAACCATTGGTTCATTATATAAAATTTTATAAAACAAACCAACCATTAGATCATTATATAAATTTTATTAAACAAACCAACTCATGGTTCATTATATAAAAATTTATATAAAATTTATATAACCTTTTATAAAATAAACCAACTTTGGTCTATTTTATAAAACAAACCAAAATAGCCTTATCCTCTTATGGTGGTGGCCGGCCATGACAAGAAGAGAGGAGGCACCCTCCTTGGCTGGCCCATCTAACCCCAATTGGATCAAATCCCTTAATGAATTAAACTTATTTAATTCACCCATTAAGTCTTTAAAAGACTTAGCCATTCTATGCTTCCAATGCGTCTGAAATAAATTCAGTTTTGACTATTGTTTGGACTTAGCAAAAATAGTCTATCTCGATTGGAGAATCCAATTCTCAACTCGTTTTAAATCCTTCGAATTACTCGTTATGCGTGTGACCAAATAGGCTTTCAATTTATGTTGGCCGTCCATAATTAACTAATTAATTATAGAACGATCATGAGTGGCACCTAGTAGTACATCATGATCCCCAATTAATTGAAAGATCAACGGTTGACCTCAGAAATGATTCTGAAACCCTTCAGCAGCTATAATGAATCGTGCCTCATTCCCTTCACCATCTTATACCCACTTGGTTCAGGACATGGTCTATGTGTGTCAGTCCCCACTAGGCTGACTACGTCACACCTAGCCCAGGTAACGTTTCCTCGTCCTATGGATTCTAATTACTCTCATGTATTTAAGAGATTCATACTCTGAACATGTCATGCTCTGACCAGAGGCTTCGAGTAACAATTCGACGATAGGCCTCGGATATACATCTCCTCGCAAGGAGTGGTGAATCCTTTGTAGGCTGTTCAAACATCTTCGGGCACTTCGGCTTATACCCAATCATCCTGGGTCCACACCTCCTTGGAGATGCTTGCTTAAGATGTCAAAGTATAAGTCTCCATGACCAAGATGACTTGAACACCGCAAGTCAAAGGAACATCGCACTTAAGCTGCAGTAAGAACTTCACTGACATATCTATATGTAGACTACCATATGAAGTTTTACAGCCAGTCACTCTAATGAACTAGTTCCCTTAACTAGCATTCATGTTTATCTCCCGACATCTTAATGTCACCAGCCAGTGAGAATCAGCTGATTAGAGAATAACTCATGCTAGTCTCAACAGAATTGATAGTGTCCGTATTTATCAATTCATCGACTAGGGACAATTTCAATACTTCACAATTGCACATGTAGAGATAATCACTATTTGTGAATTCATCACAAATTCTCTCATGCTGTGAATTGTATTGCGGACATTCAGTAAATGAGTTTAAGATCTCAATCAAATACACAATCATGTATACTCAAATAGTGAATATTTAATTATTAAAATAAATGATTACAATCATAAGGTGATTGCCTTAGGACACTTCTCTCATATCACTAACAAACTCCCACTTGGCCTAATGCCAATCGCTATGGTACCCAATACCACAAGCTCTAACATGACCCTCAAACTTGCTTTGAGGCAAGGTCTTAGTTAAAGGATCCGCTAAATTCCTTTCAGTGGGAATTTTCTCAATTTGTATATCATTCCTACTTATAATCTCTCTGATCATATGATAGCGGCGAAGCACATGTTTGGATCGTTGATGAGACCTTGGTTTCTTTGCTTGTGCAATAGCTCCATTGTTTTCGCAGTAAACCGGTATTGCTTCATCAATGGTTGGAAGCACACCAAGTTCTGAGACAAACTTCTTGATCCAGACTACTTCCTTTGCTGCTTCCGAAGCTGCAATATATTCCGCTTCCGTGGTAGAATCCGCTACGGTGTCTTGCTTGGAACTTTTCCAGCTTACTGTGCCTCCATTCAAAATAAATACGTATCCGGACTGAGACTTGGAGTCATCCTTATCTGTCTGGAAACAGGCATATGTATATCCACGTATTATCATATCACCTTCTCCATATATTAGGAACACATCCTTAGTTCTTCTTAAGTACTTGAGGATTGTCTTGACAGCCGCCCAATGCTCCATTCCTGGATCAGACTGGTATCTTCTTGTGACGCTCAGAGCATATGATACATCGGGCCTAGTACATAACATAGCATACATGATAGATCCTATCGCGGATGCATAAGGAATCTTATTCATGCAAATCCTCTCGTCTTCTGTGCGAGGACACATAGACTTTGAAAGGTTGATCCCATGCCTGATGGGAAGGTAACCTTTCTTGGATTCTAACATGCTAAACCTTTCTAGCACTCGGTCTATATATGTAGACTGCGAAAGACCAAGCAACCGTTTTGATCTATCTCTATAGATTCTAATCCCAAGAATATAGGTTGCTTCTACCAGGTCTTTCATGGAGAAAGTTTTGGACAACCAAATTTTAACTGACTGTAAGACTGATATATCGTTTCCTATAAGTAAAATGTCATCGACATATAACACTAGGAATACGACTGCACTCCCACTAACCTTCTTGTATACACAAGGTTCGTCAGGATTTTGTGAGAAATCAAACTCTTTGATTGTCTCATCAAAACGGATGTTCCAGCTCCTGGATGCTTGCTTTAGTCCATATATGGATCGTCGAAGCTTGCATACTTTGGTTTTATTAACCAATGTGAAACCTTCAGGTTGTATCATGTATACATCCTCAAGCAGGTTTCCATTAAGGAAATCCGTTTTCACATCCATTTGCCATATTTCATAATCATAATGAGCTGCTATGGCCAGGAGCATCCGAATGGATTTGAGCATAGCTACTGGCGAATATGTTTCATCATAATCAATTTCTTGTTTCTGACGATATCCTTTTGCCACTAATCTAGCCTTAAAGGTAACAACATTACCTTCCATGTCGGTTTTCTTCTTGAAAACCCACTTGCACCCTATGGGCTTAATCCCTTCAGGCGGGTTAACCAAGTCCCATACTTGATTTTCGTACATGGAATCCATTTCCGACTTCATGGCTTCATGTCATTTATCCCTTTCTGAATTTATCAGAACATCTTCATAATTGATAGGTTCGTCATTGTTAACGAGTAACACGTCGTTCGATTCACTTATGAGAAATCCTTATCTCTCTGGAATATTGCGTGTCCTATCAGACTTACGAAGAAGTGGTGTTGTTTTATGTTTAACTGATAGCTCATCATTATGAGTTATTGGTTGTGGGTCTAGACTAGGTGTCTCTGTAATGTCTATTAGAGTTTCTTGAACTTCTTCAAGTTCAATGCTACTCCCACTGTTTTCTTGTAAAAGAAATTCTTTTTCCAGAAATACAGCATGCCTTGAAACAAACACCTTTTGTTCCAAGAGATGATAGAATTGGTAACCCTTCGTTTCCTTAGGGTATCCAATAAATAGACATTTATCAGACTTAGCATCCAATTTGTCTAATACAGTCCACTTTACATAAGCAGGACAACCCTATATTTTAAGGTGAGTTAAATGAGGTTTCTTACTATTCCACGTCTCATATGGAGTAGTAGAGACTGTTGGTGCAGAATGCACCAAAGTCAAACCTGTGTTTTGATAATGGCAACAGAGGTCAAAAGTTAAGTATTAATTGTGTTTCTAACAAGTTACTCTAAGTGTGCAGAGCAAAGTCCTAGCGAAGGAATGCTAGGCAACTGGCGAAGGACTGCCAGTAGCAAAGTCCTAGCGAAGGAATGCTAGGCAATTGGCGAAGGACTGCCAGTAGCAAAGTCCTAGCGAAGGAATGCTAGGCAACTGGCGAAGGACTGCCAGTACCAAAGTCCTAGCGAAGGACTGCTAGGCAACTGGCGAAGGACTGCCAGTATCCAAGACCTGACAAAGGACCGTCAGGCAAAAGACCAACCAAAGGAGCAGTTGGCATCAGGTAAATTCTCCCAAGAGGAGTAGGTGAGGACGCGTTCCCCGTCGAGGGAACAGTAGGCGTCGGTTCGACCTAGGACTCCATTTTGGAGACCAAAATCAGAACCAAGACAGCTAAGGCTGTATAAATAAATATTCTATTGTTGCATTGTGTTTTGGACTAACCCTGGATGCAGGACCGAAGGAACGTGTGTCTGCAGCTCAGAAAGCCTCAAAGGAGAGAGGCAAAGGTTGAGTAGGGCGCCCGGAGTGTCCCGGGTGCCCCCAAGGTACATACAAAACATGTCAAAGGAAAAAGGGTTCGAATAGCTGCTGGGCGGGGCGCCCCCGTGCTCCCGGGCGCCCGCTCTACTCCCGGGCGCCCCCTGCGTCCCGGGCGCCCCCAGCGTCCCGGGCGCCCCCATGCGCATGCGTCGAACCAAAAGCCCTCGAAGCCAAGCGGATAAAGTTTGACCCGGTCAATCCGGGCGCCCCGAGCGCTCCGGGCGCCCCGGTCAAAGCGGATCCAGAGGATCAGACGTGACCGAGACTTTGGCGGATCAAAGGCCACGTGGGGGGCGCCCCCGACGTCCCGGGCGCCCCCTGGCCCTATATAAAGGGCCCTCGACCAAGGCTTCAAGGCATCAGTTCTCTCAACGCCTCAAAGCTCTTCTACGCTCGTGCCTTGCTCCGGAAACACTCCAACTCGAGCCAACGACGTCCCGCTGCCCCGAAAAAGTCAATCCACTCCGGACGTCGGTAACGAAGATCGAAATTTTAATATTATTATTTTATTGCACTTATTTGTAATCAAATATTGTAAACTGTTTTGCGCGTATATAGAATTGCCCAAAGTAAACGGTCAATGACCGTGGGCCTTGGAGTAGGATCGACACAGGCTCCGAACCAAGTAAATCGACTGTGTCTGTGTGCTGTTTTTAAATTTCCGCTGTGCAACTGCTCGTTACGAAAATCCGAACAATTTCCGATATTCACCCCCCCGCTATCGGTTTTCTCGATCCAACAAGTGGTATCAGAGCGGGGAAGTTCAAATCTGGTGCAACCACCAGTTTGAAATTTTTTTCGGATTTTTATTTTTCTATTTTTTTACGAATTTTTCGTTAAATATTTCATTCGATTTTTTTTGGCGAGGTTGGTGCAACACCCCTCGTTACTTAATTTATCCAGCACTGCTAATCCAAGACCTAGTCTTGGAAAATTCGTTTTTCTGTTAGTTTTCTGTTTCAGATGGCTATGCAAGAGGGATTTAGCACCGCCAGACCTCCACTCTTTAGTGGAGAAGACTTTTCCTACTGGAAAAGCCGCATGGAGGTCCACCTGAAAACTCAGGTGGACATGTGGATCATCATCCAGTCCGGACTGGAGATACCCAAGAATGCTGATGGACTTCCTCAGAGCTACTCCGAATGGGACAACTCCCTAAAACGCAAGATAGAAGCCGACGCAAAAGCTACTCAGACTCTTCAATGTGGATTGACGAAAGAAGAGCTGAACCGCGTGGGCCCCTTTAACAGTGCTAAGGAGCTCTGGGCTAAATTGATCGAGCTGCACGAAGGAACGTCAGATACCAGGATCAGCAAAAGGGATCTGCTCCTAAACAAGTTGTACACCTTCAAGATGACCGACAACGAATCAGCAGCCCAACTTCACGCACGGATCCAAGAACTGATGAACGGTCTTCACACAATAGGTCACAAGGTTGAAAATCGTGACTTAATAAGGTATGCCTTAAACGCTTTCCCTAGAAACACCTTGTGGGCATCTATGGTAGATGCATACAAGGTCTCGAGGGATCTTTCAAAAATAAAATTAGATGAATTATTTGTTGAACTAGAACT
Organism: Boesenbergia rotunda; assembly: GCA_024364735.1. Taxonomy (NCBI): domain Eukaryota; kingdom Viridiplantae; phylum Streptophyta; class Magnoliopsida; order Zingiberales; family Zingiberaceae; genus Boesenbergia; species Boesenbergia rotunda. Next base: position 460,994 of record JAGFNQ010001000.1, read on the forward strand.
GCACGAACAAACTAACACCAATACGGTCGAGAAAGGTATTGCTTTCATTGCAGGTAAAACACTAAGGACGACGAAGAAGAAGCCTGAACCTGAACCCGAGTCTAACTCAGACTCAGAAGACGAAGAAGGGGATCAAACAAAGCTGGTCCGACTAGCCCGAAGCTACTACAAGGAGCTGAAGAACCGAACCAACAAACGGAAAATCAGCCGGAGAAAGGACGAACCAGCTGAACCCGCGAATGATAAAAACAAGCCCAACGTAACCTGCTACGAGTGCAAGAAGAAGGGCCACTATAAGACAGAATGTCCAAATCTAAAGGAGTCCAAGAAAACAAGACGAAAGAAGGCGCTCCAAGCAACCTGGGATGAGTCTTCCTCAGAAGAAGAAGAAGAAGCACCCCAATCAACCCTACTAGCTCTGACTGCCTCAGAAAAAGTCGAGTCTGAATCAGAATCAGAACAGGACGACGGCGAGCTGACATTCACAGAAGACGGCGAAATTAAGGTAACTGGTTTTAATAGATGTCAGTTAACTGAATTAATTTCATTTCTTTCTCGAGATTTGGCGAAAGCCAAACTCCGAGTCGAATCCCTCCGACAGGAAGTAAAACTCCTGAAAGAGGGAGCTGACTCTAAACCCTTAACCGAGAAGGTTCAGGAAGGAATTCCTACTTAGGTTGAAAAACTTGAAGAGGAAAACTCCTCCCTGAAAACTCAGGTTAAGGATCTTAGATCAGCTTTAGAACGATTCACATCTGGCTCCAAGGGTCTTGACATGATCCTTGGAAAGCAGAAATCAGTTCTAAATCGATCCGGACTGGGCTATAGAACCAAATCCCGGCAAAGATCTTACTTTGCTGTACTGAATCAGTCCAGAGGTAAAATTCAGGCATGGGTACCTAAACTATGCCTGAACAAACCGACTGGATCAAATCAGTATTGGATCCCCAGGGACAAGATTCACATCTTGCCTAACCATCACCGTGGCTTTAGTCCAGGGGGAGCCAAACTGAAAACAATATTTATTATTAGATAAAAATTTAAATTCTTGATTGCAATTGCTTGTTTGCTTGTTTATTTAATTTATGAAATTAAACCATGCTTAGACTCAGGTTAGTTTAAGGACTAAACAAACCTAACTGAAACTTGAAAACATAGTATTGGGTGGAGGTGAGATGATAGTACGTTGGGGAAACCAATTCTAATAAGATCAAGTTTACTTGGTCTCTTTAGACTGGTGAAACCAGCCGAAGCTACCGATCCAAAATCCAAACTAGTTAGACCAGAAATTTTTCAAAAATTGATTTTGAAAATGAAATTTCATTAAAAGGCTTTGTCAAGGAAAGGGTGGATGATCCCATAAGGCTTCGGCCAAAGAAGGCCTAGTGCCTCGCCAAGACCTGGAAGCCAATTTCTGAAATTCAAATTCAAATTATTTTTGTCAAATTCGAATCTAACACAAAATTTCAGTTAAGTGTAGATATAAACATCTTTTCGAAAATTTCAAAATTAATTAAGTTTTAAAAATTTAAGTGTTTTCAAAATTAATCAAAATTTTCAAAATAATCTTGACTGTCAAAACCTGTCTCACGAAACCTATAAGGCTAACATGATTGAAAACCCTAGATTTGGGTGAGACAGACCAGGTAGTGAAACTCAATTTAAGCTATTCCTGACTCTAATTGGATTCAAATCAAGAAAACTCTTTATGTGTAGGAACATAAAGATTTGGACCAATGGATGTTGGATAGCAGTTGCTCCAGACACATGACTGGAGATAAATTGAAGTTCACCAAGCTCAAGTACAAAAACCTAGGCTCAGTAGCATTTGGCAATAATGCTACACTCAAGGTAATTGGGTCAGGTAATATTGAGCTTAAATCTGATTTCATTATTAAGAAAGTGCTATTGGTTGAAAACTTTAATTTTAACTTGCTTAGCATAAGTCAGTTATGTGATTCTGGTTATATAGTTACTTTCAACAATTCCGACTGCCTGATTAGAAATGAACAAAACTTAGAAATCATACTTAAGGGCACTAGGAATAACAATGTATACACTATAAATCTTCCCCTTATACCCAAATATATGTTAACACAATTAGAACAATCAAACCTCTGGCATAGGAGATTAGGTCATACCAATTTGAGAACTATCTCAAAAATTACTCAACTTGGCTTAATCAAAGGTATCCCCAAAATCAAAAATAATGAAAACCTAATATGTGAATCATGTAATCAAGGTAAACAAACCAAATCCAATCACAAACTAATCAAGTCTGATTTAACTCAAACCACACTTGAGCTCCTGCACCTTAACCTATTTGATTCACATGGAGCCAAGTCACTAAGCGGGAACCGATACTGCTTAGTAATAGTTGATGATTACTCTAGGTTTACCTGGGTTAGGTTTCTAAAAACCAAAGATGAAACCCTAAACCTATTTAATGAATTCTGTAAACTAATTGAAAATCAAAATGACACTAAAATTAAAAGACTTAGGAGTGATCACGGGGGAGAATTTGAAAATCAACGATTCGAGGAATTCTGTAAGGTAAATGGGTACTTACATGAATTTTCATGTCCTAGAACCCCCCAACAAAATGGGATAGTTGAGCGAAGGAATAGAACATTATAAGAAGCCGCTAGGGCTATGCTCAACGAATTTAATCTAGCAAACCAATTTTGGGCAGAAGCGATTAGTACGGCCTGTTATATCCAAAATAGGGTTTTGATTAACAAGCGACACAACAAAACCCCCTATGAACTGTACTACCATAGACTCCCAAACCTACACTACCTAAGGGTCTTTGGATGCAAAGTCCATATCCTAAACACCAAAGACTATTTAGGAAAATTTCAGTCCAGGTCAAACCCATGTATCTTCCTAGGATACTCAACCACAAGTAGAGCCTATAGAGTTTATAACAAACAAACTAAGAAAATTGAAGAAACAACAAACTTAATTTTTGATGAAGAAATCAATTCAACATCTAATAATCCAGATTTAACTTCATCACACTCTGACCAAGAAAATAATGAACCCTTAATTGAACCCTTAAACGAGTTAACCATTGAACCAATTAATGAGTCAACTGAAACAAGTATTGAACCAACAAATCAACCAGCCCAAAGAGTCGAAACAAACCAACCAGCCGGACCTGAGGCTGAACCAAGCTCTAGGAGAACCAAGAAACCCAGACTTAGTCACCCAACCGATCAAATTGTGGGTGATCCAACTCTAGGAGTCAGGACTAGATCCTCCTATAGAAACCTTAGTCAAATAGCTATGATATCAAAAATAGAACCCAAAACAATAGATGAAGCCCTACCTGACCCTGACTGGATCATAGCTATGCAAGAAGAATTAGCTCAATTTGAGAGGAACCAAGTCTGGGAACTAGTGCCTAAACCTGAAGGCAAATCCATCATAGATACTAAGTGGGTCTTTAGGAATAAGTTGAATGATCAAGGAGAAATAGTAAGAAATAAAGCCCGCTTAGTAGCAAAGGGTTTCAGCCAAGTAGAGGGACTAGACTACGATGAAACATATGCCCCAGTAGCTAGACTTGAGTCCATTAGAATGTTGTTAGCCTTTGCATCCCATAAAGGATTTAAATTATATCAAATGGATGTAAAGTCAGCATTTTTAAATGGATTCATTAAAGAAGAAGTTTATGTAGGACAACCCCTAGGGTTTGAGGACCTAGACAAACCTAACTACGTTTACAAACTAACCAAAGCACTATATGGGTTAAAACAAGCACCTAGGGCTTGGTATGAACGATTATCAACTTACTTAACTTCTAAAGAATTTAAACAAGGTCAAATTGACTCAACTTTATTTATTAAAACTCTAGGAAAAGAAATATTCATTGCCCAAATTTACGTAGATGACATAATCTTTGGATCCACCAACACCAACTTCCTAAAAGAATTTGTCAAGATAATGGAAGAAGAATTTGAAATGAGCTTAGTTGGTGAGCTTACCTTTTTCCTAGGCTTACAAATTAAACAAACTAGGGATGGTAATTACGTTCATCAATTCAAATATGATAAAGAGTTAATAAAGAAATTTAAAATGGATAACTCTAAAAGCATAAGTACCCCCATGGCCACTAATGTAAAAATAGATAGTGACCCTGATGGTAAACCAGTGGACCTTAAACTCTATAGGAGTATGATAGGGAGTCTACTGTACCTTACAGCCAGCAGACCTGATATCCTCTTTACTGTAGGGATGTGTGCTAGATACCAAACCTGTGCTAAGGAAACGCACTTAGCAGCCCTAAAAAGAATTCTAAGATATGTAAAGGGCACCCTAAATGTAGGAATTTGGTATCCTAGGACCTCAACTTTTGATTTAACAGGATACACAGATTCTGACTATGCAGGCTGTAAATTAGATAGAAAGAGCACAAGTGGAAGCTGCCAACTGTTAGGTCAGAGTCTAGTTAGTTGGTGCAGCAGAAAACAATACTGTGTAGCTCTATCCACAATTAAAGCTGAGTATGTGGCCTTAGGAGAGTGTGTTGCTCAACTTTTATGGATGATGCACACACTTATGGACTTCCAGCTCAACTACACCCAAACTCAAGTATTTATTGATAATATAAGTTCAATTAATTTAACTAAGAACCCAATTCAACACTCCAGAACCAAACATATAGAAGTCAAATATCATTTTGTGAGAGACCATGTAGCCAGGGGTGAAATAGTACTTAAACATATTGACTCTAAATCCAATTTAGCTGATATATTCACAAAACCCTTACCTGAATCTGAGTTCAGTTCACTACGAAGGCAGTTAAGATTGTGTTCTGTAGAGTAGATTAACTTTAATTCTTTTGCTCTACCTGATTTAAATTTTTTTGTAAAATTTGAAAAACTATTTTACTTAATTTCAAAATTGGTTTTCATTTTCGACTTAGTTTTATTTTTATTTCAAAAGTTACCCCCTTTAAAAACTAGGGTTTTTCGAAAATGGACTTAGCCTAAGCCCTAACCCTAGAACTGCATGCACCTATAGACTTAGAAGCCAGCATCTCACAAGCACCTTAGGGTACTTTTTGATTGATAACCTAGAAAGGGTTGAGATGCTTAGGTCCTTGCCTTAATTCAAGATGCTTTAAGTCAGTGCATCTGCAGTAATTGGGGCACTAAATACAACTTATACAGCAATCAAGTTAAGTGTCAAGTTTAGAAAATCTAACTTGAACAGAAACACTTAACTTGACTAACCCTAGCAAAAACTACTGTTTATAACAGTTAGTAAGTAGCTAATTGGGTTAGACAGGTCCCAACAGAGAAAATTGACTGATTTAGTTAAGTCTAATTATGATTTGGTTCAGTACAGCAAAATCTTACTTATTTCCATTATTTCTGCTATTTGTTTTGATATATGGCAAAGGGGGAGAGATAGGAAAGGAGAGAGTAAAATTAATTTTCTTTATTTTAAAATTTTCTTTATTTTAAAAGTTTTCTAAATTTAATTTTCTTAACTCTATCCTTTATTCAAAAAGTATTCAAAAGTTTTTCCTTTTTGAAAAATACTGAAGCTTTTCAAAAATGGCTAAAGTTTTTCAAGCCTTTCAAATTTTTTACTTAAGCTAAGTATTCAAGCCTCAAAATTTTTTTTTGAAACTTTCAAAATTTTGCTAAGTACTCAAGCCTTTCAAAATTTTATAACTTAAGCTTGTCAAAAGTTTTTTATAAAGTACCTTAAGCTTAAGTTTCTCAAAACTGGTTAAGTACTTAAGTTTTCCAAAAGTACTGTACTAAGTTTTCAAAATTAGTACTAAAGTGTTTTCAAAGTTAACTAAGTACTTAAGCTAAAACTTGCAAAACCTTTGAGTACCTTGAAACTTAAAGCCTCAAACTTTTTAAGTACTCAAAAATTATGTTTCAAAAATCTTCCTATGTACTTTTAACTTAAGTTATTAAAAGATTTCTAAGTATCTAAAACTTAAGTTTTCAAAGTACAAGTAAAGTTTTTTTAACCCCACGAATGTTTGAAAAATCTAGGGGGAGATTCCTTCCAGGGGGAGGGAACAAAATTTAACATTTTTTCATGCTTGCTTAAACTTAACTTTTTGAACTAGGGTTGCCATAAATCAAAAAGGGGGAGATTGTTGGTGCAGAATGCACCAAAGTCAAACCTGTGTTTTGATAATGGCAACAGAGGTCAAAAGTTAAGTATTAATTGTGTTTCTAACAAGTTACTCTAAGTGTGCAGAGCAAAGTCCTAGCGAAGGAATGCTAGGCAACTGGCGAAGGACTGCAGTAGCAAAGTCCTAGCGAAGGAATGCTAGGCAACTAGCGAAGGACTGCCAGTAGCAAAGTCCTAGCGAAGGAATGCTAGGCAACTGGCGAAGGACTGCCAGTACCAAAGTCTTAGCGAAAGACTGCTAGGCAACTGGCGAAGGACTGCCAGTATCCAAGACCTGACAAAGGACCGTCAGGCAAAAGACCAACCAAAGGAGCGGTTGGCATCAGGTAAATTCTCCCGAGAGGAGTAGGTGAGGACGCGTTCCCCGTCGAGGGAACAGTAGGCGTCGGTTCGACCTAGGACTCCATTTTGGAGACCAAAGTTAGAACCAAGACAGCTAAGGCTGTATAAATAAATATTCTATTGTTGCATTGTGTTTTGGACTAACCCTGGATGCAGGACCGAAGGAACGTGTGTCTGCAGCTCAGAAAGCCTCAAAGGAGAGAGGCGAAGGCTGAGTAGGGCGCCCGGAGTGTCCCGGGCGCCCCCAAGGTACATACAAAACATGTCAAAGGAAAAAGGGTTCGAATAGCTGCTGGGCGGGGCACCCCCGTGCTCCCGAGCGCCCGCGCTGCTCTCGGGCGCCCCCAGCGTCCCGGGCGCCCCCATGCGCATGCATCGAACCAAAAGCCCTCGAAGCCAAGCGGATAAAGTTTGACCCGGTCAATCCGGGCGCCTCGAGCGCCCCCGAGCGCTTCGGGCGCCCCGGTCAAAGCGGATCCAGAGGATCAGACGCGACCGAGACTTTGGCGGATCAAAGGCCACGTGGGGGGCGCCCCCAACGTCCCGGGCGCCCCTTGGCCCTATATAAAGGGCCCTCGACCAAGGCTTCAAGGCATCAGTTCTCTCAACGCCTCAAAGCTCTTCTACGCTCGTGCCTTGCTCCGAAAACACTCCAACTCGAGCCGACGACGTCCCGCTGCCTCGAAAAAGTCAATCCACTCCGGACGTCGGTAACGAAGATCGAAATTTTAATATTATTATTTTATTGCACTTATTTGTAATCAAATATTGTAAACTGTTTTGCGCGTATATAGAATTGCCCAAAGTAAACGGTCAATGACCGTGGGCCTTGGAGTAGGAGTCGACACAGGCTCCGAACCAAGTAAATCGACTGTGTCTGTGTGCTATTTTTAAATTTCCGCTGTGCAACTGCTCGTTACGAAAATCCGAACAATTTTCGATATTCACCCCCCCTCTATCAGTTTTCTCGATCCAACAGAGACTACCTTGGTCGGGACTCTGTTTAGTAAGTAAACAGCTGTCTTAAGCGCATAGCCCCAAAAGGATTTTGGAAGAGTTGCATGATTCATCATAGATCTAACCATATCCATCAAGGTTCGGTTACGCCTCTCAGATACACCATTATGCTGTGGTGTATATGGCGGAGTCCATTGAGACAATATCCCATTGTCCCTAATATAATCTTGAAACTCTTGACTCAAGTATTCACCACCCCGATCGGATCGAAGTATCTTAATACTTTTGCCAAGTTGTTTCTCTACTTCACTTCTGAACTCTTTGAATTTCTCAAAAGCTTCAGATTTGTGTTTCATTAAGAACACATACCCGAATCGTGAGTGATCATCGATAAAGGTAATGAAGTAGCTATAACCTCCTTGTGCAAGAGTTGACATTGGTCCACATACATCAGTATGTATTAGACCAAGCAATTCTCCCACTGGTTTACCTTTTTCGAAAAAGGGTAATTTGGTCATCTTGCCTTTTAAGCATGATTCGCATGTATCAAATGAACCGGGTTCAAATGATTCCAGAATTCCACATCGGTGTAATTTGGTCATGCGTTTCTTACTTACATGGCCAAGACGACAATGCCACGTATAGGAGTCTATTTGATTATCTATTCGAGCACGTTTGTTGCTAACTTCTATATTGAAAACGTCACCGGATAAATCTAACGTGTAGATACCATTGTATAAAGTTCCGGTCCCATAAAGAACACCATTTAAAGTTATGTAACAGCAATTGTTACTAAAAGTTAAATGATAACCCTTTTCATTCAAGCATGAAATAGATACAATGTTCTTTATTAACGAAGGAACAAAATAACAATTATCCAATTCTAAGACAAGTCTAGTAGGGAGCTTTAGCAAATATGTTCCGATGTCAACAGCAGCAATCTTTGCTTCATTTCCAACTTGCAAATTCGCTTCTCCCTTGACGAGTTTTCTTCTATTCCTTAGCCCCTGTATGTCATTACATCTATGTGAGCTACACCCAGTATCAAGTACCCAGGTGGACGAGGAAATAGAGTGACATTCAATAACGAAGATACCTGAAGAGGATGGGGCATTGGATGCCTTCTTCTTCAAGGACTCAAGATAAACCTTGCAGTTTCTTTGCCAGTGACCCTCCTTGCCACAGTAATGGCAAGTGCCTTTTCAGTCTTTTTGACCTTTTTCTTCTTTCCCTTATTCTGTTCTTTGGGCTTCCTCTTAGAGCCTTTCTTTGAGGAACCAACTAACAGTACCGTCTTCTGATCCTGCTTTACAGAAGGCTCTATAGTCTTCAGCAGGTTGAGCAACTCAGGAATGGTAGTCTCCAGCTTGTTCATCTGATAGTTCATCACAAATTGTGAGTAACTCTTGGGCAAACAATGCAGAATTAAGTCAACACTTAGTTCGTGATCCATTGCAAATCCGAGTATTCCTAGTCGCTCAATGTACCCCAACATCTTCAACACAAACTGTGAGACAGAAGTGTCTTCCTGCATCTTAGAGGTGAAGAGGAGTCTGGAGACCTCGAATCTTTCGGATCTTGCCTGCTCGTCAAACAACTCATGAAGATGGAAGATGATGGTATGAGCATCCATATGCTCATGCTGCTTTTGCAGCTTAGGTACCATAGCGGCCAGCATGATGCAACTCGCAAGTTCAGAATCGGCCACATGTTTCTGATAGGCCACTAACTGGTCTGGAGTTGCACCTTCTGGAGGATGGTTGGGAAGTTGTTCTTCAAGGACATAAGCAAGCTTTTCTGCCTTGAGGACTATCCTCAAGTTTCAAAGCCAGTCCATGAAGTTTGGCCCAGTCAGCTTATTGGTGTCCAAAATGGAACGCAAATTCAGAGAAGACATGATCAAGTGATTATCCTAGAAATACAAATTGAGCTTATGTGAGAAGAATGATAAAGAATGCATCAATATACATTAATTAAATCCTATTTATTTTTCGAATTGAATAACCCTTTTTATCAATTCGGGAGATCGTAAGAACATCTCCAAATAGGTTGATATCCAACCATAGATAAGAACAACCATGGCTAGAGTCCATCAAGTTATTCTTAGCGAAAGTAGGTAATTATACCGATTACATATTACATATGTAATTATCACATTATGCTATCAACTAATTGAATGTTTGCATAAATCATTGGGTTGTTAACTCATTAACAAGTATGCAACAATATACATAGCACCCAACTACACCTCTCTTTGCATCGACCTTGACTGTGACACAACAAATCGATGCTCCAAGCTTAAGGCTAACCCATTAATCAAGAAATAGTTTTAATATGGTTGGAGCTCATTCAACCATTTAGTCAGGCTTGGATGTGTCCAATAACCAAAACTAAGGATTGACCTCTGACTCTAACTATATTAATCATAAACTAATTCCATGGTTTGAACATGTTGAGGTTCAAGCCGGGCATGGATGTGTCCATCAACCCAAACAGAAACAAAACTCCGGTTCTAACCATATTAATGGAAGGTGTTGGCCTTAATATTTTGTAAGGGATTTTGGGTCTCATCCTTTTCCTTTTAAGCACATTCATGACATATAATTATGTCATATTCTAACGATTTCCTTAATAAAATATGTATGTGACTTAATTTATCAAGTCTCATTAATTGAATTAGGAACCGGATTTCCTAATTCTAATTTCATACTTTATTCAAGGAATTGTTTTGGGAAACAATTTCCTAAATTGTCATAATCAATTTTGGAAATAATATGTTTAAGACTTTGATTTCTCTAAATCAAATCTTATTAAATTAAGAGACAGATTCCCTTAATTCAACCACATATTATTTACATGAAAATCTTATTTAAGGAAATAAACTCTATAGGAAACAATTTTCCTAATTAATTTTGGAGACAACAATATGTAAGAGCATCACCTCATAAATCAAATAAGGAAATTATCGTTTGAGAATCACCTCAAAAATTTCCAGGATTTGATCACATATTTTATTTATGGATAATTAATTACAACAAATTATTTACTTTGGGTAGCTCCCCGAGGCACTCCCCAAAGAAAAGAAATTTGTTGTAAATCTAATTTGGCCTACTCCCCGAGGCATAACCAAATTAAACTTGACAATTAAAGAACTTGTTAATAATATAATTTGGATGGCTCCCCGAGGCCTACCCAAATCAATTTTAACAACTCATATTCAAAATAGGAAATTAAATTATAACAACTAACTTTAATTTGGGTGGCTCCCCGAGGCACTCCCCAAAGTAAAAAATTTTGTTAATAATTTAAAAACCAATTTGAATTTAATCGTCAATTAATGTTTCCATAAAATGTCTAGACTTTTAAGAAAAGAAAGTGCCCAAAATTAAGAGCTTTCCGTAAATGGAAAGTTTCCAAAATTAAAAGGTTTTCAGAATTATTGTAAGTTTCTGGTACGAAGAAAACTTACGTATTTCCAAAATTGAAAATTTTCCAAAATTAGGAAATTTCCAAAATTGGAAAGTTTTCAAAAATAGAAAGTTTTCACAATTATCATAAAATTTCAAAAACAGAGATATTTCAAAAGTTTGCGAAATTTCATGAGGATTTCCAAATTTTGAAATTCCTAAATCTAAAATTTACCATAATTGGAAAGTTTCCATAATTGAAATTTTTTTGAAAATTGAGATCATGACAAAGTTTTCTGCAAAACAATTATATGATTATGTCGAACACTAACCGACTCTGATACCACTGTTGGGACCGGGTGCATGCCGACACGGACACGTATTTTAATTATTACATAATTACATGCAGCGGAAACAAAAGCATGAATAATTTCCTAAATTATTCTAACACATATCCTAAGCATGTAATGTGTTCACATAATCGTAATATAAAATTTTTTGCAGAAAAGGAAATTACTCTACGAATTACCTTGCGTAACTTGGAAGAAGGGACGAGATCCAACCGTTAGCGTCCCTTGAAAGCTCCGCCTCTATTCGTATCCACGCCGAGTATCATCGGGATGACTTCGCTAAGCCACGAGTTTCGTGTTCACGAGAACTACTAGATTCTCCGTGAACACGACGAAAACTGAGAGAGTAATCAAATCGATAGACTCACCACCAAGGTTGGTCGAAGAGGAAGATCGTCGCAAGGAAGAACTTCGTCGCCTTGATGCTTCTCCTTGTGCTCACGGCAAGAAGAAAGAAGGAAGGCCTATGGCCGGCCAAGAGAGAGGGAGAGAAGAAGAGGAGAGAGCCTAAGCAATTCTTGGATGGATCATCTTCCATGGCACCCCTTGGGTCCTTTATATAGGGAGAGGTTTCTTAATTCCCAAGCAAACCTCTCCTTGATTATGGAATAATTTCTCAATCAATCCATAATCAAGGCTCTCATGATCAAGCTTCTTCTTCTTGATTATGGAATAATTTCTCAATCAATCCATAATCAAGGCTCTCTTTCTTTTGGCATGATTATATAAAATTTATAAAACAAACCAACCATTGGTTCATTATATAAAATTTTATAAAACAAACCAACCATTGGTTCATTATATAAAATTTTATAAAACAAACCAACCATTGGTTCATTATATAAATTTTATTAAACAAACCAACTCATGGTTCATTATATATAAATTTATATAAAATTTATATAACCTTTTATAAAATAAACCAACCTTTGGTCTATTTTATAAAACAAACCAAAATAGCCTTATCCTCTTATGGTGGTGGCCGACCATGACAAGAAGAGAGGAGGCCCCCTCCTTGGCTGGCCCATCTAACCCCAATTGGATCAAATCCCTTAATCAATTAAACTTATTTAATTCACCCATTAAGTCTTTAAAAGACTTAGTCATTCTATGCTTCCGATGCGTCTGAAATAAATTCAGTTTTGACTATTGTTTGGACTTACCAAAAATAGTCTATCTCGATTGGAGAATCCAATTCTCAACTCGTTTTAAATCCTTCGAATTACTCATTATGCGTGTGACCAAATAGGCTTTCAATTTATGTTGGCCATCCATAATTAGCTAATTAATTATAGAACGATCATGAGTGGCACCTAGTAGTACATTATGATCCCCAATTAATTGAAAGATCAACGGTTGACCTCAGAAATAATTCTGAAACCCTTCAGCAGCTATAATGAATCGTGCCCCATTCCCTTCACCATCTTATACCCACTTGGTTCAGGACATGGTCTATGTGTGTCAGTCCCCACTAGGTTGACTACGTCACACCTAGCCCAAGTAACGTTTCCTCGTCCTATGGATTCTAATTACTCTCATGTATTTAAGAGATTCATACTCTGAACATGTCATGCTCTGGCCAGAGGCTTCGAGTAACAATCCGACGATAGGCCTCGGGTATACATCTCCTCGCAAGGAGTGGTGAATCCTTTATAGGTTGTTCAAACATCTTCGGGCACTTCGGCTTATACCCAATCATCCTGGGTCCACACCTCCTTGGAGATGCTTGCTTAAGATGTCAAAGTATAAGTCTCCATGACCAAGATAACTTGAACACCGCAAGTTAAAGGAACATCGCACTTAAGCTGCAGTAAGAACTTCACTGACATATCTATATGTAGACTACCATATGAAGTTTTACAGCCAGTCACTCCAATGAACTAGTTCCCTTAACTAGCATTCATGTTTATCTCCAGATATCTCAATGTCACCAGCCAGTGAGAATCAGCTGATTAGAGAATAATCCATGCTAGTCTCAACAGAATTGATAGTGTCCGTATTTAACAATTCATCGACTAGGGACAATTTCAATACTTCACAATTGCACATGTAGAGATAATCACTAGTTGTGAATCCATCACAAATTCTCGCATGCTGTGAATTGTATTGCGGACATTCAGTAAATGAGTTTAAGATCTCAATCAAATACACAAACATGTATACTCAAATAGTGAATATTCATTTATTAAAATAAATGATTACAATCATAAGACGATTGCGTTAGGACACATCTCTCATATCACTAACACTATGGAGAAAGGTGATAGCTTTGCATGAATATTCGACACAAAGACAAGGAGAAGAAGAGCCCACGGAAGAGGGGTCATTGGTCAAAGAAAATGAGAAGGACCAATCGGGAGTTGAGTTAAGTTCAACATCCGAAGAGGAGGAGAAGGTAGAATAGTTCACATCCTCAACTGAGGAAGAAATAGAAGAAGTTTCCACTTCAAGGATTGAGGGGGAGGAGAGACCATCCTTAATGTTGGAGCAAGAAGAAGCTTCCACCTCCATCAAAACAAAGTCAAAGAATCACATAATTTGCTTTGGGTGCTATCAAAAGGGACACTACAAGGACAAGTGTCCATTGGGTAAGAAAAAGGACGTAAACCCTAAACTCAATTCAAATAATTTGAAAACTAACATGAGTTGTAGGGATGGAACAAAGAAGGATAAGAGGCATATAATTTACTTCACGTGTGGTGAGCATGAACACTACCACACCAAGTTCCCAAAGAAAGGAGAAATCAAGAAATTGACGCACATGAAGAAATTTGAAAAGAAGAGGAGCTTAAGTCAAGGGGGAGCTTCAATGGTAAAAGGGAAGGTAATCTCTTATTTAAAATTAAATTCAATTTCCAATTCTTATATGCTTGTTAAGAATAATCATGGATTTAGATATGATGATAGGAATAGGGTTAACAAGATAGATAATTCTAGGAAATCATTACCCAAAGCTAGACCAAGAAAGACCCAAACTATCATGCCTAAGGGAAGGAACGTAGTTAATGATCAAGGCATAAATCCCAAGAAGGGGAGATATATGCCTAGGAAAGCGGGTAGGTCTAGGAATGTCCAAGGTGGACATGTTGACTCTAGGGTTAGAGCTCTAGAGTTGGAAAATCAAGTCTTGAGGGCAAGACTTGAAGAAATGGAGAAAACCCTAGATAGATTCACTATTGGATCTAAGGGTTTAGGTATGGGGTTGGGTAGTCAAAAACCCAACAATGATAGATCGAGTCTAGGATACCAATCTAAGTTCTCCGATGCCAATAAAAAGAAATATGCTAGGGTAGCATATAGCTATGGCAAGGAGGGGAAGTCCAAAAATGACAAAAGGATACCATGTAAAAGCAAGAAGAAAGTCTTAACTAAGTACAAGAGGTCCAAAGTTAAGAAGGTTAGGGTTGTAGAACAAGAGTCACCGGAAGTACACCGGTGTGATCTAGCGTTTGTTGAGTCACCTAGGGAGGTGGCTAAGGCTAAGAGCTCAAGGGGGAGCTCTAGGAGCCAAGTTGGGACCCATGGTCTATGGATCCTGGGAGGATTTCTCTCGGATGTCTGGATGGGTCATGAAGTGTGCCAAAGGAGTTGGAGACGGGTTTAAGTCTCAATCCTAGAGGGTTGGCACAATGGGTTTGAGTATCATGCATGAAAATATGACATTGGGGGTCATAGAGCATGGAAATTAGTTTTTGATGTGTAGATGTCATGTAAATCAATGCTAGGGATGCATTGTGGTGTGGTATGGGCAGAGTGTAACGACCCAGAAAATTCTCTTAATATTTTCTTAAAATATTACGCATGTCTAGATAATTTTCCAAGGGGCCTAGAAATATTAAGGCGAACTTTGGCCTAGAAAATCCATGTTTTCTCATTTAAATTGGGAAAAAGGGCACTAATGGGCCTTATATGGGCTTTTTAGTACCATAATTATTGGTAGATTTTAGGTAAAAATTTATAGAAATATAAAGGGATTTTAATAGGAAATATTAAAATAATTATGGGGGAATTTTTAGAGGATTTTCGGAATTTTGGGGAAATAAAAAGAGAAATAAAATAAAAATAAGGTGCATGGGTCAAGGATTGAACTTTGGACCTCTTGTACAACCATGTATGCTTTATCCAACTCACCTAGCAAGTGAATGTTATGAGGGAATGAAGTGGATATTGGTTAAAGCATAGAAGAAGATGAAGGGTCATGGAGAGACTCTTCACTTACCCTCCTTAATGTGCTATAAAGAGGGGGTTTGGGAGTTTCTTTCTTCCTCCCTCATTCTAGCCAAAAATCTCAAGAGGAGATTTCCCTTGGAAAAGCTTCACAAGAGGGTCTCATCTCCAAGATCTAAAGGGTTCCCAAGGTTACAAGGGCTAGAGGTGACTTAAGGTCTAAGGAGTTCGACTTAAGGTCTAAGGAGTTCTTTTGATTCTCTTTCAAGGTTCGAAAAATCAAGAAACCCAAAGTAAGACTCCCTCACCTGTGGTATAATAGTTCCCTATGATTTTTATGATTTTTAGTATGATATATAGTGGTTGGTCATCGAATTGGATGTTGAAAGGAAAGAAAACCGAGACCATCATGTTTAAGGGTTTCGGCCACCATGATTTACAGGTCTATAATTATGATAAAAATCATGATAATATTATTTAATGTTCCCTTATGATGTGTAGAGGTTAAGTTTGATTTTTGGGAATTTTTGGAGTACCCTAGGACACCCTAGGGTTTCGGCCAACATGAAAGAAACAAAACTAAGAACCCTCATGTTTAAGGGTTTCGGCCACCATGATTTACAGGTCCATAATTATGCTAAAAATCATTATAATGTTATTTAATGTTCCCTTATGATGTGTAGAGGTTAAGTATTATTTTTGGGAATTTTTGGAGTACCCTAGGACACCCTAGGGTTTCGGCCAACATGAAAGAAACAAAACTAAGAACCCTCATGTTTAAGGGTTTTGGCCACCATGATTTACAGGTCTATAATTATGCTAAAAATCATGATAATGTTATTTAATGTTCCCTTATGATGTGTAGAGGTTAAGTATAATTTTTGGGAATTTTTGGAGTACCCTAGGACACCCTAGGGTTTCGGCCAACATGAAAGAAACAAAACTAAGAACCCTAAGTTTAAGGGTTTCGGTCACCATGATTTAAAGGTCTATAATTAAGCTAAAAATCTTGATAATGTTAATTTATGTTCCCTTATGATGTGTGGAGGTTAAGTATAAATTCTGGGAATTTTTGGATTACCCTAGAGACCCCATATGTTTCGGCCAACCTCAAGGGCCCAAGGGTTAGGGTTGAGCCTTTAACTTCAAGTATATGTTTATGTGTTTCCATGATAAGTATGATAAGTATATGTTCAGGATATGAATGATGCCATGATAAGAATGATAGAGTTATGATCACGATAAAAATGATGCTATGATATGTTAGGTTCATGATATGAATGATGTCATGTTAAGTATGTTATGTTTATGTTTAAGAATGAGGATGATGCCATGTTTAAGAATGAAAATGATGCCATGTTAAGTATGTTATGTTTATGTTTAAGAATGAAAATGATGACATGTTAAGTATGTTATGTTTATGTTTAAGAATGAAAATGATGCCATGTTTAAGAATGAAAATGATGCCATGTTAAGAATGAAAATGATGCCATGTCTAAAAAAATGAAAGTGAAGAATGAAGTTAAGGTTCATGCCTTTAAGGCATAATGATGATGTTAAGTATGATGAATGAATGAATATGCTATAAATGATGATGAATGAAAGATGATGCTTATGTCTTTAAGGCATAAATATGCTAAGACGGCACGGTCGATGGTCGACGGTACGACGGTCGTGAGGACCGGTAAATGGGCCGGTAGACGGGCCGAGCCGTAACAAGTTATGCTATGTTAAAGATGCCATGAATGCCAAATGAATGATGAAGCATGAAAAGTATTTTACTTTATGTATGGGCTTGTACCGGACCGAAGTATGGGTCCAAGGGATGGGCACCTTAAGAACGCCCCGGTTTTGGACTACCGTAGCTGTCCACGGTTCTGGCACTACCGGAGCTGTGCAACAGGGATGGGCACCTTAAGAACGCCTCGGTTCGGGGACTACCGACTATGCTGTCCTTACCCTAGTAGGTTGGGGCTCGCGACCTCGGACTTGCTAGGGATGCGCACAATGATGTATGTATGTGGTACAAGCCGGGGACCCCAAATGATGTTATGATGATTATGTTTAAGCAATGAAAAGTATGTTTTAAAAGTTAAGCATTCTTATGTATATACATTCCACTCATGCATCCATTCATGTTATGCATTATACTATGTTGACAAGATTTTATGCTTACGTTTCATGTTAAGAAGTATGCATGAGAATGAATGAATTATGCCATGCTTAGAATGTTCACTATGTTTATGATTTATGCCATGAATTATGCCATGCTTAGAATGTTCACTATGTTTACGATATGCCATGAATTATGCCATGCTTAGAATGTTCACTATGTTTATGATTTATGCCATGAATTATGCCATGCTTAGAATGTTCACTATGTTTACGATATGCCATGAATTATGTCATGCTTAGAATGTTCACTATGTTTATGGTTCATGCCATGAATTATGCAATGCTTAGAATGGTCACTATGTTTACGATATGCCATGAATTATGCCATGCTTAGAATGTTCACTATGTTTATGAATTGTGCCATGAGAATGAATGAATTATGCCATGCTTAGAATGTCTATGATGTTTATGTTTATGCCATGTATCATGCCATGCTTAGAATGTTACTATGTTTATGTTCATGCCATGCTATGTATACGATAAGTGATGCAAGATGTTATGTTCTAAGTAGAGCACCAAGTATGTTAATGTTTTATGTGCTCATTATGAGATGATGAATGATGGATGGTTTTGTGAGTAGGAAAGAGTCTTACTAAGCCTGTGTGCTTATAGTCTTATTTCCTTATACTGCAGATCATTCAAGGGGATAATGAAGGAAGCAGCAGGAGGGCAAGAACGCATGTGTGACGTAGTGACTTGGCCCAGGAACTATATGTTTACTTATGTGTTTGAATAATGACTTATGGAACCTTATGATATAATGTTATGTGAGACATGATAGGATGCTTAAGTTCAAAGTTAATATGCTAAGGTTCCCATGTCAATAAGTTAAGAATGGTAACAGGGCATGTATAAGTTAAGTTATTCCACTGCCTTATGATGTCTACATGCCCTAAGCATGTTAACGTAACGCCGCTTAGGAAAAAAAAAAGCGGGCGTTACAGGTTGGTATCAGAGCAGTAACCATCTCACTACACACACATCAAGCCCTCATCCTGCCGCTTCCAAGTAAGTACCTCTTTACTTATCTTATGGTAGTAAGCACTTTTAGAATGTTTTATGGTTCTAGAATATGCAAGTATGAATGATGCTTATGATGAAAAGTACGTTATGATATGTAACGATGAATGATACTTTATTTGCTTTTATGAATTAAATATTTAGAATAATATAGGGGTAGAGAAAAAAAAACTATAATTTATGATATTATGTATAATCTATAATATAGTCACATGTAGGGAATTATATGATAGCCTACATACATAGGATTATAACTCTCTCACCTATGTTAGCGTATAGTATTAGTTCCATTATACTAATACTAATATAATTAATGGTATAAGTCATACGGTATAACCTAAAACGATACGCATAGGGTAGTGTTCTACTTACATTAACACTTATTATAGATCATGTGTCCACTATATTTCCATAACTAATTATAAATATTAGTATTATCAACGTATATTTCACTATTATCTTATATATAATATATAAGATTACCTTAAGTTATTTTATGGTAATGTAATAAATATAATCTCACTTATCATATAATAACCATTAACTAATGTAATTCATAGCTTAGGTTGTGAACTAAGATTTCGGAACCCAACTATTATCATAATTATAATAAGTATATAATTATGATATATGCCTATAATTACATCATAGGGCTATTAATGGCACTAGCTCAATTATGACAATCATGTATGTCACTTATATTATCAAGGATATAAGTATAAATGGCCGTGAGTAAAATACACATAATCACGTATGTCAAATTGGCAATATTATGAGTTCCTTGGATTAAAGAATTAACCCTTATTCGATGCATCCGGGATCCACGAAAATGTATCAAGACCTGAAGGAGAAATTCTGGTGGTCCGGTATGAAGAGAGACGTGGCTCAGCATGTTAGTACTTGCCTGACCTACAAACGAGTGAAAGCAGAACACCAGCGACCCGGAGGAGTTCTGCAGCCACTTTCGATTCCGGAATAGAAATGGGAAGATATATCGATGGATTTTATTTCAGGACTTCCCAAGACTACAAACGGGTATGATGGGGTTTGGGTAATTGTGGACAGGCTGATGAAGTCTGCTCACTTCCTAGCAGTCAAGATGACTTATTCGATTGAGCAACTAGCTCAATTATCCGCTAGGGAAATAATTAGACTCCATGGAGTTCTCAAGACTATCACCTCTGATAGGGATGGTCGCTTTATCTCACGTTTTTGGGAGTGCGTCCAGAAGTCTCTGGGCACTAAACTGTGGTTCAGTACTGCTTTTCACCCTCAGACTGACGGGCAAACTGAATGAGTGAATCAAGTACTGGAGGATATGTTGAGAGTTTGTGCCCTGGATTTCAAAGGAAGTTGGTGCCGATATCTATGTTTAGCGGAATTCGCTTACAACAATAGCTACCAAGCTATTATCGGAATGGCACCTTATGAAGTTTTGTACGGGAGGAGATGTAGATCTTCAATCTGTTGGTACGAAGGTGGTGAAAAGAAGGCAATGGGGCTCACGACAGACCTAATCGACGACACCACCCGAGCGATACAGAACATTCGGCAACGGATAGAAACTGCTCAGAGCCGGCAGAAGAGTTATGCCGATGTCCGGCGTAGACCCCTGGAGTTTAATGTTGGAGATTGGGTGTTTCTCAAAGTGGCTCCTATGAAAGGGGTGACCAGATTTGGGAAGAAAGGAAAACTAAGTCCGCGCTATGTGGGGCCGTACCTGATTCTAAAAAGAGTCGGTAAAGTGGCATATGAGCTGGAGCTGCCTCCAGAGATGTCAGCTATCCATAACGTATTCCATGTGTCCCTACTTAAAAAGTGTATCCTGAATATGGACCAAGTGATCGAGCCGCAGATAGTACAAGTACAAGAGGACTTAAGTTATGAGAGCAGACCCATCCAGATTTTTGGATAGGGAGGTCAGGAAGCTGAGGAATAAGGGGGTACCTCTAGTCAAGGTCATATGGCAAAGTCAACGGTTCGAGGAAGCTACCAGGGAACGCGAGGACGAGATGAGGCGCAAGTACCCGGAGTTATTCTAAGTTCGAGGACGAACTTTCACGAGGTATGGGGGATTGTAACGACCCAGAAAATTCTCTTAATATTTTCTTAAAATATTACGCATGTCTAGATAATTTTCCAAGGGGCCTAGAAATATTAAGGCGAACTTTGGCCTAGAAAATCCATGTTTTCCCATTTAAATTGGGAAAAAGGGCACTAATGGGCCTTATATGGACTTTTTAGTACTATAATTATTGGTAGATTTTAGGTAAAAATTTATAGAAATATAAAGGGATTTTAATAGGAAATATTAAAATAATTATGGGGGAATTTTTAGAGGATTTTCGGAATTTTGGGGAAATAAAAAGAGAAATAAAATAAAAATAAGGTGCATGGGTCAAGGATTGAACTTTGGACCTCTTGTACAAGCATGTATGCTTTAACCAACTCACCTAGCAAGTGAATGTTATGAGGGAATGAAGTGGATATTGGTTAAAGCATAGAAGAAGATGAAGGGTCATGGAGAGACTCTTCACTTACCCTCCTTAATGTGCTATAAAGAGGGGGTTTGGGAGTTTCTTTCTTCCTCCCTCATTCTAGCCGAAAATCTCAAGAGGAGATTTCCCTTGGAAAAGCTTCACAAGAGGGTCTTATCTCCAAGATCTAAAGGGTTCCCAAGGTTACAAGGGCTAGAGGTGACTTAAGGTCTAAGGAGTTCGACTTAAGGTCTAAGGAGTTCTTTTGATTCTCTTTCAAGGTTCGAAAAATCAAGAAACCCAAAGTAAGACTCCCTCACCTGTGGTATAATAGTTCCCTATGATTTTTATGATTTTTAGTATGATATATAGTGGTTGGTCTTCGAATTGGATGTTGAAAGGAAAGAAAACCGAGACCCTCATGTTTAAGGGTTTCGGCCACCATGATTTACAGGTCTATAATTATGCTAAAAATCATGATAATGTTATTTAATGTTCCCTTATGATGTGTAGAGGTTAAGTTTGATTTTTGGGAATTTTTGGAGTACCCTAGGACACCCTAGAGTTTCGGCCAACATGAAAGAAACAAAACTAAGAACCCTCATGTTTAAGGGTTTCGGCCACCATGATTTACAGGTCTATAATTATGCTAAAAATCATTATAATGTTATTTAATGTTTCCTTATGATGTGTAGAGGTTAAGTATGATTTTTGGGAATTTTTAGAGTACCCTAGGACACCCTAGGGTTTCGGCCAACATGAAAGAAACAAAACTAAGAACCCTCATGTTTAAGGGTTTTGGCCACCATGATTTACAGGTCTATAATTATGATAAAAATCATGATAATGTTATTTAATGTTCCCTTATGATGTGTAGAGGTTAAGTATAATTTTTGGGAATTTTTGAAGTACCCTAGGACACCCTAGGGTTTCGGCCAACATGAAAGAAACAAAACTAAGAACCCTAAGTTTAATGGTTTCGGTCACCATGATTTAATGGTCTATAATTAAGCCAAAAATCTTGATAATGTTAATTTATGTTCCCTTATGATGTGTGGTGGTTAAGTATAAATTCTGGGAATTTTTGGATTACCCTAGAGACCCCATATGTTTCGGCCAACCTCAAGGGCCCAAGGGTTAGAGTTGAGCCTTTAACTTCAAGTATATGTTTATGTGTTTCCATGATAAGTATGATAAGTATATGTTCAGGATATGAATGATGCCATGATAAGAATGATAGGGTTATGATCACGATAAAAATGATGCTATGATATGTTAGGTTCATGATATGAATGATGCCATGTTAAGTATGTTATGTTTATGTTTAAGAATGAGGATGATGCCATGTTTAAGAATGAAAATGATGCCATGTTAAGTATGTTATGTTTATGTTTAAGAATGAAAATGATGCCATGTTAAGTATGTTATGTTTATGTTTAAGAATGAAAATGATGCCATGTTTAAGAATGAAAATGATGCCATGTTAAGAATGAAAATGATGCCATGTCTAAAAAAATGAAAGTGAAGAATGAAGTTAAGGTTCATGCCTTTAAGGCATAATGATGATGTTAAGTATGATGAATGAATGAATATGCTATGAATGATGATGAATGAAAGATGATGCTTATGTCTTTAAGGCATAAATATGCTAAGACGGCACGGTCGATGGTCGACGGTACGACGGTCGTGAGGACCGGTAAATGGGCCGGTAGACGGGCCGAGCCGTAACAAGTTATGCTATGTTAAAGATGCCATGAATGCCAAATGAATGATGAAGCATGAAAAGTATTTTACTTTATGTATGGGCTTGTACCAGACCGAAGTATGGGTCCAAGGGATGGGCACCTTAAGAACGCCCCGGTTTTGGACTACCGTAGCTGTCCACGGTTCTGGCACTACCGGAGCTGTGCAACAGGGATGGGCACCTTAAGAACGCCTCGGTTCGGGGTCTACCGACTATGCTGTCCTTACCCTAGTAGGTTGGGGCTCGCGACCTCGGACTTGCTAGGGATGTGCGCAATGATGTATGTATGTGGTACAAACCGGGGACCCCAAATGATGTTATGATGATTATGTTTAAGCAATGAAAAGTATGTTTTAAAAGTTAAGCATCCTTATGTATATGCATTCCACTCATGCATCCATTCATGTTATGCATTATACTATGTTGACAAGATTTTATGCTTACGTTTCATGTTAAGAAGTATGCATGAGAATGAATGAATTATGCCATGCTTAGAATGTTCACTATGTTTATGATTTATGCCATGAATTATGTCATGCTTAGAATGTTCACTATGTTTACGATATGCCATGAATTATGCCATGCTTAGAATGTTCACTATGTTTATGATTTATGCCATGAATTATGCCATGCTTAGAATGTTCACTATGTTTACGATATGCCATGAATTATGCCATGCTTAGAATGTTCACTATATTTATGGTTCATGCCATGAATTATGCCATGCTTAGAATGGTCACTATGTTTACGATATGCCATGAATTATGCCATGCTTAGAATGTCTATGATGTTTATGTTTATGCCATGTATCATGCCATGCTTAGAATGTTACTATGTTTATGTTCATGTCATGCTATGTATACGATAAGTGATGCAAGATGTTATGTTCTAAGTAGAGCACCAAGTATGTTAATGTTTTATGTGCTCATTATGAGATGATGAATGATGGATGGTTTTGTGAGTAGGAAAGAGTCTTACTAAGCCTGTGTGCTTATAGTCTTATTTCCTTATACCGCAGATCATTCAAGGGGATAATGAAGGAAGCAGCAGGAGGGCAAGAACGCATGTGTGACGTAGTGACTTGGCCCAGGAACTATATGTTTACTTATGTGTTTGAATAATGACTTATGGAACCTTATGATATGATATTATGTGAGACATGATAGGATGCTTAAGTTCAAAGTTAATATGCTAAGGTTCCCATGTCAATAAGTTAAGAATGGTAACAGGGCATGTATAAGTTAAGTTATTCCGCTGCCTTATGATCTCTATATGCCCTAAGCATGTTAACGTAACGTCGCTTAGGAAAAAAAAAAGGCGGGCGTTACACAGAGACATCAAGAGGAGGTCAAAATTAGGACTTTAGGTCAAGGTTCAGTTGAACCATTTAGCTAGTTTTGGGTTTTGTATCAATCATGGGATTGGTGATAGATACATGTTTGAACGTATTTTTCCCAAGTAGAGACAGGTACCACAAACCTTTCCACAAAATTTGAGAATTTTTGAAGATTTGTGAAATTTCTGGTGCATTTCTGAAATTGGGTCAGAAATGCTAAAAATGAGATTTTCAAGGTGCTAGCCGACTGGGACAGAGAGCAGTCGACTGGTAAAGGCTGATTTTTGTGTTTCAGCAGTCAAAAGGTGTCCAAATAATGTAAAACAAGTGTGTAATCTTATGGGAGGTTAGTACACTGTGTTTATGATCATTAGAGTTTAAAGGATCTAATAAGAGAGAAATTGTTGGAGTCTTTTTGATGTGTGGCAAAGGGGGAGAAGTGTTGGGTTTAAGTGGGAAACCAAACACGTCTTTGCAAGAAATCCTAGGTCAAGGGGGAGCTTTGGTAAAGGGGGAGCATTGTTGCTCATTTAGTGGCGTAAGGGGAACCTTGGAGAGGTTCTTAAAAAGCCTTTGTAAGTCTAATATAGGGGAGCCTTGGAGAGGTTTTAAAAAGCCCGTTTTGGTAAAAGTCCTAAACTCTTGGGGAGGTTAGGTGTGGGGATGCCTTGCGATAGGATCCATGCATGTTTGCATTGCATATGCATTGGCGGTGTAAGTCTAAGGTGAAGCCTTGGCAACGTAAGTCCAAATGGTTATTACATTGTATTTACAATTTGTTTTCCCTAATTTAAATGTATTGGCATACATCAAAAAGGTGAAGATTGTTGGGACAATCTATGGTCCGAAGTGACCATGTGTTTTGATGTTTGGGAAATGGGTTTAGGTTAGGTTTACCCATGTATTTGATATGTGTATTTGAGTGTGCAGGTTTGTAGGATACACATGGACTTAGTTGGACGTCTTTGGGGCCGGTGAAGGATGGCATGGGAGACAAGCCGAGGGCTTGCATGCATCCGAGGGACCGTGGACAAAGCGGGACGATGAGCCAAGAGAAGCGGACTTCGAGGCATACGTGAAGGGTGGCACGGGTGACGAGCCGTGGGCTTGCGTGCATCCGAGGGACGAGAGCCAAAGTCGAAGAGGGCTTGGGGGCGACAGATCGAGGCTGCTGAAGCAGGGACGATGAGCTGAGGGAAGCGGACTTCAAGACATCCCTGAAGGGTGGCATGGGAGACAAGTCGCGGGCTTGCATGCATCCGAGGGACGAGAACCAAAGTCGAAGAGGGCTTAAAGGTAACAGGTTGAGGCTGCTGAATGGAGAGTCAACTGAGTCGTAAGGGGTCGAGTGCTGAGGGAAGTATACTCGGGAAATTCTAAGGTTCGAGTGCTGAGAGAATTGTACTCGGGAAGAGAAACCTTAGGTTTAGGGGCAGACCAGTCGACTGATGCTTGATTAGTCGACTGATGAAGTCCACAGAAAGATCAGTCGACTGATCATGCATCAGTTGACTGATGCAGTCGACTGAGAAGTCGACTGATGCAGTCGACTGAGAAGTCGACTGATGCAGTCGACTGAGAAGTCAACTGGCCAAGCTGGAAATTCGAACGTTGGGCTGTAACGTTCGAATATAAGTGGGACCAGTCGACTAGCATTAGATCAGTCGACTGGTAATAGTCATTTCAGCCTAGAGCACTATTTAAAGTGGCTCGGTTTTGGCTGAGAGTTTTTGACAAAATTGGCTTTGGTTAAAGGCCAATTAGTAGCCTAAGAGCTCAGAAAGGTGTCGCAGGTTGTGGCGAGGTTTCTCCACCCACAAGGACCTACATGAGCTAGTCGGAGGTCTTCTGGGGAGTCATCCACCGGCGGATCGGGATCGTCCATCTTATGGACAGCCGTGGAGTAGGAGCTTCATCTCCGAACTACGTAAATTAGTTTGTCTTCTTAGTTGTTAGTTTTAGTTTAATTGTATTTCCGCTTGTGCACTAACTACGTGTAGGAAGAAAACCACGATTAGTGATCCAAAAGTTGCTATTCACCCCCCTCTAGCAAACGACAAGGTCCCAACAAGTGGTATCAGAGCGAGGTTCGCTCGTCTACGAACTAACCGTCGGGAGAGCAAAAGCTAAGGAAGATGGACTCGAAAGGTCCGCTAGGATGGGATACTCAGATTCTGCCTCCATACGATCGAGGTGACTTCGATTATTGGAGGAAGCGATTGGAGACGTGGTTCCAAATGGATTGGGATTATTGGACTGCATTGGAAGTTCCATTTGAAGCTCCAACGGACAAGTAGGGAAAACACCTTTGACCTCGGTATTAGACCAAGGATCAAACGGAGGAAGCAGAGGCGGATAAGGAGGTAACTAGAATTGTATTAAATTTGTTACCTCCATATCTTCTTCTTCTCCCATCTTCTTCCTCCTTAGGACGTGCACAACAAGGAGAAGGTTGGGGTGGCTGGTGGCAACTAAAGAAGAGGAAACTCTTCTTGGAGTGGTCGGGCGCCGGCGGTAGAGGAAGAAAGAGTAGGGTTTAAGTTATGGATTTTCTTTCATCTTCTTCTTCATCCTCTTTGCTTCTTGTCTCTCTTTGCCCGGCAATCCCTGGAGCAAGGAGAGGGCGGGTGGTGGAAGGGAGAATTGGCCGATTGGTGACCGGCGGCGCATAGCAAGAGGTGAAGAAGTAGTAGCCGGAGGTTACCCTTAACCTAGGGTTTCGGTGCAGTTGATAAGTAGGCCTTGGTGATTCCGATTCTTGGTAGACCGTTGCACACACGACGTCTAAGAGGGGAGGGTCATACGATAGAAGATCGTAAGGTAACGAGAGATATAATTTCTCTTTTTGGCTCCTTCAATTTCTATCATTTTATGTGGATGATAATTAATTGTCTTTGTGATTAATTATTGCTTAATTAATTGTACAATAATTAATTATCTTGGACCTCGATAATAAATAAAAAAATCGGTGATCTACTCGTCGTCTTTTCCACGGTCAATTGGTTAGGTGAGTTACAAGGCTCGAACTTTGAGTTTGGCTAAATTGTAACTCGAATCAATTGATACGATGACAAGACGGTCGTTTGGGAGATAGATCTCTATTCGGATTAATTTCTAAATCCGTGGACATGGAGAGGTCTCTCAAGGACGACCAGGTATTCGCTTAGGAAATCCGCCAAGCCATACCCAACACCCGACCAGGATAATCTTCCTAGACAGAGATCTTCCCCCAATATGACTCCCGCAGATGCCTTCATGCACTTCTCGTATCACGTAGTCGACCTCCTCCAGTTTGACGCATTTGAGGAGCAGTCGAGCAAAGACCCTCTTGTATAATTGGTCACTAACCAGTGTGAATCTGGCCGCCCAGCGGCGGAATAGTCGACTTCCTTGGTCCCTGCTCGGAACGTTCCCACTGTGTAGGAACTCCACATACGGGTCTCTCCAATCGGTCCGGGCATCATCTTCTGCGTCCTCTGCAATCTGTGCTACCGTCTCTTCCAAGGCGCTAGGCTCATCTAGCTGCCAGGTTGAAATGGAGCTAGTCAGTTTGGCTAGTTCGTCGGCCTTGGCATTGTTTGCCGTGGAGATCTTCTACAAGATAACCTCCGTGAAGGAGGCCTTCAGCTACTCGTAAAGGGCCACATACTTCTGCAGGCGCACGTACTTGACTTCAAAGTCGCCCTTTATTTGTTATGCCACGAGCTGGGAATTCGAGTGCACAACGACCCGAGTAGCCCCCATGTGCTTGGCTGATTGCAGGGCCGCCAGGATCGCCTCGTATTCAACTTCGTTGTTGGTAGCTTTGAAGTGGAGCTGGATGGATAAATGTAACGTGTCCCCCCGGGGGGAGACCATTAACACTCCGACCCCGCTGCGCCAGCTGTTGGAAGACCCGTCCACGTAGATTTTCCACATTCCTTCGGCTTCAGACTCTAGGACAGTCTCCAGCATGAAGTCTACGAGGGCTTGCGCCCTGATAGCGGCATGAGGCCGCTACTAAATACCATATTCTCTTAGCTCCGTCGTCCATTTGATCAGCCGGTCGGAAACCTTGGGGTTGGTGAGGACTCGGGCGAGCAGGCTGTTAGTGAGGACTACGATGGGATGTGCCAAGAAGTACGACCTTAACCTCCGGGCCATTAAGACTAAAGAATAAGCCAGCTTCTCCATCGTAGTGTATCGCATTTCAGCATCCTTTAAGAGATGTCCGAACAAGTAAATGGGATACTGCACCATGCCTTCTTCACGGACCAGCGCCGAGCTTACTGCTTGCTCTGCTGCAGATAGGTAAACAAATAAAGTATCCCCTTCCACTGGTTTGTAGAGGATGGGGATCCCAGCGAGATAGGTCTTCAGGTCCGTGAACACTTGCTCACACTGGTCATCCCACTCGAATTTGGCTGTTTTTCTCAGAATCTTGAAGAATGGTAGGGTCTTATCTGCAGATTTGGAGATGAATCCGGATAGTGTCGTGATTCTCCAGTTCAGCCGCTGTACTTCCTTGAAGTTGCGAGGGGATGACATATCCAGAATAGCCTTTACTTTTTTCACATTAGCCTCGATGCCCCTCTCCGTCACCATGTAGCCTAGGAACCGACCGCTTTTCACCCTGAATAAGCATTTGGCAGGATTCAACTTCAGTTTGTTGGTCCTCAAGGTGGCGAACGTCTCTTCTAAGTTGGCTATCATGTCTTTTCCCTTGTCAGTCTTGACCAGGATGTCGTCCACGTACACCTTAATGTTTCTCCCGATCTGATGCCGGAAGACTTTGTCCATCACCCACTGGTACGTTGCCCTAGCGTTGCGCAATCCAAAAGGTATGACATTATAGCAGTATGTGTCATCGACTGTCACGAAGGTGACTTTCTCCTGGTCTTCGGGCGCGAGAGGGACTTGATGGTAGCCTTGATAAGCATTCAACATTGAAATGAACTCGCAACCGGCCATGGAATCTACTAACCGGTCTATTCGAGGCAAGGGATAGCAATCCTTAGGGCAGGATTTATTCAAGTCGCGAAAATCGATACAAACCTGCCATTTACCTCCTAGCTTAGGGACGAGGACCACATTGGCCAACCAGGCCGGGAATTGAACTTCTCTGATGTGCCCGACCTTTAACAGCTTATGGACTTCGTCTCGGATAGCATTGTCTTGTTCTGGTGTAAAGTGTCTCCGCCTCTGCTGTTGGGTTCTCCCGGTGACAAAAACACAAAATGCAGCGAAAACAAGAACCCACGAGCGATCCATGCGAAAGAAAACTCGTACAATGTTCATCTATCCAATAGATCTATCTAAAGTGTATACCTTTGGAGCGTGCCCTTTGCTTATCCCGCTCGTCCAAGATGCGCCGGATCTCTTGCACGTTCAAATGTCTGTGCCTCTATTCGTATCCACACGGACACGATCTCTCAACTTCGGGAAGAACTACCTTAGTTGTGCTAGCAACTTGAGGTAGCTCGCAGAACACTAAGAACCCTACAATAGGGTTTCGGCCAAAAGAGGAAGATGAGGGAGGAAAGAAGATAGGGAAGCAGCCAAGGGAAGAAGACCTCATCCAAAGTCACAAGACCCTCTTTTATACTCATCCCATGAATATGAAGAGGTTTATGTATCTTTGGCTTCCTTCATTAATACCAATAAAGAGCACATCTTTTCATGTAGCTCTTTATCTTTTCCCATGCAAAAAAAGAATCTTTTCTTTTCCCTTCATTAAAAACTTTAATGAATTTCCCTTGTAATTCCGACCGGGCCTCTCGGGCTTCCGACCAGGTCTCCCGAGTGCCGAGCCCCGACCTAGTCTGCCGAGCTCCCAGCTCAGTATGCCGAGTGACGAGCTCCCGACCCAGTTTGCCAAGCTCTCAGCTCAGTCTGCCGAGTGCCGAGCTCCAAGCTCAGTCTACTGAGTGTTGAGCCCCGACCCAGTCTGCCGAGCTCCCAGCTCAGTCTGCCAAGTGCCGAGCCCCAACCCAGTCTGCCGAGCTCCCAGCTCAGTCTGCCGAGTGCCGAGCCTCGACCCACGCTCCCGAGTTCCCAACTCGAGCTTCTAAACTGACCTCCCGAGTTCCTAACTCAGGCTCAGATCTCCCGAGTTCCCAACTCGGGCTTCCCGAAGCATCATGTCCTTAGTGTGTGACCCAATAGGTTCTCGCGACGTTGGCAATGCGCCTAAACGCTTTAGACACATAAGCAATGAGCGGTATCTAGCAATGCATCATTGCTACCCAAGTAACAAGAAAAGTTGAGATCCGACTAAACCTCCATGACTATGATAATGTATGACCTTGTCCTTCTATCCTTGATATCTAGATTGACCAATGAGGCATTGACCGTGTCATCCTCAGTCAATCTTGTATTTCTTGATCCCCGAGTAGACTCACTCAAACAAATGAGATCAATATCTCATATTGACTCATTCAAGCATGGTCATGCGTTTTAGTGGTCCTACCGATCAAGGGGCCCACAGATATCACTCCCGTCATATGGGAGGGATAGATCCCATCTACATCACTCACATCCCTCTGCATAATTCATTACATACCCAGTGATCGCCTTTATAGTCCACCCTGTTACGGATGACGTTTGACGATACCAAAGTACATAACTCCTTATGTAGGGAATCGTAGTGACTTCAGGTCTAAGGACTATTCATACTAATAGTCACATGAGAAAGTTTATGACACTCATATGACAATCTATGAAACTTTCTCATAGCGGATCAATTCAGTACACATTCTCCAATGTATACTCATGTGTCAACTTGATATCACATATCCATGACTTGTGAGCTCAAGTCATCAGTTGACCTACATGCTAGTCTTCATGCATTAATATTGTCCTTGAATATTAATGCTCGACTAGGAATAGTTTAGTGTAGTGTTCTCTACATCATCTCACTATCGATTCAATCAATCGATATGATGTAGATAAGAACATACTACACAAGGACATTATTATACTTAGTTATTTGGCACAAATACAAAGTAAGTATAATAACCAAACATGCCTTTATTAATGATAGAATATGATATAAAATGTCCCTAGTCAATCATCACATAATTGGCTCTAGGGCTCCTACTAACATATGCTTCACTGGTCGGGCTCCAGGGGTAACATGCAGGTGATGCATGGTTAACCCTGGGGGAACCCCTTTGATTTCTTCGGCGGCCCAGGTGAAGAAATCTCTATGACTCCGCAGGCAATCAAGAAGACGACTTCTTAATTCCAGTGCAAGGTAGGTAGCCATCTTCGTGACTCCCCCCTCCTGTTGAGGGTGAATTTGTACCTCCTCGCTCTCGACCTCCCTCCGCTCTTCTTTATGTCCCTCATCTTCTCGAGGGTCGGCGAGATCGATTTGTAGGGCTTCGTAGGACCTCTGATGGGACCCCTTTGGGAGGACCTCCGGAGATCACTAGGATCTCCTCTTGCTCAGAAGCCCCTCGTTGTGAAGTGGCTGACTCCATTTGCCACTGTTGGAGCGCCTCTTTGATGGCGTTGGCGACCAAGCGATCTAGTTCCTCTTTTGTCAGGACGATGGATTGTCCCTCTAGCTTTGCCATCAGTGCTCCATCTGGTGCTTTAATGGTTTTCCATAGACGGCGCCAAACTTGTTCCGGAAGGAATCAACGTCGACGGTCAGCCACCAGGGTTCAGCCCATGCAGACGCTGATGCTAGAGGAAGAACTTCACACACTGTGAGATTAACATGAGCGTTAGGGGAACATGCTAGAGGTTGTCCGACGGAGCCCACTCCGAGGCTTAAGTTAGTGCCTCGATCCAGGAGATGAAGAGAAGGCAGAAAAGAATATGCGTGAAGTAGAGAGTGCGTAACCCCTTTACCAGAGGGGTTGGAGTACCTTTTATACCTACAGCGGTTGTCTCAAATGTCTCTATGATCTTCGCCACACCCCTCAGATTATCGATTATTGGATCATCCTGGTAATGGTCTTCGCGACTCTTCAATCTGGGGCCATTGCGATGATTAAGGCTTTGATGGTCGCGAATCACGGGTCGTGATTACTCTGTAATAATGGATGATGATGATCCACCGATCTGAGGAAAACGGACCGCTACTTGAAGTTGAGCACTCCTTGGGCTCCGCTACCCCGAGGTAATCTCACGGTTGTTTCGCTCGGGGGGCGTTCATCTTCCTGAGGTGATCTCGAGAACCTTCCTCCGAGGTGAGCTCGGGGGTGTGTCCTTCTGGAGCTATCCTCAGGGCTATGCCTGCTCGAGTTAGTCTCGGATTCCCCTTCCCAAGAGGGTCTCGGGCATCCCAGCCAGAGAGTCGTTCTGTCTGGGTAGCTCTTGCCGCACAACTTCTTCAATCCATGTGCAAGTCACGGGGTACACAACCCCATCAATACCATTATCCATTTTATTTTTTCTTGAGAAAAATTGATTACAAAGCTTATTTAACTTTCCAACTTTCGATAGTCCTCCACGACTATATTGAAATTGATTGAAAGGAAGTTCAACCTTGTTGCAGTATGGAAATTAATTAAATCTTGGATCATCCTCTGATAACTAGCCATGATTAACAACAATTACCTGCCTAAATTTAAATTCAATAATGGAAGAAGCTGATCAATGAATGAGTCAAATAGAGTTAGTTACATAGTACTGTATAGATCTGAGAATTTTCTTTTACGTCTTCTGGTCACCGAGCCTCGAGAAGACCTCAACCATCTCCTCCTCCAGCGCCCTCCCCTTAGTTTCCGGACAACACGTGTAGTAAAAAGCCCACGCGAAGACTCCAATGTCAGCAAATAGGAAGAAGGTGCCGCCGATGGTGATGGCCTTGTAGAGGGAGATGAAGGACATGGACATGGCGGAGTTCATTAGCCTATTGATGGCCACCCCCAAGCTCGCCCCTGCGCTTTCTCTCAACCTCAGCGGGAATATCTCTGAGGCATACAGCCACGTCACTGGACCAAGCCCACACGAGAACGACGACACGAACGACAACACGAACACCACACACAACACCTCCGCCCATACCACCCTCTCCTCAACCAGCTCCACCACTGTCAACATCGAC
Organism: Boesenbergia rotunda; assembly: GCA_024364735.1. Classification (NCBI taxonomy): domain Eukaryota; kingdom Viridiplantae; phylum Streptophyta; class Magnoliopsida; order Zingiberales; family Zingiberaceae; genus Boesenbergia; species Boesenbergia rotunda. The sequence continues at coordinate 494,177 of JAGFNQ010001000.1, forward strand.
CCCAGCCCTACCAACGATGCTATCATCCCCGTCAAACTCCCCAAGAACAACTTTCGATGCCCCACTTTGTCCACCAACATCACCGCTAGCACGATGAAAGCCATCTTGAACGTCCCCACAGCGATCGTCGCTAGAAACAACTGGTCCTTGGTCACCAACCCAACCTTCTTGAAGATTCTTGGGCTGTACAACACCATCGCCTCAATTCCGGTGGCATGTTGAAACATGTGGATGCCGGCGGTGACGATGAGCACCCATCTTACCACCGGTGTTAGACACAGTATCTCCCTCCACAGTCCTTCCTTGTGGTGTCTGGTTTCAACTTCCACCATGTCGCCGGAGCACGCCTTGTCGATGCCCACCGCGACCTTGATTTCCCCCAGCCACCGCTCGACCTCCTCCTTGCTATTGTTGACGTGTAGGAGGATGATATGAGTTGTGCAAGTCAAAATCCTATGGAAGACATTTCATTGAGTGAAAGCCCAAATTTCGTAACACTACTTAGTTGGAATGAAGACCAAGAGCCTTGCAATTAATTCAAGACCAAGAAAGGAGGATGACTCTTTACCACTCCTAGTCAAAAATAAAATACAATCTTTCATTCATTTCCCTAGATGCATGTATTTATTTAATGACACTTAAATGCGTACTTGTTTAATTGAACTTTGCCATTAGAAAATTTATGTATTTAAGGAGATGTAATGAGTGAAGATGAATATTGGAATAGTGAGTTATGTTTCTCTTCCTAAAGGGCTGAGAGATTTTTTTTTTAGCAGAGAAACTATAGATTTTGGTGGTGCTTGTGCTGTATCCAATTCTTAGTTTTCTCACCCTCAATCATGAATCGGTGGTGTCGCTGTACCCGATTCAGGGTTGGTGATCGCAACTGGTATCATTTTGGTATCAGAGCTACGGCTCAGGAGCGTGATCTTCGTGATGGTAAACCGACGTCGACGTCCTGTTCACGGTGAAGCTACGGCTCAGGAGCGTGATCTTCGTGATGTCGAGATTGATGACTTGCGAAGATAGGTCCAACAATTGCAGCAGCAAATACAAACGATGCAAGTTAATGATTCTCGTCAAAACTCTGAACACGAGTCATCAAGAGAAGAGGTGAATCCTTTTCACAATAAAGGAAGTGGTCCTGAGTCTCCTCGGCAAGGACAAATTGATCGTCGTTCCGGGCGTTCGAATGAGATGAAAGTGAATATTCCAGAGTTCGTGGGGAAAATGGATCCCGAGGAATTCCTTGATTGGTTGCTTACTATCGAACGAGTGTTCGAATATGAAGATTTTTCTGATGAAAAGATGGTGAAAACGGCAGCCCTCAAGCTTCGTAAATATGCGAGCTTGTGGTGGGAAAATCTTAATCATCAACGTCGCCGAGAAGGGAAAGGCAAAATCCGTACATGGGAAAAGATGCGACGGGAACTCCGCAAAAGATTTTTGCCGGTAAATTATCGACAAGAATTATTTCTTCAGTACCATGATTTGAAACAGGGAGATCGTAGCGTTGAAGAATACACTTATGAGTTCGAACAATTGAAGCTACGTTGTGATGTTATGGAGCAGGAGGAACAAACAATTGCTCGCTACCTCAATGGGCTAAAAGGTAATATTTCTGATGCAGTTGAACTCCAATCATATTGGTCTTTTGTCGATGTATGTAAACTTGCCCAGAAAATTGAGAAGCAGTTATCAAAGAAAAGCCCACATAAATCTTTTGCGAAGGCTTCGTTCAACAAAGGTAGTTCATTGCCTAAACGGGACATTCCAATTCCCTCTTCCGCAAACAAAGGGAAAGGGAAAGTAGAGACTTTTCCCTCGGAAGTGAGTCGTACTCGGAAGTGTTTTAAATGTCAAGGTTTTGGTCATATGGCAGCCGAATGTCCCACCAGACGCACTGTTATTATTCGTGAAGTCGTCGAGGAAGAGGAAGCCACAACATATGAAAATCCATTGTTAGATGAAGACATCGAAGAAATCGAGGAAGTAGTAGATGAGGGTACATTATTGGTACTACGAAAGACTCTTAGTACTAATGCAATATCTCAGGAGGAAGATCAATGAGAGCGAATTTTTCAAACTCGTTGCACGGTGTCCGGGAAGATATGCAATATTATAATTGACGGAGGAAGTTGTACCAACATTGTTTCCACAACCATGGTAGAGAAGTTGCAGCTACCCACAACGATCCATCCTCATCCTTATAAACTTCAGTGGTTGAGTCAAGATCGAGAAGTTCGAATCACAAAACAAGCCCTTGTATCCTTCTCAATTGGCACCCATTACAAAGACGAGGTAACTTGTGATGTGGTTCCAATGGATGTTTGTCATCTTCTACTCGGCCGCCCGTGGCAGTTTGATCGGCGTGTCATCCATGATGGTTTTCGAAATACATATTCCTTTATTCTGGACCGAAAGAAGATTATTTTGATGCCGATAGCACCTGGAAAAGTGGGGTTGTCTGCTATCTCTTCCAAGCCCACACTTCTCATTGATAAAGTAACGGTTCGTGCTATTCTAGCAAAATCTGAATTATTTTATATTTTGATGATTGTCAAAGTTGCTAACAGCATCGAAGAAGCTTTGCATCCCCTTGTCCAAAAGCTCTTAGAGGAGTTTAATGATGTCTTTCCAGAAGAAATGCCTAGAGGACTACCGCCCTTGCGAGACGTACAACATCAAATTGGTCTTATACCTGGAGCATCCTTGCCAAACAAACCAGCTTATAGGTGCAACCCAAAGCAGGCTAAGGAACTTCAACAACAAGTGGACGACTTAATAGCAAAAGGATATGTTCGAGAAAGTTTAAGTCCTTGTTCGGTTCCTACTATACTCGTGCCAATGAAAGATGGTTCGTGGCGGATGTGCGTGGACAGTCGTGCTATTAATAAAATTACGGTGACATATCGTTTTCCGATTCCTCGTCTTGATGATATGCTTGATGAATTATATGGAGCTAAAGTATTTTCCAAGGTTGATCTTCGTAGCGGTTATCACCAAATACGCATGAAAGAAGGGGACGAGTGGAAGACCGCTTTTAAAACTAGAGGCGGGTTGTATGAGTGGCTTGTTATGCCTTTCGGGTTGACTAATGCCCCAAGCACCTTCATGCGTCTTATGAATCAGATTTTGAGGCCTTTTTTTGGCAAATTTATCGTCATATACTTCGACGATATTCTTATTTACAGCAAGAATGAAGGAGAGCATATTCAACACCTTCGAGAATTATTTACAACATTGCTGCAAGAGAAACTTTTCGGAAACTTGAAGAAGTGCAAATTTTTGTCACCACAGGTTGTCTTCCTTGGCTATGTTGTTTCTGCCGACGATATCCGTGTTCATGAGAGTAAGGTCGAGGCAATTCGATCATGGCCTTCTCCTGGTTCAGCCCATGATGTACGGAGTTTCCATGGTCTTGCATCGTTCTATCGGCGATTTATTCGTAATTTTAGTTCTCTGGCAACCCCTCTGACCGAGACATTGAAGGGAGATCAATTCATTTGGACAGACACCGCCCAGCGTAGTTTTGAGACCCTCAAAGAAAAGCTCGGTGAAGCTCCAGTATTAGCACTTCCCAATTTTGAGAAAGTCTTTGAAGTGGAATGTGATGCTTCCGGAATAGGGATTGGCGGAGTCTTGCAACAAGAAGGTCGCCCCATTGCATTTTTTAGTGAGAAACTAAATAATTCGAGGGTGAAATATTCTACGTACGATAAGGAGTTTTATGCGATCATCCGAGTACTGGAGCATTGGAGCCACTATTTCCTTCCGAAAGAATTTATCCTTCATACTGATCATGAGTCACTTAAATTCATTAATGGACAGCACAACGTGAGTCGCCGACACGCCAAATGGGTAGAATTTCTTCAATCATATTCCTTTGTTCTCATGCACAAGTCAGGAAAAGCGAACGTCGTCGCAGATGCACTTTCTAGAAGACATGCGTTATTATCTATGCTCGATGTTAAAATTATGGGATTCGAGTTTCTTAAAGATCTCTACTCTACTAACAATGAATTTTCTGCAGCATATGGAGAATGCTCTGGAGGCATTTTCGGTAAATATTTAATCCATGATGGTTTTCTATTTAAAAATAATAAGCTTTGCATTCCTAAATGTTCTCTTCGAGAGCTTTTAATTCGAGAAGTACACGGAGGAGGTGTGGCTGGACATTTTGGCATAGAGAAAACTTCTTCTATGCTCCAAGAACATTTTTTTTGGCAAAACATGGTCAAGGATGTCAAAGTTATTGTCAGCCTATGTATTACTTGTCATCAAGCCAAGTGTAGATCGCAGCCTCAAGGACCATATATGCCTTTGCCCGTGGCCGAGCGTCCGTGGGAGTTTGTGAGCATGGATTTCGTTCTTGGTCTTCCGAGAACTCAACGCTGTCGAGATGCAATTATGGTGGTCGTTGATCGATTCTCAAAAATGGCGCACTTCATTCCATGTCAAAAGACAAACGATGCCTCTTCAATTGCCGATCTTTATTTCCGAGAGATTGTGCGACTACATGGTGTGCCACGAACCATCGTATCCGATCGAGACTCCAAATTTCTGAGTTATTTTTGGAAGACGCTGTGGAATAAATTGGGTACTAAACTACTATTTAGTATGACATGTCATCCCCAAACCGATGGTCAAACCGAGGTGGTGAACAGAACTATGGCTACGATCTTAAGAACTTTGGTATCAAAGAATCTTCGTGATTGGGATTTGAAGCTCGCGCATGCTGAGTTCGCTTATAATCGTGCTCCCAGTACCACTACTAAGAAGTCTCCATTCGAAATAGTCTATGGAATAAATCCATTTACACCTGTTGATTTAACTCCATTTCCGACCAAAGAATTCATTGATGCAGCTACCGAAGAATGTGCCAGCCTGATAAAGAGCCTCCATGAGAAGATCAAAGCACAAATTGAACGTCAAAATGGACGATATCAGGCACGTGCCAACCAACGAAGAAAGCTGATCATTTTCAAACCTGGAGATTTGGTTTGGATACATTTACGAAAAGAACGTTTTCCAGCTAAACGCAAATCCAAGTTAATGTCGCGAGCTGAAGGGCCTTTCAAAATTCTAGAAAAAATCAACGATAATGCTTATCGTGTGAAACTTCCTAAAGACTATAATGTTTCAGCTACATTCAATGTTCAAGATTTATCTCCGTACGAGGAAGACATTGGACTTGAAGATTTGAGGGCAAATCCTTCTCAACAAAGAGAGGATGATATGAGTTGTGCAAGTCAAAATCCTATGGAAGACATTTCATTGAGTGAAAGCCCAAATTTTGTAACACTACTTAGTTGGAATAAAGACCAAGAGCCTTGCAATTAATTCAAGACCAAGAAAGGAGGATGACTCTTTGCCACTCCTAGTCAAAAATAAAATACAACCTTTCATTCATTTCCCTAGATGCATGTATTTATTTAATGACACTTAAATGCATACTTGTTTAATTGAACTTTGCCATTAGAAAATTTATGTACTTAAGGAGATGTAATGAGTGAAGATGGATATTGGAATAGTGAGTTATGTTTCTCTTCCGAAAGGGCTGAGAGATTTTTTTTTAGCAGAGAAACTATAGATTTTGGTGGTGCTTGTGCTGTATCCAATTCTTAGTTTTCTCACCCTCAATCGTGAATCGGTGGTGTTGCTGTACCCAATTCGGGGTTGGTGATCGCAACTGGTATCAGAGGATGTCGTGCGCATCCTTGATGCGACCCTGCATCACCAGCCACCGTGGTGACTCGGGCATCATGACGCCACGGTGGCAGCTTGCCCCTCGAGCATGGCGTGCCAGCTGTAGATGAGTGGGAGCTTGCCAAAGACGAAGTTGGCAAGGTAGCCGCAAAGGATTCCAAAGCTAATGCATATCTTAGGAAGAGAGCTGAGGAGGCCGCGGGAGGATGTCGAAGAAATCTCTGCTGAGTAGACGGGTGCGATCATGAGCGCGTACCTGATGCCAATGTTGGCAACATAGCGACCGGACAACAGCATGGCAAAGTTCAGACCCAGGCCCATGAGGACGGAGCCAATGAAGAAAATGATGACGCCTACGACAATTGTATAGCAACGGCCGATTAGGTCGGAGATCCGCCAGACAGTTAGTGACCCAATGAGGGTGCATGCATTGAGGATGCCGACAAGGACTTGGATTTGCATGTCCGGCGCCTTAACTGAGATCTTCCTGGATGAACAACATGGCGCCACTCATGACACCAGTGTCTGTTCAAACCATCAGGATTCATACATTAATTTCCATGGATGAGCTCGATCTGAATTTAAAAAAATGAAAAGATGATGAAAAAGAAGAGGCAATTGTCACCATAACCCATCAAGATGGAGATGGAGGCAATCAAGGAGCAGGCAAAGGCATACTTGTTCTTCTCCTCCTTGATCTCTATTTTCAAATCGCTGTCCGCCATTATTACTGTAACTCTTCAACTCCTTTCTCGATTTATCTTTTCAATGCTTCAGTGCAGAAATAGAGTGAATCATAGTATTTAAAGGCAAGTTCTTGGTTGTGGATAAGATCTCGGGAGTTAATTTTGGGACTGCAATGAGGAAATCTGTTAAACATCGGAGCAATGCTGCTGAAGTTAACCTCTAAATTATTCCCTATTTCTTTTCTATTTTCGAGCGAAACTCTGTTAATTTTATTTAATTTAGAGAAACTAAATTGAGGCATGAACTGTAATGTTGAGCTGGGTAGATCGGAGTTGATGAATCATTTGGATTGAATGGATAGACTCGGAGCTATTCTGACTTTGAAATGTTATCCGAAAATTTAGTTCACATGGAATGGAAACAAGTCACTTCTCATGAATTTACTATTGAACAATAAAAAAGAAAAGATAAACAGTCGATCAATTAAAATCGGATCATGTCCCTGACAAAAATAATCTAATTTTGACTGAGATAGATAATAACTCTGACTTATTGATCTCTTGCAATGACCCCTTCATGGGGGTCGTGCTCAGATAATATTTTGATGATATCTAATGACATTATTTTTATTAGCAATTGATATCATTGTTACTAATGCTACTGTTTATTAATGTTATGCATTAGAATTTGTTACTAGTTTTTATTTTTTGGATTCTGGATTTGATTTTTGGGTTCTAGATGAGCATTTTTTTTTATCTTTGAGTTAGATTTCTAATTTTAGTGTTCTGATTTTTATTTCTGATTTGAAGTTTTAATTTTTGGATGTTGATCTTTTATTTTTAATTTTAAGGTTTTAATTTCTATTCTTATTTCTTATGTTGGTTTTTGTATTTTGGATAATGGATTATGGGTTTTGGCTTTTGGTTTTCGACATATTCTGAGTGCTATTTTTTTTTTCTAAGTTTAGAATTTTGGGATTTATGCTTTTATTATTAGTTTTTGTGTTTCTGATTTCTAGGTTAAGATTTTTTATTTTTGAGTTTTAATTTTGATTTAAAGTTTCAGGGTTCTGATTTATTAGGTTTTGATTTTTGATTTTAAATTTTAAGATTTTATTTCATATTCTGAATTTTGGATTATGATTTATAATGTTTTTGTGTTTTTATTATGTGTTATAGGTTTTGATTTTTAATTACTACACTAGGTTTAGATGTCTTTTATTTTGAGTTTTTGTTTCTTTCTTATTTTATGATTTAGAGATCTATGTTCTAATTTTTAGTTCTTGAGTTTATGATCTCTAGTTTTGTTTGAGTTTTGAATTATGTATTTTGACTTTTAACTCTTGTAGTTCTGATTTTAATTGGTTTCTGGTTTTAATTTTATTGTGGGTTCTAATTTAAGATCTATATTTTATTTTTGGTTTTGATTATTGGTTCTAATTTTATTCTCTATTTTTAGATAGAAAAAGGAAATAGGAAAAAATTGAGAAGGGATGGAAATAGAAAATTAATAACAGTGACCCAACAAAATAACGAGATGGATTTTTTTTTTTTTGAAAAGTGAAGATAATTTTGTTGCAAAAAGAAGAAATACTATCTTTAGAAATACATACTTTTGTTAAAATTCAAGTATCCAAATTTCACTCAAATAATTGTGGATGTTGAATGTTGATGGTCTTTCCCCTTATTATTTCTTGATCACTTTAAAGATTTGGATATCTGAATTATAAAAAAAAAATAATTATAGGGTTGTGAGCCCCTGAGCTATGGTGCGATGGTGATGTGGTAGAATCCTGCAGCCCCCATATGTCCTATGTGGTTAAAAATCATGTCGAGCGATCAGTCAAAGTCAAAGTGCGTTAATAGTGATCCAAAGAGAATCAGACCCAACCTAAATGAAATAAATGGTTTGATCGAACCTGTAGGATCGGTGTCGATTGATAGAGGGGGGGGGGTGAATATCGACTCATAAAATTCGTTGATAATCTTCGTTTAATCGCCTTTCTATCAGGGTTAGTATGCAGCTGAAATAGTAATAAAGAAAGACAAAAAAATCACACAGAGACACATGAGTTTTACTTGGTTCCCAACCCCCAAGGTCAGTACATCCAAGGCCTAAGCACTCAATCGTGAGTCCACTAATGGTCTCCTTTCTGAACTTTCTGGAGGCGGAGAAACCCATCTTACAGTTCGAATTTACAAGCAAAAAGATAGTAAATAGAATTGACTCATAAATAAACAGCAAACCAAAAAAACGGTGAAGATCCAGCCAATCCGGAAGTCCGAAGTGCCACGCACTTCTTCCTAGAGCCTCCTTGGTCGCGGAGCTTCGCCTTGAGCACTTTTGTTTCGCACGGACTACTTTAGCTGATGTGAAAGTTGATGTCCTGCATTGAGGGGTCGAACTCCTTTATATACATGCTTCACGGGTGCCTGTGATGCCTTGGGCACCGACCATGTGTCGGTCAAAGCCTTATCCAGCACCGAATTCGCGGAAGGGATAAAACACCCCTTCCCAGGCGCCTGGGAAGGGTATGTTGGGCGCCTGATTTGAATCAGGCGCCCAGGAATTCCTCTTCTCAGATAGCTTTGCTTTGTGTTTCGTTCTTCTATCTTGTCTCCAACTCTAGGTACCTGCAAGACAACAAAACACACAACAAAATAAATATTCATAGCCTTAATGATTGGTTCTGACTTTGGGCTGCACCCGCAACCCTAGGTAGAACCGACACCTAATGTTCCCTTTCCCGGGGAACGTGTCCTCACCTACTCCACACTTGGAGAAGTTGCGTTTGCCAACCGGAACCTCCGGTTGGACTTTTACTCAGCCTCCGAGAACCCGAATCTCGAGACGTCTGACCTCGACCTGTCTCTACTTCTGTTTGCGATCCCCGCTCGACTAAAGCTTTTGCCAACAGGGACCTCCGACTGGACTTTTACTCGGCCTCTGAGAACTCGTATCTTGAGACGTCCGACCTCGACCCGTCTCTACTTCTGTTCGCCATCCTCACTCGGCAAAGACTCCGTTGCTCGATCCCCGATCAGGACTTAGTGCTCAGTCCCCCGGACCAAGACTTCGTGCCCAGCTTCACTCACAGGACTTAGTCCACCTAACTTCACTCACTAGGATTCAGTCCACCTAGCTTCACTCACTAGGATTTCTTTAACCTAGCTTCCCTTGCTAGGACCCGGCTTCACTCACCAGGATTTCTTTCATCAAAATCACTCCTATGCTAGTCATCATGATCCTGACTAAACTTTCTCCAATCTTTAGGTAAATATGATCTCACATCTCAAGTCCGGTGTGGTTTAATCCCTCGGTCAAACTGACCAACCTTGGGTTTTGGTTCACTTTGCCAATCATCAGATCCTATTTGGCTAACCCTTTGTCAACCTGATCAATCCTGGGTTTACTCTACCAAACATAAGATCCTGTTTGGTTTAACCCTTAATCAATTTGACTACCCTTAATATATTGTCTAACATATATCGTCACTAACTTAAGTATATTGTTAAATACCGAAATCCTAGAGGATGACTGTTCATCACTGATGCATTTTGTACCAACAATCTCTCTCTTTTTGATGTTTGACAATATCTTAAGTTAGATTGGCTCTTCTGGTTCTAGGTTTAACACATGGGAGAAATCAAAAAAAATCTAACTTAAGCCCTCTCTCCCCCTTTGTCACACATCAAAAGGAAATAAACAAAAAAGAAAGATTTGCACCAACAATAAGAAAAAAATAAAGTCTTTCTTCCCCCTTTTTTTAGATAGTCTCTCTTCTTCTTTTGAAAAAATTTAAGATATATATATTGAAAATTGATTTTCAAAACTCTCCCTTTTTTTTTTAAAATTAAGTACTTGTTCTATAAAGTAAAAAAAACATTAAGTACTTAATTGCACCAACAATATATGACTATATAATTTTTTTTAAAAAAATGAACTTTCCTAAGTCTGACACAATCCTAAGAATCTTGTTGACCACATGAAAATTCCTATGTCTTAGAGATTTTTCATAAATGATTTTTTTTGAAAAATAATAACTTTCTTGATTTGGTTTCTTTTCCAGTCTGACACAATTCTAGAAAACCTTGTTAACTATAAAAAAATTTTCCTAAGTGTCTTGGAAAATTTTCCAAACTCAAGTAAAGTTTATTTTCAATGATATTCCCAAAGACAAAAATATTTTCGAAATAAGTTTTGGAAAATGATAGTATAATATTTTCAAAAGTATTAAAAAAAGTGAGTTTTTTTAAAAAATATAATATTTTTCAAATTTCTGATAAATCTTTTAATTTTAACCACCCCCTAAACCTGACGCAGTCCTAGGAAGCTTGTTGACCACAAGTTGATTTTTCTCTGAGTCTTAGGGTTTGATTCAAATAAAAGAAGTTTAAAAAATATTAAGGAGTATTTTGCGAAAACCAGGAATAATAATATATTAATTTCCTTTGCTTTGGACTCCCCCTAAATCTGATACAGTCTTGGAAATTCTTGTAGATCATTAAGAAATCTTTCTATGTGTCTTAGGAGTTTATCCAAATCATCAGAGCAATTAAGACAATTGTTGATAATATTTTTGACAGAGTATGATAATTTTCAAAGAAATAATATTTGAAAAATATTTTGAATGACATGAGTTTTGAAAAGTATTTTTCGAAACGTATTTTTAAATGATAATAATTTTCAAAGTACAAAACATTTTGAAAGATATGAATTTTTGAAAAGAATGATTTTTGAAAATAGTTTTCTAAATGTAAAAATTTGCAAAAATACAGACTCCCACTGAACCTGACACCTTTTGGCTACCCTTGTTAACTACAAGGACCTTTACCTAAGTGTCTTAAGGGACTTTAGTGTTGACCTAGAAGGTTTGTGTCTAAGTGTAGGTCAATCAACTTTCGAAAAGATATAATTTTTGAAACACCCGAAGGAGGGCCGTGTCGATTTTTCTTTACTCGAGGAGGGCAACGTCGGTTCACGAAGAGGAAACACCTATAGGAGGGTCGCGAGATGGTGATGTTGTCGTTCGAAACCGCGTGGAAGAAGAGGAGCAGCGGGATTCGGTGGCGCGATGGGGAAGAGGAGAAGTTATGGTTGGGCGTCGACTTCGGTTGTGTTTGAAGGGGAGAGACGAAGAGGGGATTTATTGGAGGAAAAGTAGTTTTTTAAAATTTATTTTCACTTTTACAATAAATCCCTCCTAGTTTTCAATATTTAACATTCTCCCCCACTAATAAAAATTTGGCCCCCAAATTTCGCTAGCAAACCACAACAGGTACTAGTCAACCACAACAGGTATCAACACCTCAATTATAATATAAATACCGAATGAAAACCAACCATACGCACCTCAGGTGAATAGATGAGGGTAGCGAGCTCTGATCGAATCCTCGAGCTCCCAAGTAGCTTCCTCATCAGAGTGGTGCTGTCAACCAACGTTGACCAACCGAACTATCTTGTTCCTCAACCGATGCTCCTTGCGGTCCAAAATCCACATAGGTACCTCCTCATAGGTCGTGTCTGGTTGAAGTGTGATTGGCACCTCCAATAAAACATGTGCAGGACCTGGTACATATTTCCTCAGCATGGAAACATACAACACGTCGTGAACTCCAGCCAAAGACGGTGGTAATGCCAGATGATATGCTACTGCTCCAATCCGCTCTAAAATCTGAAATAGTCCAATGTAGCACGCGTTGGTGCAAGATGCATCAATGATGTCTTCCTCCAAGTGTTTCGATATTTAATAATATACTTAAGTTAGTAACAATATGTGTTAAACAGGTAAGGGTTAGTCAAAGTGATCAAGGGTTAAACCAAACAGGATCTTATGTTTGGTAGGGTTAACCCAGGATTGATCAGGTTGACAAAGGTTTAGCCAAACAGGATATGATGTTTGGCAGAGTCAACCAGAACCCAGGGTTGGTTAAGGTTACCAAGGGTTAAGCCAAACAGGACCTGATGTTTGGCAGGATGATCAAACCTAGATTTAATCTGGTTAATATACTGAGATTTGATCAGTTAGAACAAGGGTTAGCTAAACAGGATCTGATGTTTAGCAGAAAACCCAGGGTTGGTCAGTTAGACCAAGGAGTGAGCCAAACAGGACTCGACATTTGACAGAAGAGAAGTCTAGTCAGGATTAATATGACTAGCAAAAAAAGTCTTTATCAAAGCGAAAGAAAGTCCTAGTTAACCTAGGCACAAAGTCCTAGTTCGAGGAATTGGGCATTAAGTCCTGGCCGAGGGTTGAGCACCTAAGACCTGATCGAGAGTTGGGCATGAAGTCCTGGTTCGAGGAATTGGGCACTAAGTCCTGGCCGAGGGTTGGGCATGAAGTCTTGGTTTGAGGAATTGGGCAATAAGTCCTGGTCGTGGATTGGGCACGAAGACCTGACCGAGGGTTGGGCAATAAGTCCTGGTCGCGGACTAGGCACCGATGTCCTGATCCGGAAGATCGGGCAAAAGTCCAACCGGAGGAGCTGGTTGGCAAAAGTAACTTCTCCTGAGAGGAGTAGGTGAGGACGCGTTCCCCGGAAGAGGGAACATTAGGCGTTGGTTCGACCTAGGGTTTCGCATGAAATCCAAAGTCAGAACCAATCTTTAAGGCTAAGATTATCTATATATTTGTCTTGTGTTTGATTGTCTTACAGGTACCTGGAGTTGGAGGCAAGACAGAAGAGCAAACGCAGAGAAAATGACACCTGGAAGAAGCATCCAGGGCACTTGTGTTAATACAGGCGCCCCCATGCTTCAGGGCGCCCTAAAGGGCTCCATCCCAGGCACCTGGATGGTCCCAGGCACCTGGATGGTCTAGGGCGCCCTGGATAGCTTGGCTTATCAGCATCGCGAAGTTCGCGATTCCGGATGATTTTTTGACCGCCTATAGGGCACCTCGAGGCTCTAGGCGCCCTGGATGATGCTATAAAAGGGGATTCGACCCCACAACTCAGAACAACACTTGCAACATCATTCTAAGTATTCTGAGCAAAGAAAAAGCTCTAGAGACGAAGCTTTGCGACCAAGGATGCTCCAGGAGGAAGTGTGCGATGCTTTGGAGTTCCGGATTGGTCAGAATCGTCAATTCTGTTTGGTTTGTTGTTATTACAAGTTGCACTTCAATTCATATATCTTTTCATGTAAATCAAATTGTAAGACGGGTTTCTCCGCCTCCGGAAATTCTGGAAAGGAGACCACTAGTGGACGAGCGCTACCCATGATTAGGCCTTGGATGTACTAACCCTAGGGGGGTTGGAAACCAAGTAAAAACCCGCGTGTCTTCTGTGTTATGTCTTTCATTTGTTTTATTATTTTCCGTTGTGCTACTAACTCTCTTACTAGAACGAACGAATGAACGTTGAAGTTTCCGACAAAATTTTCAAGTCGATATTCATCCCCCTCTATCGACGGCACCGATCCTACAGTGCGGAGCTAGCTTACCTCACAAACCAAACCTCTTCACCCCTTTCGTAGGTGATACCTGTAAGAACACATGATCGCTCATGGAGAACTCCAAGGATCTGCATCTTTGATCTGCATAACTCTTCTGACGATCCTGAGCCCCTGACAGATGACGTCTGATAGTACGGACTAGCTCTGAGTCACGGTGAATACTCTGAGGTCCTAGCAATTGAGATTCCCCAACCTCCTCCCTGAGGGTGGGTATCCTGCAAGCCCTACCATACAATGCCTCGAAGGGTGTCATCTGAATAGCCGAATTATAACTATTATTATAGGCAAACTCAACTAAGTGCAGGTGATCTTCCCAGTTGCCTCCAAAGTCCATAACCAAGGATCTCAACAAATCCTCTAGCGTCTGAATGATACGCTCTGACTGTCCGTCCATCTGCTGATGAAAGGCTGTACTGAATCGAAGCTCGGAACCCATAGCCTTCTGCAAACTCTGCCAAAACCGCGAAGTGAAACGCGAGTCTCTGTCTGATATAATGCTCAGGGGGACACCATGTAGTCTGATAATCTCATGGCAGTACAGCTCTTCTAGCTTGTCCAGTGAATCTGTCCTCTGAATCCCCAAGAAATGAGTGGATTTGGTTAATCGATTAACGATCACCCAAATAGCATCGTGTCTTCTCTGAGACCTCGGTAATTCCACAATGAAATCCATAGTAATGTGCTCTCATTTCCACTCAGGAATAGGGATCTTCTGAAGTAATCCAGCAGGTCTCTGATGCTCGACCTTCACCTGCTGGCACACTAGACATCTAGCTACAAAATTTGCGATGTCTTTCTTCATACCGTTCCACCAGTAGGAACGTCTCAAATCTCGGTACATACGGCTTCCACCTGGATGTATAGCAAACCTAGATTGATGAGCCTCCTAAAGTAACTCATCCATGACCGGATGTGACTTACATACGCACAATCTCCCTCGAAAAGATAGAATACCCTCGTCATCTCGTGTAAAGTCAGTCTGCTACTATGAGGCTATTCGGCTGCCTAGGAACTGCAGATGCTAATCACTAGCTTGAGCCTCTCTGATCCTCGTCCTGATCGAAGACTGAGCAACCATAGTCACCAATAACCCTTTCTCTGTCTGACCCTGCTCCTCAAGTCCCAACTCTGAGAAGCTCTGAACTAAGTCGGTGATCATAACCTGGTGACAAGCCAAAACACTCCGGGATTTTCTGCTTAGTGCATCTGCAACCACATTAGCTTTCCCTGGATGGTAGCTAATAGTATAGTCATAATCCTTCAGGAATTCCATCCATTTTTTCTAACGAAGATTCAACTCCTTCTGAGTGAATAAATACTTGAGGCTCTTGTGATCCGTGAAAATCTCAAACGTGACGCCGTAGAGATGGTGTCTCCATAACTTCAGGGCAAAAATAATGCTTGCAAGCTATAAGTCATGAACTGAATAACTCTTCTCATGCTCCTTCAGCTGACGAGAAGCATAAGAGACTACCCGCCCATGCTGCATCAAAACTGCGCCTAAACCCTGATGTGATGTGTTAGTGTAGAGTACGAAATCGTCTTCTCTTGAAGGTAATACCAAAATAGGCGTAGACACCAATCGCCATTTGAGCTCCTGAAAATTGGTCTCGGAAGCCTCAGTCCAAACAAATTTCAAGCCCTTTCTGGTCAGACATGTCAACGGTGAAGCAATGCAGGAACCCCTCAACAAATCGTCGATAATAACCAGCCAATCCGAGAAAACTGCACACCTCTTGAACTGACTTAGGCTGCTCCTAATTGGTGATAGCTTCGATCTTCTGGGTACTATGGAGATACCTCTACTGGTAACATGTCCGAGAAACCCCACAGAAGACAACCAGAAAGCACACTTACTGAACTTTGCATACAACTGCATCTGCCGGAGCCTCTCTAGGACAATGTGAAGGTGGCGCGCATGTTCGTCCTCGGAACGGGAGTAAATCAGGATGTCATCGGTGAAAACAATAACGAACTGATCCAAATACTCCATAAATACCCGATTTATCAAATCCATAAATACTGCAGGAGCATTGGTAAGCCTAAATGGTATTACCAAAAACTCATAATATCCGTACCGGGTGCAGAAAGCTATCTTCTGGATATCTGAATCTCTGATCCTCAACTGGCAATATTCTGACCGCAAATCAATCTTGGAATACCCTGAGGTATCCTTCAGCTAATCAAACAAATCTTCAATACAAGGTAGGGGATATTTGTTCTTGATGGTCACTACATTCAACTGCCTATAATCGATGCATAACCTCATAGAACCATCCTTCTTTATTATGAATAGAACTGGCGAACCCCATGGAGATACGCTAGGATGAATAAATCCCCTGTCAAGTAACTCCAGAAGCTGGAGCTTTAGATCATCCCACTCCTTAAGCGCCATACGATACGGAGCCTTTGATGCTGGCGATGTTCTCGGAATCAACTCAATCATGAACTCAACTTGCCTTCTGGGAGGCAAACTAGGAAGCTCTTCTAGAAATACGTCTAGAAATTCTTAGACCACTGGAACATCCGAGAGCTAAGGGTTATGTTGGATCGTAGAAACTCGATAGAGGGGGGGGGGTGAATATCGAGATTAACTTTTTCGGAATACTAGAGAAAATACACAGCGGAAAATCAATCGATTGCGAACTTAGATTGGTTTTACTTGGTTTAGAGTCGCGGTGGGCTCCTACTCCAAGGCCCACGGTCCTTGACCGTTTACTTTGGGCAATTCTATATTCGGAATAACTTTTACAAATTGATAGTACAGATATAGAATTGAAAATAGAATTAGCAACACTGTTGTAATTTAAGTTTACCGATGCCCGAGGTGGATCAAATTTCGGAGCAGAGGGTCGTCGTCGGCGCTGGAATCTCAAAGTCAAACTTTTTCGGAGTGTAACGCTTGAGCGAAAGTGTCTGGAGCATAGAGAGCAATGAATGTTGAAGCCTTGGGGGTGAACCCCCTTTTATAGCACCCATGGGGGCGCCTGTGTCGATGGGGGCGCCTAACACGTGACCTTCCCTGCGCGATCTCTTATCCACAGGCTCGATCAGCGCTTATCCATCTACACTTGGGTGCCTGAGCTGATGGGGGCGCATGTGACCTCACGGGCGCCTGAGCTGACTCAGTCCACAGGCTTTGTGGCAGCTTGTTTCGATGTTCTGGTTTTTGCCTTTGCACTGGGGCACCAGTATCCATACGGGTGTCTAGCCCCAGTTGGTGACCCACTCCATTGGGGCGCCCGAGCTGCAGAAACACACTCCTTTGTTTTATGCAACCAAGGTTAGTTCCAAAACAAGAAAGCAAAGTATGTTAGTCATTACAACCGTAGTTGTCTTGGTTCTGACTTCGGGTCTCCCAAATGGAACCCTAGGTCGAACCGACGCCTACTGTTCCCTCGACGAGGAATGCGTCCTCACCTACTCCTCTCAGGAGAGTTTACCTTTTGCCAACCGGCTCCTCCGGTTAGACTTTTGCCCAATCCACCTGACCAGGTCTTTGTGCCCAACTTCCGGTCAGGTCTTCGGTGCCTAGCCTATTGCCAGGACTTCTTGTCCAGTCCTCGACCAGGACTTCTTTGCCCAACTTTCGGTCAGGTCTTCTTGCCCAGTCCTCGACCAGGACTTCTTTGCCCAGCCCTTTGCCAGGACTTCTTACCTAGTGTACCTAGGACTTTTCCTACACACTCAGTAAGCATGTTAGATCACAATAACACCTTAACTTCTAAACCCTTTTTCATTATCAAAACACAGGTTTGACTTAGGTGCTGCCTGCACCAACAATCTCCCCTTTTTTGATTTATGGCAACATGGTTCAAAAGGTTAAGTTAAAGAAACAAGCAATGTAAGAGATATTTAGTTTCCTCCCCCTGAAGTAAAAATTCTCCCCCTGAGTTTTTCAAAAATAAGTGGGGGTTTTGAAAATACTTCTTTGTCCTTGACTATTCTTAGAGAAACTCAAAAAATATTTTCCAAAAGATTTTTCAAGTTAGATACTTAGAAAATTTTCAAAAGGATTTTTAAGTTTAAACACTTAGAAAATTTTCAAAAATAATTTTAAGTTTAAACACTTAGAAAGTTTTCCAAAGGATTTTTAATTTTAAACACTTAGAAAATTTTCCAAAGGATTTTTAAGTTTAAACACTTAGAAAATTAACACTTAGAAAATTTTCATTTTTTGAAATGCTTTAGATTTGAAAACAAATATGTGTAAGTTTTTTTGTTACTTTACTTTTTGAAAAAGGAGATAAAAGTTTTGAAAAAATATTTAAAGTTTAAAAAAACTTCTTTTCTCTCCTTTCCTTTCTCTCCCCCTTTGCCATATATAAAAAAAATTATTATAGCAAAAAAAATTAGAGTAAAGAAAGTAAAGTTTTGTATTGAACCAACTCTAATCAGCATAAACTGGACCAAACCAATTTAAATCTTCTTTTTCGGGTCATGTCTAACCCAGTCAGCTACTTACTAACTATCATAAATTGTAGCTTTCGCTAGGGTTAGTCAAGTTAAGTGTTCTGATCAAGTTAGATTTTCTAAGCTTGACACTTAACATGATTGCTGTTCAATTGGTATTTATTGCCCCAATTACTGCAGATGTACTGACTTAAAGCATCTTGAATCAAGGCATAGACCTAAGCATCTCAACCTAGTCTAGGTTGTCAATCAAAAGTACCCTAAGGTGCCTGTGAGATGTTGGCTTCTAGATCTATAGGTGCATGCAGTTCTAGGGTTAGGGCCTAAGCTAAGTCCATTTGCGAAAAAGCCCTAGTTTTTAAGGGGGTAAGTTTTTGAAACAAAAAAAACTAAGTCGGAAACTCACTTTTAAATTAAAAAAATGATTTTTTTTCAAACATATTAAATAACAGATAAGAAATAAAACCAAAAAAACATGTAGAGCAGTCCTATTCTACTAAGCATAACCCTAACTACCTTCTTAGCGAGCTAAACTCAGACTCAGGTAAGGGTTTGTTAAAGATGTCAACTAAGTTTGATTTTGAGTCCACATACTTAAGGACTATTTCACCCCTGGCTACATGATCCCATACAAAGTGATGTTTAACCTCTACATGCTTTGTTCTTGAGTGTTGGATTGGATTTTTAGTTAGATTGATTGAACTTATGTTATCAATGTAGACTTGGGTTTGGGTGTAATCAAGCTGGAAGTCCTTAAGAGTGTGCATCATCCATAAGAGTTGTGCTACACACTCTCCTAAAGCAACATATTCTACTTCGGTTGTAGATAGAGCTACGCAGTGTTGCTTTCTACTGCACCAACTGACTAGACTATTTCCTAAAAGTTGGCAGCTTCCACTTGTACTCTTTCTATATAGTTTGCATCCAGCATAGTCAGAATCAGAGTATCCAGACAAGTTGAAGGTTGAGGTCTTAGGATACCAAATCCCTACATTTAGGGTACCCTTAATGTATCTAAGTGTAACGCCCCAAAATTTCCATTTTAAGTCCGTAAAGTCCTTAGAACTATTTAAAAATGTTTTAGAAATATTCTAGATATTTTTAGGAATTTTTAGAATATTTTTATGGAATTTTCCGAGTCTGTTTAGTATTTTTAAAAAAGGAAAAACTTTAAAGGGCAACAGGGGGGTTCAAACTCGCGACCACAGGAGGAGCAAGCCCTTAAGGGCGCGCAAGTGACCGACTGGGCTAGGGTATCAAGCACAACAAAAGGTGGAGAGAAATAGTTTTATAGAGTAGTTACGTTTTTTCATGAAGAGGTATTTAAACCCCGCTTAAGTCGCGTGAAACCCTTGGAGGAGAATTTTCGGCTGCGTGCGAGAAGGGGGCGAGGGAGGAGCGGCGAAAACAAAAGGGAACCTAGGTTTTCTTTCCTCCTCTCCTCTCCTAAGGGGCGCCGGCCAAGGAAAAGCAAGGAGTGCGGAGCGTTTCGTTCGTCTCGACGAGAAGAACACGTAGGCGCGGACAGTTCGTAGAGATCTCAAGTTTCACCCGAGCCCTAGTCGTCTAATTTCGGTTGTAAGTCCAAGAAATCAAGGTAAGTACTGCTCACCTGCAGTAAGAGGCGGTTTTCCGCAAGAATTTTTCCCTTAAATGTTTTAAAGGAGATATTTACTTTTAGTTAAGATGTTGCATGTGATCTTAGTTCATTATATGCTTATATATATTTGATAGAGTACCCTATGTGAGTTTAGGGTCTAAGAAATCTATAAGAAAAGAAAAGAAAGATGAAGAAAAAGAAAAGAGAAGGCCAAGACCTTACGAAATCCCCAAAAGTCAAGACTTAGGGATTTGGGCACACAAGGTGTTCGATAAAATGCCAAGGCATTTAAAGATAAGAAAGAAAAGAAAGAAAAGCTATTTTATTTTCTAAGGCCAGTACCCGGCGTCCAAGGGCGTCGTTAAAGAAATCCAGGTGTCCAATTCCAAGGTCTTGGCCCTGGTAGACCAAGGTCTGCTCTATTAGGATTGGCGGCTCGCTACCCCAACCTTTTAGGGAACGCGCATAAGATGGTACTTACGTCTTAAGTGGATCCAAGTGAGTTATTATTTTCAAGTATATGCTTTAGCAAAGTTTTTCTAAAGTTTAAGGAAATTTTCTAAAAGTTAAAGAAAGATTTAAAGTTAAAGAATTGCTAAAGTTTCAAGTTAAGCCAAGAAAAAGTGAGTTAAGACTTATTAATGCTTGAGGATGCATGTTTTGAGTTATACATGTTTTAGTGTTTCTTTTAAGCATAAAAGTATCTCATGTGATTTCACATTGTTTAAAAAGCATGCCTGCACATTTCGAGATTTTGTGAGCTAGATAGTACTTGCTAAGCTTTATGCTTATTAGTTGCATTCCCTCTTACTGCAGGTAAAGGTAAAGACAAGCAATTCTGAAGGAAGGCGACGAGGCGGTGCTGAGTGACGTGTGTGTGGTGGCTGACCTTGGAGAGATCCTTGGGATGAGACAGTTTAGCTTATTTGAAATGCAATGTTTAAGATTTCCAAATTCCAAGTTATTGTGTTATGGAGTTTATTAAACATTTATGCTTCGGATAGTTTTACATGCTCAATTTTGTAGAATGAAGATTCCATGTCATTTCAATTAGTATGCATACTTTTGTGAATGCACTAGATGAGCAAGGGCATGAGTAGTTTAACATGTGGATACATTGCATTTTAGACTTATTCTTGAG
This sequence comes from Boesenbergia rotunda, assembly GCA_024364735.1. Classification (NCBI taxonomy): domain Eukaryota; kingdom Viridiplantae; phylum Streptophyta; class Magnoliopsida; order Zingiberales; family Zingiberaceae; genus Boesenbergia; species Boesenbergia rotunda. The sequence continues at coordinate 515,182 of JAGFNQ010001000.1, forward strand.
CTTATTATTATTCCCTTTTGGACTAGGTCCTAATTGTGCTTAAAATGCTTGTAAATTCGGTAGAAAAGTAAGATTTACATTCTATGAAGTTCTAGAAATGTTATAGAATCTTATAAGTGGAGTTTGGATAGGGATGTTGTTAGTCTCCTTTTGAATTAAGTTTTGTTGCTTTAAATATGCTTAGAAAAGTTGCATTCATATTCCATAATGCTTTAGTAATGTTATAGAACCTTGTGTGATGAGTTTAAATGGTTAGAATTGCTAGTAATGTGCCATTGTATCATGCATGACTATTAAAGTTAGAATCTCATTCTTAGATAGATTAAATACAAAAAAAGAAAGTTTCGCATTTTTAGTCGTGCATTAGAGTCAAGAAGTAGACAAGTAACGGTCCGTCTAAGGTAGAGAAGGCGGGTCGCTACACTAAGTACTCTTTTTAGGACTGCTAAGTGCGATTTCTTAGCACAGGTTTGGTATCTAGCACACATTCCTACAGAGAATAGGATATCAGGTCTGCTAGCTGTAAGGTAAAGTAGACTTCCAATCATACTTCGATATAGTTTAAGATCTACATGTTTACCTTCAGGGTCACTATCAATTTTTACATTTGTGGCCATAGGGGTACTTATGCTTTTGGAGTTATCCATTTTAAATTTCTTTATTAACTCCTTAGCATATTTGGAATGGTGAACATAATTCTCATCCTTGGTTTGCTTAATTTGAAGCCCTAAGAAGAAATTGAGCTCACCAACTAAGCTCATTTCAAATTCATTTTCCATTATTTTTACAAATTCTTTTAAAAAGTTTGAGTTGGTAGATCCGAAAATTATGTCGTCAACATAGATTTGGGCAATGAAAATGTCTTTTTCTAAGGTTTTAACAAAAAGGGCAGAGTCAATTTTCCCTTGGTTAAATTCCTTAGAAATAAGGTAAGTTGATAGGCGTTCATACCATGCCCTAGGTGCTTGTTTTAACCCATAAAGTACCTTATTAAGTTTGAAAACATAGTCAGGTTTTTCTAGGTCCTGAAAGCCTGGGGGTTGTCCTACATAGACTTCTTCTTTAATGAACCCATTTAAAAAGGTTGACTTAACGTCCATTTGGTAGAGTTTGAACCCTCTATGGGCTGCAAAAGCTAATGGCATTCTAATAGACTCAAGTCTGGCTACTGGGGCATAGGTTTCGTCATAATCTAATCCTTCGACTTGACTGAACCCTTTAGCTACTAAGCGGGCTTTATTTCTAACTATTTCTCCTTGGTCATTTAATTTGTTTCTAAATACCCACTTAGTATCTATAATAGACTTGCCCTCAGGTTTAGATACTAGTTCCCAGACTTGGTTTCTCTCAAATTGGGCTAATTCCTCTTGCATAGCTATGATCCAATCAGGATCAGGTAGGGCTTCCTCTATAGTCTTAGGTTTAATTTTTGAAATTAGTGCTATCTGGCTAAGATTTCTGTAGGAAGACCTAGTTTTGACTCCTAAAGTTGGATCACCCATAATTTGATTAGAGGGGTGACTGAGTCTGGGTTTCTTGGTTCTTCTAGAACTTGGTTCAGTCTCAGGTCCAGCTGGACAGTTTGGTTCAAGATTTCATTCAACTACTTGGGTTGGTTCAATTATTAGTTCAGTTGATGTAGTAGTTGGTTCAAGAGTTAGTTCATTTAGAGGTTCAACTAGTGGTTCAATTGATGGTTCAATTGTACGTTCATTTTCTTCTTGATCAATATTTGATGGGTTTAGGTTTTGATTATCAGATTTTGAATTAGTTTCCTCATCGAATATTAAATTCGTTGTTTCTTCAATTTTATTAGTTTGTTTATTATAGAACCAATAGGCCCTACTTGTTGTTGAATATCATAAGAATACTCCTGGAGTTGACTTAGACTGAAATTTACCTAGGTAGTCCTTGGTGTTCAAAATATGTACTTTGCACCCGAAGACCCTTAGGTAATGTAGGTTTAACAGTCTATGGTAATATAGCTTATAGGGAGTTTTATTATGTCTTTTGTTAATTAGGACCCTATTTTGGATATAGCAAGCCGTACTTATTGCTTCTGCCCAAAATTGGTTAGCTAGGTTGAATTCATTGAGCATTATCCTAGCGGCTTCCTGTAGGGTTCTATTTTTCTTTCTACTATCCCATTTTGCTGGGGGGTTCTAGGACAGGAAAACTCGTGAATATATCCGTTTATTCGATAAAATTCCTCAAACCTTTGATTCTCAAACTCTCCCCCGCGATCACTTCTAAGTCTTTTGATTTTGGTGTCATTTTGATTTTCGATTATCTTACATAAGTCAATGAATAGGTTTAGGGTTTCATCCTTAGTTTTTAGGAACCTAACTCAGGAAAATCGAGAGTAGTCATTGATAACGACTAAGAAGTACCGATTTTCGCTTAGTGACTTGGTTCCATGTGAATCAAATAGGTCAAGGTGCAGGAGCTCAAGTGTGGTTTGAGTTAGGTCTGATTGAATTGACTTGTGATTAGACTTGGTTTGCTGACCTTGGTTGCATGAATTATATATTATGTTTTCATAGTTCTTAATTTTTGGTACTCCTTTAATTAGACCAAGCTGGGTAATTTTGGAAATTAGTCTAATATTAGTGTGACCTAATCTCCTATGCCAGAGGTTGGATTCTTCAAACTGAGTTAAGAGGCATTTAGTATGATGAACCAGGCAGCAGATAAATTGAACCTGGGGTGACCGGCCTGACCCCACGGAAGTTTCCCACCGGTCACCAGGGTAAATCGGGAAGCGCTCGCGGTGGGCAGTCTAGAAGCCCAGCGTCCCAGGGTTCGCGCCCCATTTGGAGAAAAAATTCCTGCAAAATGCGCCGTAGCTGGGGATCGAACCGCGGATACTTGAGTTAACAACTAGTTACCTTACCGCTGCACCATAGCTCCGGGGGTGAGTTAAGAGGCATTTAAGCACTAAGGGTAGATTGATAGTATAAACATTATTTTTCCTAGTGCCCTTAAGCATGACTTCTGAGTCTTGAAGATTTCTAATTAGGCAGTCCGAGTTGGTAAAGGTAACTACATAGCTAGTATCACATAGTTAACTTATACTAAGCAGATTAAACTTGAAATTTTCAACCAAGAGTACCTTTTTAATCATAAAATCGGATTTGAGTTCAATGTTACCTGACCCAATGACTTTGAGTGTAGCATTGTTGCCAAATGCTACTGAGCCTAGGTTCTTGAACTTAAGTTTGGTGAATTTCAATTTGTCTCTAGTCATGTGTCTGGAGCCTCCGCTATCCAACATCCATTGGTCTAAATCTTTATGTTCCTACACATAAAGTATTTATTGATTTGGATCCAATTAGAATTAAGGATAGCTTAAATTGATTTTCACAACCTAATCTGTCTCACCCAATCTAGTGTTATCAATCACGTTAACCTTATGGGTTTTGTGAGACAGGTTTTAACAGAATGAAGATTTTAATTTGAAATCATGGTTAATTTTAAAAAGATTAAATTAATTTTAAAAAAATTTAATTAAGTTTTAAGTTTATTTTGAAAAGTGGTTGAATCTAAGATTAATTGAAATTTGTGTTAGATTCAAATCTGACAATAGTAAAGTAAATTTGATTTTCAATAATTGGCTTCCAGGTCTTGGCGAGGCACTAGGCCTTCTTTGGCCATAGCCTTATTGGAACATCAACCCTTTCCTTGACAAAGCCTTTTATTGAAAATTCATCTTCAAGTTACTTCTTGAAAGATTTTAGTCTAACTAGTTTGGGTCTTGGATCGGTAGCTTCGGCTAGTTCCACCAAAATGGCTTCCCTAACGTACTATCATCTCACCTCCACCCAATACTATTTGTTCAAATTTCAATTAAGTCATTTGTCCTTAGTCTAACCAGTCCTAGGTCTAAGCATAATAAATTGCAAAAAGAAATAAACAATCAAGCATGCAATAAAATTAAAGAATTAAAAGAAATTTTATCTAATTATAAAAATTATTTTAAATTGGCTCCCCTGGACTATAGCCTCGATAATAATTAGGCAAGATGTGAATCTTGTCCTCGGGGATCCAATACTGGTTTGGTCCAGCTTGGTTGTTCAAGCAAAGCTTGGGGACTCATGCTTAAACTTTGGCTCTAGGTTGGTTCAATACAGCATAGTACGACCGTTGTCTCAACTTGGTTCGATACCCTAACCCAGATCGATTAAGAATGGACTTCTGTTTTCCAAGGATCATGTCAAGACCCTTGGAACCCGAAGTAAATCGTTCTAAAGCCACTCTAAGCTCCTTGACCTGAGTTTTCAAGGAGGAGTTCTCTTTCTCAAGCTTTTCAACTTGAGTAGAGTTTCCTTCTTGAACCTTCTCGGTCAAGGATCTAGAGTCGGCTTCCTCTTTCAGGAGTTTTACTTCCTGTCGGAGGGACTCGATTTTGTCTTTCGCCAAGTTACGAGATAAATAGGCAATTAGCTTCGATAATTCAATTTCGGAATAACCTCTTACCGTTATTTGGCCATTTTCCGAGATTGTGAGCCTTCCGTTGTCTGGCTCCGATTCTGATCCGGTGTCGATGTCTTCCGAAGCGGTTAAAGCGAGAAGATTTGATTGTGGAGCCTCTTCTTCTTCTTCGGAGGAAGATTCATCCCAAGTGGCTTGGAGAGCCTTCTTCCTTCGAGTCTTCTTGGCTTCCTTCAGATTGGGGCATTCCGATTTGTAGTGTCCCTTCTTGTTGCATTCATAGCAGGTGACATTTGTTTTGCCTTTTGAAGTTGAAGGTTCAGCTGGATCTTCCTTTCGTCGGCTTGCTTTCTTTCTGTTGGTTTGATACTTCAGCTCCTTGTAGTAGTCCCGAGCTAGCCGCACCAACTTAGGTCGATCCCCTTCACTATCTTCTGAGTCTGAGTCTGAGTCTGAGTCAGACTCGGGTGCAGGTTGAGGCTTCTTCTTGGAGACTTTTCCTTGGGGTTTACCTACAATAAAAGCAATACTTTTCTCGGCCATAGTGCAGTTAGTTTGTTCATGCAATTCTAATTTTGAAAAGAGTTCATCTAATTTAATTATTTAATTTTTGAAAGGTCCCTGGAAACCTTGTAAGCATCTACCATAGATGCCCACAGAGTGTTCCTTGGGAACGCGTTTAGGGTATACCTGATTAGGTCACGCTTCTCTACCTTGTGACCTATTGTGTGCAACCTGTTCATCAGCTCCTGGATTCTGGCGTAGAGTTGTGCTGCTGATTCGCCCTCATTCATCCTTATTGTGTAGAGTCTGTTTAGCAACAGATCCCTTTTGCTGATTCTGGTGTCGGAGGTACCTTCGTGCAACTCAATTAGCTTGATCCAGAGTTCTTTGACACTGCTGAAAGGACCCACCCGGTTCAGCTCTTCCTTGGTCAATCCACATTGCAACGTCTATGTTGCCTTTGCATTAGCCTCGATCTTCTTCTTCAGCGAGGCATCCCATTCAGAGTAGTGTTGTGCCATTCCTTCTGTATTCTTGGGAATTTCGAGACCAGATTGGATTATTATCCACATGTCCACATGAGTTTTCATGTGGACTTCCATCCTGCTTTTCCAGTAGGAGAAATCTTCTCCACTGAAAAGCGGCGGTTTGGCTATGCTGAATCCTTCTTGCATGGCCATAATATTTTTTGAAAAAAAATAAAGATAAGGAAAACTTGTTCCAAGACTTGGTCTTGAATTAGTAGTGTGGAAGAAAATTAATAGAAATGAAAACGATCGAGTGGTGTTTTACCAATCTCGATTTACGAGAAGAATTCAAAAAAAAATTAAAATAATTTCGCAAAATCCGAAAAAAACTCTCAAATTGGTGGTTGCACCAAATTTGAGCCACCCGCTCTGATACCACTTGTTGGATCGTAGAAACTCGATAGAGGGGGGGTGAATATCGAGATTAACTTTTTCGGAATACTAGAGAAAATACGCAGCGGAAAATCAATCGATCGTGAACTCAGATTGGTTTTACTTGGTTCGGAGTCGCGGTCGCCTCCTACTCCAAGGCCCACGGTCCTTGACCATTTACTTTGGGCAATTCTATATTTGGAATAACTTTTACAAATTGATAGTACAGATATAGAATTGAAAATAGAATTAGCAACACTTTCGTAATTTAAGTTTACCGACGCTCGAGGTGGATCGAATTCCAGAGCAGAGGGTTGTCGTCGGCGCTGGAATCTCGAAGTCGAACTTTGTCGGAGCGCAGCGCTTGAGCGAAAGTGTCTGGAGCGTAGAGAGCAATGAATGTTGAAGCCTTGGGGGTGAACCCCCTTTTATTGCACCCATGGGGGCGCCTGTGTCGATGGGCGCGCCTAACACGTGGCCTTCCCTGCGCGATCTCTTATCCACAGGTTCGGTCAGCGCTTATCCATCTACACTTGGGCGCCTGAGCTGATGGGGGCGCCCGTGACCTCACGGGCGTCTGAGCTGACTCAGTCCACAGGCTTCGTGGTAGCTTGCTTCGATGTTCTGGTTTTTGCCTTTGCACTGGGGCGCCCGTATCCATACGGGCGCCTAGCCCCAGTTAGGCGCCCCACTCTATTAGGGCGCCCGAGCTGCAGGAACACACTCCTTTGTTTCCTGCAACCAAGGTTAGTTCCAAAACAAGAAAGCAAAGTATGTTAGTCATTACAACCGTAGTTGTCTTGGTTCTGACTTCGGGTCTCCCAAATGGAACCCTAGGTCGAACCGACGCCTACTGTTCCCTTGACGGGGAACGCGTCCTCACCTACTCCTCTTAGGAGAGTTTACCTTTTGCCAACCGGCTCCTCCGGTTGGACTTTTTCCCAATCCACCTGACCAGGTCTTCGTGCCCAACTTACGGTCAGGTCTTCTTACCCAACTTCCGGTCAGGTCTTCGGTGCCCAGCTCGTTGCCAGGACTTCTTGCCCAGTCCTCGACCAAGACTTCTTTGCCCAGCGGTTTGCCAGGACTTCTTGCCTAGTGTACCTAGGACTTTTCCTGCACACTTAGTAAGCATGTTAGATCACAATAACACCTTAACTTCTGAACCCTTTGCCATTATTAAAACACAGGTTTGACTTAGGTGCTACCTGCACCAATAGGTTACTGCTATCATCAGTGCTGATTAGTGACAATAGAAAACCCTGACATCCATGTGACATAAGCTTTTGGGCCTGAAGTGCAGAGATAATCGAAATCCCATCATCTCTGGTGCCAATGAATTCCCACGAGGGTTGGTTCGAAGGCTGAAACGTGACCACCCTTGCTTGGCCATCGACTGTGGCATGATAAGCTGCCAATGAGTCCATGCCCATAATAATATCAAGCTCTACCATCTTGAGAACTAACAGATCCATGGTGAGAGTATAATTGCCAAAATTCAATGGATACGCCTTGACTTCCTGCGTGATATCCAATACCTAACAAGATTGCAGAGACACTGATAGACGTTGTGTACTAAGGATGGAAAACCTACTAATCTTTCCCATAAACAACCATGACATGAAAGAACTAGAACTACTGGTATCAACAAGCAATTCAACAGAAAATGCATAAACGGAAATCATACCACGGAAGACCGATCCATCGGCTCGTTGTGCCTCCTCTCTGGTGACTGCATAAACTCGACCTGTCTTTGGAGCTGGAGGTGGCAATGCTAAAACCTGCTGAGGCTGAGATGATGAAGGTCCGGCAGTCTGCTGGGGCTGATATCCAGAAAGCCCAACCGACTGCTGGGGCTGATAACCTGAAGCTCCAACCAACTACTGATGCTGATATACTGTAGGCTGGTATGCTGGGTATGGCTGCTGATAGTACGCCCCTGTCCTAGAATACTGAGACGCCGTTGGTGAGGGGTACTCATGCCCAGGCATACAATAAATCTGATCTGGTGGAGGAATTGCCTGCTGACGTCCTGTCTGCTACTGACGGAATGACGTCTGAGTCTGACGGCCACCTCGCTGTGGCCTTTGCTGTCCTGATCGACCTCCTTCGGGAGTAACTGTTGTAGACTTATGCTGAGCCTTTAAGGGATAACCTTGACTTTCATGACCCGGAAGCTTACAATAATAACAGATGGAGTGCTCTATGGGACAATTTGGTTTGTTGTGGTCCCTAGATCCACACTGAAAACAATGAACCCCACAGGTAGCAGACCTCCGGGTCTACTGAGAACCCTGCGACGATCCTGCTGAAAATCGTCCAGACTTCTGGGGTCGAGACTGAGGCTCAGAAGTCTCCTGCATACTCTGACTCATGTTACTACGCTTCTGTCCAACAGTCTGCTATTTCTGTGCCCCTGCTGAACCCTGAGTTATCTGCTTTCCTTTCTTCTTATCAACATGCAACTGATGCTGGATCATCTCGATGTGTAGAGCCCGATCTAGAGCCTCTCGATAAGAAGTAGGAGCCCATCCAGACATACGTAACTGGATATATCCAGCTAGGCCCAGCGTGAACTGTGTCGTCTGCTCATTCTCTGTAGCCACCAACTGAGGGCAAAACTCTACTAGGCGATTGAATTCTGCCTCATACTCCAAAACTGAGCGATCTCCCTAATGAAGAGCATGAAACTCCTGCCGTCGGGTCGTGCGAAATGCAGCAGGATAATATTTGCCCTCAAAAGCTTCACAAAAAGAAATCCAAGAAATTGGTCGTCCATCAATAATAGTCTTCTGCATATTCCACCAAGTGACGGCGTGATCTCTAAGGTGATACGTAGCCAACTCCACCTTTTCTATATCTGTGAGGGTTATATAGCTGAAGGTGCCTTCCAATGTCACCAACCAGGCATGAGTAGCATACGGATTTGGTTCTCCATGGAACAGTGTGAAATGGCCCTTCACAGATGCTGCTAGTAATGGAATCCGAGCTCTGTCCAGAAGCCAACTCGCTTGGGCAGGGGGTACCACTGATGGCACTCCAGGAACTGCCATTGGTGGCACTGATGGACCTGCCTCTGATGGTATGACTGGAACTGCTGTCGGATAAGGAGGAGGTACTCTTAGTGGTGGAGATCTTAGATCACCCAAAAGGTCCTGGTGAGCTGATCCCCGACCAGTCGGCTCCACCCTGGTGGGCCTCTCATCCTCCTGACTTGTGTCTCTCTCGGTCTCCTCTGGCTTCCCTCGTGATCGTCGTCCATGACTACGTACACAGGGTGGAGGCAACTCAATACGACGAGGCATACCTATTAACAAAACCAACACATATTACTTGTTGGTGCAGGCAGCACCTAAGTCGAACCTGGGTTTTAATAATGGCAAAGGGTTCAAAAGTTAAGATGTCATGTTGGTCTAACATGTTCACTAAGTGTACAGGAAAAGAAGCCCTAGGTACACTAGGCACGAAGTCCTGGTCGAGGACTGGGCACGAAGCCCTGGCAAGGAGCTGGGCACCGAAGACCTGCTCGGAAGGTGGACATGAAGTCCTGGTCAAGGACTGGGCATGAAGCCCTGGCAAGGAACCAGGCACCGAAGACCTGCTCGGAAGGTGGGCACGAAGACCTGGTCTGGTGCATCGGGCAAAAGTCCAACTGGAGAAGCCGGTTGGCAAAAGGTAAACTCTCCTGAGAGGAGTAGGTGAGGACGCGTTCCCCGTCGAGGGAACAGTAGGCATCGGTTCGACCTAGGGTTCCATTTTGAAGACCCAAAGTCAGAACCAAGACAGCTAAGGTTGTATAAACCTAATATTCTTGCTTTATTATGTTTGGTACTATCCTTGGATGCAGGGACCGAAGGAACGTGTTTTTGCAGCTCAGAACGCCCCAAAGGAGAGGGGCAGCAACTGGGCTAGGCACCCGGGAGGTCCTGGGCACCCAAGGTCAAAGCCAAACGTACAGTTGAGCAAGAAACGCTTCGGAAGCTCACTGGGCCAGCGCCCTCAAGCTCCCGGGCGCCCCGGTGGTCCCGGGCGCTCGGGATGCCTCGGGCGCCCTGGGTCCAAGCCAACGAAGCGATTAAGCCGAGAAGCCTGTTGAACAAGTCAAGTAGGGCGCCCCCTGTGTCCCGGGCGCCCCCATCAAACTCCAAGCTTGATCCTGGAGGGATAAGGGCTGACCGAGTTCCAGATAGGGGTTTGCGGATCCAGAGACACGTGGAGGGCGCCCCCCAACGTCTAGGGCGCCCCCAGGTGCACTATAAAAGGGGCTCGACCCCCAAGGCTTCAGAACACACTTTTCCAATGGCTCAACACTCTTCGCTCAAGCGCTCTGCTCTGGAAACTTCTGATCTCGAGGTTCTAGCGCCGACGACGACCCTACGCACCGAAGTACAATCTACACCGGGCGTCGGTAACGAAGAGTTAAATTAGTCTTTTTACTGCAATACTACTGTACAATTCTCTGTAAAACTTTGCGCATTATAGAATTGCCCGCAGTAAACGGTCAAGGACCGTGGGCCTTGGAGTAGGAGCCGACCGTGACTCCGAACCAAGTAAAAACGCTTGTGTTCCCTGTGTGTGTTCTTAATTTCCACTGCGTATTCTCTTAAAGTTTTATCCGAAACAGTTTTACGATATTCACCCCCCTCTATCGTATTCTCTCGATCCAACAAGTGGTATCAGAGCGGGGAAGCTCAAATTTGGTGCAATCACCAATTTGAGAGTTTTTTTTCGAATTTTTAAATTCTTAATTTTTTTTAATCGAATTTTTATCGTCAATCGAGGTTGGTGCAACACCACCCGATAAATTTTTTTTCTTCTTCCCGCACTTCTAATCCAAGACCAAGTCTTGGGACATTTTGTTACTTATCTTTTATTTCAATAATTATCAAATGGCTATGCAAGAAGGATTTAGTACAGTCAGACCACCACTTTTCAGTGGGGAGGATTTCTCTTACTGGAAAAGTCGGATGGAAGTCCACCTGAAAACTCAGGTGGACATGTGGATAATAATCCAATCTGAACTGGAAATTCCGAAGAACGCTGAAGGAGTGTCACAATCATACACCGAATGGGATACAACACTGAAAAGAAAAATCGAGGCTGATGCTAAAACAACTCAAACACTCCAATGCGGCCTAACGAAAGAAGAACTGAACCGGGTGGGACCATTCAACAGTGTAAAGGAACTCTGGGGTAAGCTAATCGAGCTGCACGAAAGAACCTCCGACACCCGAATCAGCAAAAGGGACCTTCTCCTAAACAAGTTGTACACAATCAAGATGAACGACGGTGAAACAACAGCCCAGCTTCACGCCAGAATTCAGGAACTAATGAATGACCTTCACACAATCTGTCACAAGGTAGAAAACCGTGACCTGATCAGGTATACCCTTAACGCTTTCCCGAGAAACACCTTGTGTATCTATGGTAGATACGTACAAAGTTTCAAGGGATTTGTCTAAAATTAAATTAGATGAACTATTTTCCGAACTTGAATTACATGAGCAGACTAACTGCAGACAGACCGAGAAAGGCATTGCCTTTATTGTAAGTAAAACTGGAAAGATAACCAAGAAAAAGCCTCAACCTGCGCCCGAGTCTGATTCAGATTCAGACTCAGAAGACAGCGAAGGAGATCGACCCAAGCTGGTCAGGCTTACCCGGAACTACTACAAGGAATTGAAGAATCAATCCAATAGAAGAAAAGCCAGCCGAAAGAAGGAAGATCCAGCTGAACCAACTAAGAACAAATCAAGTGTGACTTGCTTCGAATGCAACAAAAAGGGACATTTCAAATCGGAATGCCCTAACCTAAAAGAAGCCAAGAAGGCAAGAAGAAAGAAGGCTCTTCAAGCAACGTGGGACGAGTCTTCCTTTAAAGAAGAAGAAGAGGCCCCACAGTCGAACTTGCTGGCCCTGACTGCCTCAGACGAAATCGAGACCGAGTCAGAATCGGAGCCGGATGACGGAAAGCTCACGTTTTCAGAGGATGGCGAAATTACTGTAAGTGGGTTTTCTAGAAATCAATTGTCTGAATTAATTGCCTATCTTTCTCGAGACTTGGCGAAAGCCAAACTCTGAGTCGAGTCCCTCTGACAGGAAGTAAAACTCCTGAAAGAGAGAGCTGACTCTAGATCCTTAACTGAGAAGGTTCAAGAAGGAACCTCTACTCAAGTTGAAAAACATGAGAAAGAGAACTCTTCCTTGAAAACTCAAGTCAAGGACCTTAGAGCAACCCTAGAACGATTCACTTATGGTTCCAAGGGTCTTGGCATGATCCTTGGAAAACAGAAGTTGGTTCTAAATCGATTCGGGTTAGGCTATCGAACCAAGTCTAGACAAATATCATATTATGCTGTACTGAATCGTTCTAAACCTAAAATTCGGGCATGGGTACCCAAACTATGCTTGAACACCCAAATTGGGTCAAATCAATATTGGTTCCCCAAGGACAAGATTCACATCTTGCCGAACCATTATCGTGGCTTTAGTCTAGGGGGAGCCAATTTAAAAATGATTTTTATAGTTAAATGAATTTCCTTTCGTGTTTTAAATTGCATGTTTGCTTGTCTATTTAATTTCTGCAATTTACCATGCTTAGACTTAGGACTGGTTAGATTTAGGACTGAACCAATTAACTGAAATTTGAACAACTTAGTATTGGGTGGCGGTGAGATGATAGTACGTTAGGGAAGCCTCTTCTAATAAGGTCAAGTATACACTACTTGGTCTCTTTAGACTGGTGAAACTAGCCGAAGCTACCGATCCAAGATCCAAACTAGTTAGACCAGAATTTTTTAAAAAGTAATTTTGAAAATGAAATTTCATTTAAAAGGCTTTGTCGTGGAAAGGGTTGATGATCTAATAAGGCTACGGCCAAAGAAGGCCTAGTGCCAAACCAAGACCTGGAAGCTAATTTTTAAAATTCAAATTCAAATTATTCTTTGTCAAATTCAAATCTAACACAAATGTTCAGTTAATTGTAGATTCAAACATTCTTTTTCAAAATTAATTCAAAACCAATTGTTTTCAAAACTAATTTAACTTTTTCAAAATAAATCATGATTTTTCAAAATAATTCTGTCTACTAAAACCAGCCTCACAAAAACCCATAAGGCAAACGTGATTGACAACTCTAGAATGGGTGAGATGGTAAAATTTAACTTAACTGAAATTCATTTATTGTTGTTTAGTACAAACATTAAATCCTGTAGTCTAGAACGGAGTTGACCTAATTATTCCAGTTAATACTAGTCAACCCATGGTCAAAGTAGTCAAACCATGGTCAAAATAGTCAAACCATGGTCAAAATAGTCAAACCATGATCAAAACAGTCAAACCATGGTCAAAATGGTCAAACTAATCAAACAATATATCAAAATTGTCAAATCCTACATAGCCCGGGCGCCCGTGACTCCTCGGGCGCCCCCCACCTCTTTCACTTCGTTCAAGGCAGAAAAGCTACCATGTCTCCCTAACTAGGGCGCCCAGACCCCTACGGGCGCCCCCAGGACTAGTCAAAGGCAGGAAAGTTGCCATCTCTTCCTGACCAGGGCGCCCGGGCCATCACGGGCGCCCCCATCCAATAGCAGGTCACTGCTAAAAGTAGTGACCCTCTGACCCGGGCGCCCGGGACCTCCCGGGCGCCCAAGCTAAAACCCCTATATAAGCCACCTGAAACCTCCTCATTTTGCCACACCCAAAACACCTCTCTTCTCCAACTCTTCTTCTTCCAAGGCAATCGAACGACCCTCTCGTGCCCTCGACCACTTCACCTCAACCATGCCTCCCCGAACGGCTACTCGATAAAGAAGCCGACGAATTGAATGATTACACCAAAGATTATCCTTTGCCTCGATTAGGTCGGCGAAGACGATCGAAAGAAAAAAATTGGAAGAAATCGAGCGGCGAATCATTCGCTTCCATAAAGCCTCTCCGCCTCTTCCTTCCAGATCGAGTCGTCGAGCGCCGTGACCATGACAGAGGGAGATCCACCATCAGCAGCAGAAGTGACGCCCGGGGATCCGGCAGGGGGCGCGCGCGACGTTAGGAACTTCTCGAGCGACGCGAGGAAGGAGTACTGATAGATACTATTTTATTGATTATTTGAGTTGCTAAAATCCATGTTTGACCTATGTTTTTATTGCTAAAATTGTGAAATTGCCCTAGGTTTTAGAACTTACTCTTATTTTGGACTTAATTACAAATTTACACATATTTGGATTAATTGGCCACTAAATTTTGGATCTATTTTTTGTAGGCATGAAAAGTTCATGGACCTAGGGCATACTGGGTCAAACTTGAGTCGAAAGTGGAACTGGATCGAATTATCAAGCTTACGATTAATCCGGGCCGTCCGATTCAAAAGCAGCTAGATCTGAGCCATCCGGGACCATCTGAAGCAATCCGAGCTAGGGTTAGGGTTGATCAAGCACTCTGATCAGGATCTGAAGGTTTCATCCCAATCAGAGCTCAATCAACCGTTGGATCAAGCTCGGAGGGCTCTAGATCGTCCATTAAAAGATTAGGTTGATCTGGACCATTCGTTGCACATCTGGAGGATCCGAGCTACCACGAGACAGATCCTGACTCCTGATCAACATCCTCAAAGTTTGGCTCAAATCAGAGCAAGATCAGCCGTTGGATTTCATCCGATCAATCTGGACCGTCCATGGCTAGCTATTTAATCAGAAACGCGCCCCAGTCTTCCCTTGTCGCGTCTTCGTCGTTCTTCATCGTTTTTGTTTGTTCTTCATCGCTTCTTCAGATTTTTCTTCCAAGAAGGCGTGACCACCTCAACTTCCATCCTAGATCAAGAATTGAATCTTTGGTGATATTTTCCTTGAAGAATTCAGCTCCATTTGCGCCGGAACAGGGATTGTTTGAGGGTTTCGGCAATTCCTCAGTCCGACCACTTTCTTCTCATCTACAATCCATTTCCAAGCGTCTGAGCCACTTGTAGGGGTTCTCAGGTGAGCTTAGACGATTCTCAAATCATCATCGCAGCTTCACCAGTTGAGATAGAGTGGATCGGATTGTAAATTCCAGCTAAGCGCAGATTTGAGCAGAATCGACTTCAGAAATGATTTTCCACTGATTTGCTGAGCCTAGGGGTTCGAAGCCAGCTCTTGCTTGACGACCAAGAAGTTCTTGAGCTCGGGAAGGGTTGAGGAGTAGTTTAGTTAGTTAATTTTTATTGTATTCAGCTGTAGTTTTCATTTCTGCACGAACTTTGTTTCTGAATTTCCGTATCAGCATTTAGATTCCGAATCTTAATTGTTTCTGCTCAATTAGGTTTATATCTTTCAAGTCAAGTAGTTTAGGAAGCTTGTCTAGTGGATAATTGCTCTTAATTTAAGTCATTTCCTGCTTGATTCCTTGCGTATCAGATCCCCTGTTTTCTGCAACTGCGTATCAGCAGTTTCTGCAATTTTCAGATTAGTTAAGTAGTTTTGAGATGTATTTCTGCTGAAATTTGTTTTAATTCTTCAGTCTAATTAGTTAAGTTACTTGTTAGTGAGTAGTTACACTTCATTTCAGCTTGTTTCATGCTTTACTTGCTGCATATCGAATCCTTGATTGTGTGCCAACTTCTTTGCTGCGTGCCAAGCTGAGTTTCTGCACATTAGTAGTTTCAATTCCATTACACTAGTTTCTGTCAAGTAATTGCTAGTTTGAGTTTCCTTGTGCCTAGATTAGTTACTTGCAATTAGTTTGCATTAGCTAGCTCAGCCTTTGATCTATTGCGAAAAAATCTGTAGCTAATCCTTTAAATTCTGCATCTGTAATTTCAGCCATTCGGTTTCTGAATTTTTGCTTCTCAAGTTCTGATTTTAGTCTCAATTTCTTGCCTTAGTCTTGCTTAGTTCTTTCCTAATAGCTTTGTTTCCCAATTGAACCAGTTAGCTTAAAATCTGAGTTGGAAGCTACTGTTTTCTTAAATTTGGTGTTAGTTTTTGGCATAAAGAGTTTATCTTACGTGCCAATTTCTTTGAACATATTTACATCCGCATTTAACTTGTTTTTGTGGGATATGACTGTGTTTGAACTCAATAAGTTTGCATTCATCTATTTTTGAATTTCTTTGCATTGGTTGCTTCCCAAAATCCTAGCTAATTTGAGTTGAATTGGTGCTCATTGAATTTCTGCATCTCGCATGTTTTTAAGTGTGTGAAGCTTGTTTGTTTCAAAAATCTTCCATCTCTGCACTTATTTAATTGTTTAGCATCAAGATTGCATTTAATATCCATTGAGTTCCCTATTAATTTCGATTTAGCCACTTGGGTTGAGTAGGTTTTCTCTTGGTTAAAATTCTTAGTTGTCATCACTCGTTTATTGTATTTAGTTGTAATTCTCTTCTTTTTCTTGTGCTTCCATTCCGAATTCATAAACCAAAACCCAATTACTTATTTGAAACCCAAAAACACAAACGACACATAAACACGAGCTCGAATCAAACACGACAACTAGCCCCGAGAAAAAAAATACGACCTGTGGCCCCTTTGCTACATTTTCAGATTTTGATTGCAAAAAGGGTTTCTAGCATTTTATATTCATATTTAAATTTTAGACCCACATTCGTGACAGTCTATTTGGGTCGGTCAAGTACTCGGGAGGAGGGGCAGGATTAGGGCTCCCCTTGGAGAGGCCGAGAGGGGCGTCCAGGGAGTCAGAGATCAAGAGGCAGCGCGAGGAAGGAGAGTAGCTCGCGTAGTAGAAGAGAAGGAACGCGGAGAAGAGGGCGACGAGGGAGACGGCGTGGCTGCGGTTCTCGTCGCGTGTGCAAAGAGGGGAGTCTTTTAAAAGGGTTGTGGCCAGGGCATGGGCGCAGGTGAGGAGAAAGGCAACGACAACATTTGGGACTGACCTTACCAGCGGAAACCTTTGGGTATGAGCAAAAAGAGTTGTTGACTAGGAGGGGGGCAGCGGTAGCTAGGGCTCAAAGAGCAAGGCGCTCACTGGGAGGGGGGCAGCGGCCTAGGGTTCGAAGAGGAAGACAAAGATGAAGACGCTTTGAGGGTAGGGGCAACACCTCTGCTCCATTGGCTAGGGGACGAAGACGAAGACTGGTGAAAGTGGCGAGAGGGATCACTATTACTCAATGTAAACGGCGGGCGTTTTCGTTTTCCCGCTTGCTCACTGTTGTGTATTACCACGTAAGCAACACCATAGACAACGGTTATTTAAAAACTGTTGTCGTAACCAACCCAATAGACAACGATTTTTAAAAAACCGTTGTCTTTGACATACATAAGACAACGGTTTTTTAACAATTGTTGTCTTTTTCCGCAAAAAAGTTTTCAACATCAACAGTTTTGAAAAAGACCGTTGTTAAATAAAAAAAGACAACGGTTTTTCAAAAAATCGTTGTCTATTGGGTGTTGTTAAATCCAAAAATTCTTGTAGTGCCAGTTGTTTCCTGTGTGTGTGTGCCTGCTTTGCCTCCAATTCTAGGTACCTGCAAGATACACAAATACAAGACAAACACATGTATATCCTTAGCCTTAAAGATTTAGTTCTGACTTCGGATTTCCGTGAAACCCTAGGTTGAACCGACGCCTGTGTTCCCTTCCCGAGGAACGCGCCTTTCACCTACTCCTCTCAGGAGAAGTTTGCCACCCGGCCCATCCGGTTAGACTTTTGCCCAGCTTCACTCACCAGGACTTCGTGCCCAGTCCACAACCAGGAGTTATTGCCCAACCCTATGTCAGGACTTCGGTGCCCAGCACTCGGCCAGGACTTATTGCCCAATTCCTCGAATCAGGACTTCGTGCCCAACCCTCGGTCAGGTCTTCGGTGCCCAGCCCGCGGCCAGGACTTAATGCCCAATCCATGATCAGGACTTAGTGCCCAATTCTTCGAACCAGGACTTATTGCCTAGGTTAACTAGGACTTTCCTTCACTTTGGTACTCCTTCCTTGACTAACCCTTCCTTGTTCTAATGTATCACTAACTTAAGCATATTATTAAACATTGAAACACTCGAGGAGGACATCATTGATGCTTCTTGCACTAACATGATAGACTTAGAAAACACATGATTTCAAATCTAGAATGAAAAGTTGATACAAAGAGGAGGTTTTTCAAAGAATTGGAATTTTTGTCACAAAGTCAAGCATATTTGGTATTTTCATGAAACCATATTTTTTTAGGATAGAATACATCATAAGAAATATTCTTGTAAAATTTTAGAATTTTTCAAATTTTGTGGAATTAATTAGGGGTTTCTGAATTTTGGCTGGAAATTCAGAATGCTCTGTATCAGTCGACCTCCCTTGGGGTAGTTGATTGATCTATCTGTAGGATTGCGGTTTGCAGGCCCTAGTCGACTGAGAACTGGGTAGTCGACTGGTTCTGCTATTTTTTGATTTCTAGGGGCTTTCAGAAATAGAAAGGTGTTCTCATTGATACTAGGGTTAAGGTTGCTTGGTGCAATTTTTTTGATGGTGTCAAAGGGGGAGAACATGTGATGTTAAGTTAGGTTTTAACTTAACATGTGGAAAATTGAAAATTAAGTAGAGGGCATAGGTTAAGGGGGAGGTTGCATGTTTATTCTTCTTGATTAACTATGTTCTTATTTTTCAATTGTTATTGTTTTGCCTAACTTAAACATATTTCCACACATCAAAAAGAAAGAGATTGTTGGTGCAATCGGCCCAAGTGTGATTGGGTAGATCATGGGTTTTAATGTGTGTGTCAATATGATTGAGTTAGGGTTTCATATTGATCTAATATGTGTATGTGAGTGTGCAGGTTTGCAGGATACACATAGACTTAGTTGGACGTCTTCGGGGTCGGTGAAGGATGGCATGGGAGACAAGCTGCGGGCTTGCATGCATTCGAGGGACCGTGGACAAAGCAGGGACAATGAGCCGAGAGAAGCAGACTTCGAGGCATACGTGAAGGATGGCATGGGAGACAAGCCGTGGGCTTGCATGCATCTGAGGGACGAGAGCCAAGGTCGAAGAGGGCTTGAAGGCAATGTTAGGATCGTGACCGTTCAGCTAGAGGGCGGGGTGAATAGCTTTTCGCTCGATTCTCTCTTCTACCTACGATGTTAGCGTGTGCAAGAGGAAATACTAAATATAAAAACAAACAACCGCTAACACGTTATCGTTTACGTGATTCGGAAATGACGCTCCTACTCCACGGTTGTCCGTAAGGTGGGAGATCCCTTGATCCTTCGGTGGATCACTCCCCGGATGACCTTCGGCTATCTCGTGTAGCTCCTTGTGGGTGGAGAAACCTCGCCACAATCCCGGACAACACCTCTGAGCACAAAGACTACTAATGAGCTCTAACCAAGCTCATTTCGTCAAACCTCTCAGCCAAAACGAAGCTCCCTTAAATAGAGCCTTAAGGCTGAACTAGCCGCTGCCAGTCAACTGCCCTTAGGGCAGTCGACTGATCCCACCAAAACAGCAAGCCAATGGCTAACTCAACGGCTAGATTTTTGGGTTTACCAGTCGACTGGTCTAGGACCAGTCAACTGATGTTGCTGTGAGTTCGAGTCCTCTGTTGGCAGTCGACTGATTTATTCCCAGTCGACTGCCCAGCTTACAAAACCTCTTTTCCTCACTCCGAAGACCCTCCTTCATGTATGCCTTCAAGTACACTCCCTTGGCTTGCCCCTTGAAGTCCTCTTTCACTGGCTATCTCCCCTCAGATGCGCGTGCAAGCCCTCGGCTTGCCTCTATGCCATCCTTCACGTATGCCCTTTGAAGTCCACTTCCTTCGGTTTGCCCTTGGAGTCCTCTTCCCTCGACTCTCGTCCCTCGGATATGTCCTCCATATGTGACTCACCAAGTCCTGCAAACTCAATCACATATATCAAACCACAAAGGTAAACCTAACTTAAACCCTTTGCCCAAACATCAAAACACATGGTCACTCCAGACCATAGATTGCCCCAACAATCTCCCCCTTTTGATATTTGGTAATACGTTTAAGTTAGGGGGAAAAATGGCAAATATGCATGGATCCTATCACAAGGCATCCCCACACCTAACCTCCCCAAGTTAGGAATTTTTACCAAAACGGACTTTTTAAAACCTCTTCAAGACTCCCCCTACATTAGACTTACAAAGGCTTTTTAAGGACCTCTCCAAGGTCCCCCTTACGCCACCAAGCGAGCAACAATGCTCCCCCTTTACCCCTAGACCTAGGATTTCTTGCATGGGCGTGTTTGGTTTCCCACTTAAACCCAACACTTCTCCCCCTTTTCCACATATCAAAAAGACTCCAACAATTCTCCCTTTATTGGATCTTTTAACCTTGAATGATCATAAACACAGTGTACTAACCTCCCATAAGCTTACACACTTGTTTTACATCATTTGAACACCTTTCAATTGCTGAAACCCATTTTTCAGCCTTTACCAGTCAACTGGGACAGTTACCAGTCGACTGGCACCCTGGAAACCCCATTTTCAGCTTACTGATCTCAATTTCAGAAATACATCAGAAATTCTACAAATCTCCAAAAATTCTCAAATTTTGTGGAGAGGTTTGTGGTACCCATATCTACTTAGGAAAAATACATCCAAGCATGTATCTATCACCATTCCCATGATTGACACAAGACCCAAAACTAGCTAAATGGTTCAATTAAACCTTGACCTACAATCCTAGTTTTGGTCTTTCCTTGATGTCACTGCCCATACCAACCCACAATGCATCCCTAACCTTGATTTATATAACATTTATACATCAAAAACCAATTCTCATACTTTATGACCCCCAATGTCATATTTCCATGTATGAAACTCAAACCCATTGTGCCAAATCCCAAAGAATTGAGACTTAAATCCATCTCCAACTCTTTTGGCACACTCCATGGTCCATCTAGACCTCCGAGAGAAACCTCCCGAGATCCATTTACCATGGATCCCAAAGACTCCTAGAACTCCCCCTTGAGCTCTTAGCCTTAGCCACCTCCCTAGGTGACTCAACAACCACTAGGTCACACCAGTGTACCTCCGGTGACTCTTGGCCTACAAACTTAACCTTCTTAACTTTGGACCCCTTGTCCTTAGTTAAGACCTTTTTTATTCCTTTAAATGGCACCCCCTTTCCATTTTTGGACATCCCCTCCTTGCCATAATCATATACTACCCTAGCATATTTCTTTCCATTGGCACCGGAGACCTTAGATCGGTATCCTAGACCCGATCTATCATTGTTGGGCTTTAAACCACCCAACACCATAACTAAACCCTTAGATCCAATAGTGAATCTATCTAGGATTTTCTCTAACCTATCAAGCTTTTTCCTCAATGCTTGATTTTCCCTTTCTAGGTTCTCAAACCTAGAATCAACATGTCCTCCTTGGACATTCCTAGACCTACCCACCTTCCTAGGCATATGTCTCCCCTTCTTGGGATTTGTGCCTTGATCCTTAGGTCCAAAGGTCTTGGATTTATCATGATGCATGATTTTCCTAGGGTTTTGCTCTACAATATTACCCCTATTTCTATCATTATACCTAAATTCATGATTATTCTTAACAAGCATATAAGAATTTGAAATTGGATTCAATTTTAAACAAGAGATTACCTTCCCTTTTACCTTTGAAGATCCCCCTTGACTTGAGCTCCTCTTCTATTCCAATTTCTTCAAGTGTGCCAATTTCTTGATCTCTCCTTTCTTTGGACACTTGGTGTGGTAGTGTCTGCGCTCACCACACGTGAAGCAAATTATATGCTTCTTATCCTTCTTTGCTCCATCCCTACAACTCATGTTAGTTTTCAAATTATTTGAATTGAGTTTAGGGGTTACCTCCTTTTTCTTACCCAGTTGACACTTGTCCTTGTAGTGTCCCTTTTGATTGCACCCAAAGCAAATTATGTGCTCCTTTGATTTTGCTCTAGTGGAGGTGGAAGCTTCTTCTTGCTCCAGTATTGAGGACGGTCTCTCCTCCCCCTCAATCCTTGAAGTGGAGACTTCTTCTATTTCTTTCTCACTTGAAGATGTAGACGATTCAACTTTCTCCTCCTCTTCGGATGTTGAACTCGACTCAACTTCCAATTGGTCCTTTTCCTTGGACTCTTCTTCTTCTTGTCCTTGTGTCGAATTCTCACGTAGAGTTATTATCTTCCTCCATAGCTCATATGCATTCTTGTACTCTCCTACATTTGACACAATATGTGAAGGTCATAAATTCAATACAATTCTAGTTACCTCCTTATCCGCCTCTGCTTCTTCCATTTGACTCTTGGTCCAATACCGAGGTTAGAGGCATTTCCCCTTCTTGTCCGTTGGAGCTTCAAATGGAACTTCCAATGTCGTCCAATGATCCCAATCCATTTGGAACCATGTCTCCAACCGCTTACTCCAATAATTGAAATCATCTCGATCGTATAGAGGTGGAATCCTACTATCCCATCCAAGTGGACCTTCCGATTCCATCTTCCTCTAGCACCTTTTGCTCTCCCGGGGGTTAGTCCATAGATGAGCGACCTTGCTCTGATACCACTTGTTAGGACCGTGACCGTCAAGCTAGAGGGGGGGGGGAGGTGAATAGCTTTTCGTTCGATTCTCTCTTCTACCTACGATGTTAGCGTGCGCAAGCGGAAATACTAAATATAAAAACAAATAACCGCTAACACGTTACCGTTTACGTGGTTTGAAGATGACGCTCCTACTCCACGACTGTCCGTAAGGTGGACGATCCCTTGATCCTTCGGTGGATCACTCTCCGGATGACCTCCGGCTAGCTCATGTAGGTCCTTGTGGGTGGAGAAACCTCGCCACAATCCCGGACAACACCTCTGAGCACAAAGACTACTAATGAGCTCTAACCAAGCTCATTTCGTCAAACCTCTCAGCCAAAACGAAGCTCCCTTAAATAGAGCGTTAAGGCTGAACTAGCCGCTGCCAGTCAACTGCCCCTAGGGTAGTCAACTGATCCCACCGAAATAGTAAGCCAACGGCTAACTCAACGGCTAGATTTTTGGGTTTACCAATCGACTGGTCCTAGAGCAGTCAACTGATGTTGCTGTGAGTTCGATTCCTCTGCTGGCAGTCGACTGATTTATTCCCAGTCGACTCCCCAGCTTACAAAACCACTCTTCCTCACTCTGAAGACCCTTCTACACGTATGCCTTCAAGTACACTCCCTTGGCATGCCCCTTGAAGTCCTCTTCCACCGGCTATCGTCCCTCAGTTACGCACGCAAGCCCTCGGCTTGCCTCCATGCCATCCTTCACGTATGCCCTTTGAAGTCCACTTCCTTCGGCTTGCCCTTGGAGTCCTCTTCCCTCGGCTCTCGTCCCTCGGATATGTCCTCCATGTGTGACTCACCCAGTCCTGCAAACTCAATCACATATATCAAACTACAATGGTAAACCTAACTTAAACCCTTTGCCCAAACATCAAAACACATGGTCACTTCGGACCATAGATTGCCCCAACAGGCAACAGATCGAGGCTGCTGGAGCAGGGACGATGAGCTGAGGGAAGCGAACTTCGAGGCATACGTGAACGGTGGCATGGGAGACAAGCCGCGGGCTTGCATGCATCCGAGGGACGAGAGCCAAAGTCGAAGAGGGCTTGAAGGCAACAAGTCAAGGCTACTGAAGGAAGAGTCAACTGAGTCGTGAGATTTCGAGTGCTGAGAGAACTGTACTCGGGAAGGAAAATCCTAGGGTTCGAGTGTTGAATGAATTGTACTCGGGAAGGGAAATCTTAGGTAGCAGTCAACTGGCGCTAGGGCAGTCGACTGATATGGAGCACAGAAAGATCAGTAAACTGGTAATGGACCAGTCGACTGGGCAATCGACTGATGTCAACCAGAATGCAAATCGTCAAGGCGGTGACATTTGAATTCGTGAAAACCAGTCGACTTCCCCATGGGCAATCGACTGGTAACGGTCAAAACATGATCGAGCTCTATTTAAGAGAGCTCGTGTTTGACTACTATTCTTTGGCGAAACAAGCTTGGTTAGAGCCTGTTAGTAGCCTACAAGTGCTCTGGTCGTGTCAAAGGATTGTGGTGAGATTTCTCCACCCATAAGGAGCGATAGGAGCTAGCCGGAGGTGCTCCGGGGTATCATCCATCGAAGGATCAGGATCGTCCACCTTACGGGCAGCCGTGGAGTAGGAGCTTTATCCCCGAACCACGTAAATAGGTGTGTCTTTCTTGGTTGTTAGTTTTAGTTTAATTGTATTTCCGCTTGCGCACTAACAACGTGTAGGAAGAAAACTGAAAAGTTGCTATTCATCCCCCCTCTAGCAAACGACAAGGTCCTAACATTATATATTTTGTATTCAGACTAAACCTGTGTTACAACTGATATTCTTGGGGACTAGCGGCATATGGGGCGCCCGAGAGGACTCAGGTGCCCGAGAGGTCTCGGGTGCCCCTGTATGGATGACTCAGCTTGGGCGATGCTGAGTTGGCGCGCGCTGGTTGGAGTCGATACATCAACAACCGAAAAGTCAGGACCAAGACAGCACTGGCTTTAATCTATACTTGCATTTAATTATAATTATATTATTGTGAGGAACTAACCCTTGTTGCAGCTGAAAAGTTGAACCAGTTGGACTAGGGCACATGAATGGGACTCAGGCGCCTAAGAGCTAGCAGCGGGTGGCTGAGCTGGCGCAACGGTCAAATTTATGTGGCGAGTGATGAGTGGAGGAGCCACGTCGGCACTCAGGTGCCTAAAAGGGACTAGGGCACCTGAGTCAGGGTAAAGTTTGACTTTGCAACAGATAGAATTGCCGCCCAAGACGCTGCGACTAAGGCGCCTGAATGGCCTTTCAGGCGCCTAGATGACTACTATATAAAGGGGTTGAGAGCAGCACCCCACATATAAAAATTCACATTTCTGTGATCAGTCTGTTCGCCTATGTGTTGCGCGATCAAAGCTTCGACAACGCCAAAATGTCGTCCGACTCTCCGAGTGAATGTTTTCAGTTCATTCAAAAGGGAGTCAGTATACTTGTTTCTTTTAATTGCACACTCATTCTATAATCTATATAATCTTGCGATTACTAGTGATTCCCCAAAGGAAATGATCAAGGATCATGGGCCTTGCAGTAGGAGCCAGTCAAGACTCCGAAGCAAGTAAAACTAACTTGTGTTAGCATGCTGTGTTTTGTTTTCCACTACGTACTTGATCATTCTAAAATCCGAAGAATTTTTAAAGCGATATTCACCCCCTCTATCACCTTCGATCCTACATTATCAGAGCGGGGTTGCTCTGAATTGGTAAAACCACTATTCGAGCATTTCTTTCATTTTTAGGTTCTTTTAGCTTTTTCATTCAAATAAAAAATATTTGAATTATTATTTTTCAATTTTGAATTCTCATCTTTTCACTATAAGTTAAAATTGATATAACTACTATTTTTGAAAAATTTGTCATTATCATTTTTTTAATATTTTATTATTTTTTTCGAAATTGGTGCAACGCCTTTCGAGTCATTTTTTTTCTCCCGCATTACTAATTCAAGACCAAGTCTTGGTACTCATTTCCATTGTTTGTGTTTTGTGAGATTTCTTTTTGTTTCTCGATGGCCCAACAAGAAGGCTACAATATCGTCGGCCCGCTTCTTTTCTCCAGCGAGGTCTTCAATTATTGGAAAATTCGGATGAAGATTCACCTAAAGACCCAATTTCAAATGTGGGTGATCATCCAGACGGGTTTCATATTGCCTCTCAATCTAAATGGAGAACCATTAGGATGCGATTATGGGACGTAACCCTAATGAAAAGGATTGAGCCTGATGCCAAAGCTACCCAAATACTACAATGTGCCCTAACCAAATAGGAGTTGAACCGGGTTGGACCATTTATAAATGCCAAAAATCTTTGCAAGAAACTGATAAAGCTAAACGAAGGAAACTCTGAAAGGAAGGTAAATAAACATGATTTATATTTTAATAAATTATATAATATCAAAATGCAGGAAGGAAAATCGGCAAATCAAATTCATGCCAGAATTCAAGACATCCTCAATGGACTACATGCATTCGGACTGCAAGTTGAAAATCACGATATAATTAGGTACACTTTGAAAGTATTCCTAAGAAATACTCTATGGGCATCTATGATAGATGCATACAAAGTTTCAAGGGATCTTTTAAAGGCTAAATTAAATGAATTATTTTCTGAGTTTGAACTACATGAGCATACTAATACTTCTCTACCCGAGAATGATCTTACTCTACTTGCAGGAAGACTTACAAACAAGAAGTCAAAACCCAAAATCAACCTAAACCTGAATTTGAAGACGAATCAGATTCAGAAGATGACAAAGAGATCATCTCCAAAGTAGTTAACCTGGTTCAAAAAATACAAAAGGAAAAGAGGATGATCCAATCAGAGTACCCAAACATAAAAGAAACTAAGAAACAAAGAAAATGAAAGGCCCTGAGAGCAACAAGGTCTGAGTCATCGGAAGAGTCAGACGAAGAAGAATAAACTCAACCGGGCATTCTGGCACTACCAGTACAAGTACATGTTGTCGAGAATGAATCCAACTCCGAGTCCGAGAACGAATCCAACATTGAGTCTACGAATGAAACCAACACAGAGTTTTAGACTGAGTCGAAAGCCAAGCTAGGAAGAAGCAACGGATCAATTCCCATCTCCGAAAAGGGGAAACTCATTGTAAGTGGTTATTTTGAAAACGAACTTTCCAATCTTATCTCCTACCTATCTCTCAAGTTGGCTAAATCCAATGATCAGGTCAAGTCACTCCAAAAGGAGGTAGAAGCACTTAAGGAGGAGGTTAACTCAAGCTCACTGATTGAGACCATTTAGAAAGGAACCTCTACTCGAGTCCAACAACTTGAAGAAGAGAATTCCTCCCTGGAAACTCAAGTGAAGGAACATAGAGCAACCCTAGAGCGGTTCACTTTGGGTTCCAAGAATCTTGACATGATTCTTGGAAAATAAAAGGTTGTTATTAACTGATTCGGACTTGAGTATACAACTAACTCATGATATAGATCGTACTATTCAATTATGAACCGTACTAGCACCCGAGTCTAAGCATGGGTCCCAAAATTGAGCTTAACTAATCAAGTTGGACCAAATCACTATTAGATTCACAAGGATCAAATTCATTACCTTGATATACCATATCGAGGCTTTAATCCAGGGGGAGCCAATAGAAAAAAAAATTATATTGTTATATATATATATATATTTTTTGCATGTTTATCAAATTGTTTGATTGCTTGTTTATTTATTTTTCTACAAATTATCATGCATAGGACTAGAAATGGTTAGAAAGGACTAGACTTGATTGAAACATGCACAACCTAGTATTTGGGTCAGACGAGCTGATAGTACGTTAGCAAAGCCTGTCTAAATCGTGAGGTAGGGTAATGAGTACCCTACTTGATCTTTTTATCCCGGTGGAACTAGCCGATGCTACCTCGCCATATCCTCGACTAGTTAGACCAGGATTTCTCAAAGAGTAAACTAAAAATATAATTTCTTTAAAAGGCTTTGTCTAGGAAAATATCGTTGCTCTAATAATCAAGAAGGCCCCTGTGCCTCGCCAAGACATGGAAGCAGATTATTAAAATGTATTTTTAAATTACTACTTGTTAAACTTGAATCTAACTCAAGATTCAATCAAATCTTAGATTTCACATATCTAAAGATAAAATTAATGCATCTCACAAATAGATAAGGTTTCCTTGTTCTGTTACTTAGAAATATGTGAGATGTTAAGGACCTAAAAAGCTAGTACAACCCAACCAACCAGCAAACCTAATTAGTTTCATATTTAATTTACTAATTTTATTTTAAAAGTTATTTTAACTTAATTAATTTTTCAAAATTAACCTTTTCAAAGTTAATTTAACTTATTTAATTTTTCAAAATCAACCATTTTCAAATTTAATTTAACTTAACTCAAATTTTCAAAATCAATCTTTTTAAAAAATTTAATTAATTTCTCAAATTCAAACTTAAACTATTTTCAAACCAAACTTAATTTTTTAATTAAACTTAATTCCAAATTTAAATGTAAACTAATTTTTCAAAATCAAACATTTAACTTAATCAATTCTTTTTAATCAAAAATTTCAAATTAAGTCTTCAAATCTAACTTAACTTAGTTTTCAAATTTCAAATTCAAATTAACTTTTTTAAATCTCAAAATCAACATAACCTTTCAAATTTCAAACTTAAAGTTCTCAAATTTTAAACTCAATCTAATTCTTAAAATTACTTTAGTTATTCACTTATAGTAAATATTACTTAATTGCTTAGAAATGACTTCAAATCTATACCTAAAGTATATTCTTCAAATTTATTTTAAAATGATATTATTTCTTTCGTATAAAATTACTTTTTTTAAGTGTTTATTCTATGCTCTTTTACTTAAAAGTTTACAAAAGCCTATATTATTTTCAATTAGACTTTCTTATTATTCTGGGCTCTGATACCTAAACTTATTTTTCAAACTGAAGATTTTCCCAAAGAAAAATATTTTCCTTAAACTTCCTTTGAAAGTTTTTCTAAAGTTTTTTTAAACTCCTTCAAAATGCATATTTTCCAAAACATAAGGAGGAGAGAATAAAGAAGTCATGTTTTTCCAAACTCTCAAAACATAAATATTTTTTGTAAGTTCAAAATATTTATTTTTTTTATAAGCTTTAGGGGGAGAGTAATACATCAAGGGGGAGCATGTTAGTTAAGTTTAAGTCAACAAATATTCTTAAAAATTCTCCTCTTATAAAACTTTGTCAAATGTCTTTCTTACTGAGCATAATTTATTTGCTTCACTTTGAATTTTTTTTCAAAATTTACTTAGCATAATTTATTTGCTTCACATAGATTTTTTTTTTCAAAAGTTAATTTGCATGATTTATTTTCCTCACATAAAATATCTTTTCAAATGTTACTTAACATTATTTATTTACTTCACTCAAATTTGCTTCACTTAAAATATTTTCTCAAAACTTACTTAATATGCCTCCATGGGCATAGCACGATTGGTAATGGCTCACTTGGGTGATCCCTCACTTTCCGGGTTTGATTCCTCTATGGTAGAGCGCGCAGTATGCTGACGGAAGAAATCGTCATAGACTGCTGCGTGGCCGGGCCAATGGGTACCAATATCATCAGTGGTGAAATCGCCACGTGTCTCCGTCCAACGATTTACCCTCGTTGACCAGTGGGGACTCTCGTTGAAGGCTATGGGGCAAGGCCAGTCAGCTAAGCAGATTAGTCGGGTGCAAGCCTAGATACCCCTTGTAAATCAAAGAAAAAAACAATCAAAACTTAATATGATTTACTTGCTTCACCTAAATATTTTTCAAAAATTATTATGGACTCTGATACCTAATTTTTTTCACTTGTCTAAATTTTTTTTCCTTAACCAAAATAATTTTTTTTGATATATGTCAAAAGGGGAGAGAAAGGAAAAGTTAAAAGAAAAAAATCTTCAAAGTAGCAAAAGAGTTTTTCAAAAACTCAAACATTTTCAAAGTACTTTTTTTCAAAATTCTATATTTAATATAATTGTCAAAGTCTACTTCCAATGTTTTTGCTACTTGCTTAAATATTATTTTAACTTAACTTTTGAATTGGGTTGCCATAAATTAAAATTAGGGAG
This sequence comes from Boesenbergia rotunda, assembly GCA_024364735.1. NCBI lineage: Eukaryota > Viridiplantae > Streptophyta > Magnoliopsida > Zingiberales > Zingiberaceae > Boesenbergia > Boesenbergia rotunda. The sequence goes on from JAGFNQ010001000.1 coordinate 544,598, forward strand.
AATGTTAGTGCTGGAAGCACTAGATCAAACCTGGTTTTGATAATGACAAAGGGTTCAAAGTTAAGTATGCTTTTGGATCTAATGTGTTACATTAAGTGTGCAGGAAAGTCCTAATTTACCTAGGCATTAAGTCTTGACCTGTAGGGTTGAGCACAAAGTCCTAGTCGAGGACTGGTCTCAAAGACCTGACCGAGGATTGGGCACCGAAGACCTGGTGAGTGGAGTCGAGCACGAAGTCTTGGTTCAGAGGACTGGGCACGAAGACCTGACCGAGGGTTGGGCACCGAAGACCTGATCCAGAAGATCGGGCAGGAGTCTTAGCCGAGTGAGGACAATGGAAAAAAGTAGGGATGAGATGAGGTACGGCCGGAGGCCGAGCAAAAGTCCAACCGGAGGTGCAGGTTAGATACAGGTAACTTCTCCAGAGTGAAGTAGGTGAGGATGCCTTCCCCGGAAGAGGGAATACTAGGCATCGATTCGACCTAGGATTTCAGTTAAAATCCATAGTCAGGATCGGACAGAACTGGTTGTCATACATGTACTTATATTTTATATTCGGACTAATGATGTGTTGCATCTGTTGTTTTTGGGGACTGGCGGCATCTGGGGTGCCTGAGAGGACTCAGGCCCGTAAGAGATCTTGGGCGTCCGGGAACATAGGCACCCGAGAGGTCTTGGGCACCCTTGTGCAGATGACTCAGCTTGGGCGAAGTTGAGTTGGCGTGCACTAGTTGGAGTCAACATGTCATCAACACAGGTGCCCCAGAGGCTCTCAGGCGCCAGAGATGGATAAGGCTTGACCAGGGAGTGGATTGGGACCCAGCTGGATCACGGCATTGGGGGCGCCCCTATAGGCACTCAAGCGCCTGTATGCCTATATATAAGGGGTTTCAATCATAGCCTCTAAATATCAATTTTCTATATCTTTTGTGCTCAAGTGTGCTGCTCTAAACCAATCCAGAAATACCGAAACACTACTCCGACAATGTCGCGCAACGTCCTCCTCTTACTTAGACTCGTCGGTATAATTTGTTGTTTTTCTTTATACTTAAATTTGCATCCTTGTAACATCTTTACAACTTATTGAATTTCCCAGCGTAAATGGTCAAGGACCATGGGACTTGGAGTAGGAGTTATCACAGACTCTGAACCAAGTAATAACAAACATGTTAGCGCTTGTTCTGCTTGTGTTTATTCTTTCCATTGCATACATTATTACTTAAATCCGAGAATTTTCAAAATGTGATATTCACTCCCCCCCCCTCCCCTATCGCTCTCTATGATCCCACAAAATGCTCAAGATTGCATGTCCGGGGAGTCCTATGTGACGAGCATAATCCTTTAACCAGACATCCTTGAGAGTTGTCTTAAGGTGGAGACTATTTCCATACAAAGATAGACTTAATTGGTGCTTAATGAGTCTTCCCAAATCCTGTGTTAAGAGATGACTCATCTAACCTAGAATATATGATCGGAGATCCCACTGTGACATGTTAATCCTTTAACCAGATATTCTAAGTAATTCTGCCCATTTAATGGCATCGAATGGTCAAAGGAAAGATACTTCAGTGTGTCATTCGCATGTCAAACCAATAATTAGTTAAGCTTCCTACGATGAATGAAACCTATCCATGGGACATCAATAACTATCGCAATGAAACCTAGATCCTAGAATGCTCTTCCCACATAGTCTTTCTCACTTGATCTCCTAGCTCTCTCTCTCTCCTCTCTTACTCTATCTCTCATTCTCATGTGAACATCTACACTTTCAGCTTGTCTAGTTAATTCACCTTGCACCCTCTCTAGTGTTTACCTCATCAGTGCCTGTGGATATGATAACTCATTATATTACTTGATGACGTTTCCAAATACTTCCATGGTATAACGATCAAGGTAACGAGAACAAACCAATTTAGGTCTTTTAAGAGTATCAAATCTAGCCTTTTGTTCATTATTCCGAAAAATAATGTCATAATAATCATTGTTACCTTCTTCGCGTGCTTGTCTTTTCTCTTTTTCGGTTGTCTTTCCTTTGCCCTTGTTAGTGGCCTTCTCTTTTCCCTTGTCGAGATCCTCGCCTCCTTCGCTAGATCTATCGCTCCTCTGAAGCTTTTTCAAAATGTTAGACATAATCTCAAGTCTAGAGGGAAAAATAGAACTTGTGAGAGATGTTGATTTGAGAGAGAAGGGGAGGAGAGCTTCTTGAAGGTGAAGGGAGAAGATCTTGGAGAGTAGAGGAAGAATCGGTGAAGAGGAGAGGGAGATCTTGAAGAGAAAAGGAGCAGATCTTGAAGAGAAAAGGAGCAGATCTTGAAGAGAAAAAGAACAGTGCTTCTTAGAGAATAATAGGAGGAGAAGAAGAGAGGAGTGGAGATCATGCTGTCGGAGGTGAAGAAGGCATAGATCTAAACCTTGGAAGGGAAGATCTTGCTCAAGGTGGAAGAAAGGAGAGCTTTGGGAGGAAAAGTGAAGAAACATAGGTGAGGGGCTACTGCAGATCCACACGGTCGTGCTAAGTGTGACGCACAACCATGTTTAGGGTATAAAAACCCATAAAGCCAATGCCACATGGTTGTGTCTCAAGACACGACCTAGGCTTGTGTTCAGCTGATGAGGAGGCAGGGTCATGTCAAAATGACATGATTGTGTCATGTAATTCCCTAAGAACCTTGGTATGGCCATGCCATGTTCCCTTTTGAGAAAAGCATGACCAAGATTATTTTTTGGAATAGAAGACACACAAGGCCATGTCTTAAGTGACATGGCCGAAAAACACTCACACCACTCCTGAAATGACATAGTCGTGCCTTTGAGGCACGACTGTAACATGTTTTCTTCTGAGCAATGGGACACGGTCATGTCAAGTAGCCACAACTATGCCATGGGAATCTTCTACTATAGCTTAGTTTTGGAACGGCCATGCCATTTTGCACGATCTCCACTAAAAAATTTTCTAAAATGGAGACATGACCGTGTCTCCAAGACATGGTCGTGTCGTGTGGGCTGCTGCCCCTATTTTTCTCCAACATAGCTTTCTCCCATGTTCTTCTTCCCAAATGCATCCACGCCCATGGAAAAGTCCACGGCCAGCTCATGGAGGCCAATTACCATGAAAATGAAAATAAAAAAATAAACTCAAGAAGAAAACAAAAAATATGAACAAAAAAGACAAGACAATGAACCCTTGGTGCTACCCAAGAAGCGCTTATTTAAGGTCACGAGCTCTACCCTTGATGCGGCTCAGCTTGGAGCCTTTGCCTGGAAGGGGAGATGCTCCCCTCTATTGTGGCAACTTGTCTCAGACCCTTCTCTTTTTCAGGCTCTCGCCCGAAATGATATATTTGTCATTTTTGATACGGTGTCATTTCTCTTTGCTCGTCGGACTTGGTGCTTCATCTGACGGTCTCCCCATGGGATGATGCTCCTTTTCTTCTAGTTGTAGATTGTCCAACCTGTAGCAAATGCTTTTACCAGCAACAAGTTGATTAGAAGCCTTAGATAAATAAATTCAAGTTTTTCCTCCCCAACTACCATAGATATTTTATGATTGTTTACATCAATCTCAACTTCGGCTGTGTCTAGAAAAGGCCTTTCAAGAATAATTGGGATCTTTGGTTCTTCATCCATATCTAAGACTACAAAGTTCGTAGGGACAATGAAGCTCCTTACCTCCACTAGCACATCCTCTATTATACGCATTAGGTTTCTATAGAAGTGATCTACTAATTGCAGTGTCATGGTGGTTAGCTTCAAATCATTAAGTCCAGGCTTCTTACAAACAAAAAAGGGTATAAGACTCACACTTGCTTGCAAGTCACAAAATCCCTTACCAATTATAGTCATGACAATTTTATAAGGAATGGAAAAACTTCCCAGATCTTGGAGCTTAGCAGGTAGTGTATCTAGTAACAAGGCACTACACTCCTTAGTTAATGCAATTGTCTTATACCCTTCTTTCTTATGCTTGATTAAGATAATTTCTTTCATAAATTTAGCAAATTTTGGCATTTGTTGCAAAGCATCCAATAGAAGAATATCAATGCATATCTCTTTGACTTTTTTTAGAAATTTGTCAAATTCTTCATTCTTCTTGGTCTTGGAGATTCTTTGGGGAATAGGAATTGGTTCGACATGTCTTCTTGATGGAGGCTCTTCAACCAAAATAGTATTCTCCACCTCTTCTTGGATGCCACTCTTGTAAGAAGAGGATGGAGAATGCACTCCATTGATTCAATTTTGTGTCTGTCATGGCCACTTGGGGTTCACTCAAGGTCCGCCCATTTGTTTAAGATAATCTCTTTCATAAATTTGGCAAACTTTGGCATTTGTTGCAAAGTATCCAATAGAGGAATATCAATGCATATCTCTTTGACTTTTTCTAGAAATTTATCAAATTCTTCATTCTTCTTAGCCTTAGAAATTTTTTAAGGAAACAAAATTGATTGGACATGTCTTCTTGATGGCGGCTCTTCAACTGAAACAGGTATTCTCCACCTCTTCTTGGATGCCACTCTTGTGAGAAGAGAATGGAGAAGGCATTCCATTGATTTCAATTCCCTTATCTGTCGTGGTCACTTGGTGTTCACCTAAGGTCGTCCGCTTCTTAGCTCAATTATATTGCAATGTTCAATGGGATTTAGCTTTGATTTCCCTAGAAAAGACCCTTGAGTTCTTGAAGAAGTATTAGCCACTTGTACTACTTGATTGTCAAGCACCTTCACATGTTTTTCAATGCATTCCATTCTCACGTTAAATTGCTTGAGATCATTCTTCATTTCTAATCGTGTGGCTTGTATTTCAAGTAGTTTTTCAATTCTGGAGGGTTGGTGGTTCTATTGATATACAGATGGTTGCCCTTGGTCATGATTTTTATTATAAGAGAAATTTGGATGATATTCACATCCAGGATTGTATGTGTTAGAGTGTGGGTTATTTAGTCTTATGTTGAAGTTGTCGATTGCACAAGTTGTTCAATTTTAGCCATCTATCTAGTAATAGCTCCAAGTGGGCAAACTTCCTTCTTATGTTTCGTGTCTCACCACCTTCACAAGTTGTGACAATTGCATTTACTAGATTGGTGTTCATTAATGTTGATGCAGTCTGGCCCTGATTGTTGTTTTGGTATTGACAACGATTTTAGTTTAGGAGGATGATTATGATAATTATGATTAAGTCCTGATCGAGGATTATGCATGATATGGAAAATCCTAACCTGGGAGGTTAGGTGTGATGATTATGATGGTTATGATTAAGTCCTGATCGAGGATTAGGCATGATATGGAAAATCCTAACCTGGGAGGTTAGGTGTGGAAAATCCTAGCTTGGAGGGCTAGGTGTTGGAAAAGTCCTAATTCGGAAGGGTTGGGTGAAAAGTCCTAGCTTGGAGGGCTAGGTGAAAAGTCCTAACTTGGAGGGTTAGGTGCAAATTCCCATCCTGGAGAATTAGGTGAAAAAGTCCTGGCTTGGAGGGTCAGGTGCCTAGCTTGGAGGGCTAGGTTGGATGATGTTCTAACTCGGAAGAGTTGGGTGAAAAGTCCTAGCTTGGAGGGCTAGGTGAAAAGTCCTAGCTTGGAGGGCTAGGTGAAAAGTCATAACTTGGAGGGTTAGGTGCAAATTCCCAACTTGGAGAGTTAGATGGAAAAATCCTTAGCTTGGAGGGCTAAGGTGGATGAATTCCTAGCTTGGAGGGCTAGGGTTGAGTCGCTGGATCGGTCTAGTGACCGATCAGGGACATTGGCACGCTGCTCCTTAGTGGATCGGTCTGGTGACCGATCCAGCTATGTCTGATCGGACTGGTGACCGATCAGGGAGCGCACAGTGAGATTGGGAATCTACTGTGTGGCTCCTGATCGGACCGGTGACCGATCAGGGAGCAGGCTGCTTCCTTGCTGTCTTGCTCCTGATCGGTCTGGTGACCGATCAGGGAGCAAACGGTGAGTGAGTTCCCTTGCTAATCAAAGTCTTGGATCGGTCCGGTGACCGATCAGGGATCTTGGATTTGATTAAAAAATAACTGTTCATCTGCCCTGATCGATCTGGGTGACCGATCAGGATCCATTCTGATCGGTCTGGTGACCGATCAGGCTTCACCCTGATCGGTCTGGTGACCGATCAGGCGTGTATAGCTGCGAGAGCTGGGAATCCCAGCGAAGCAGTGGATCGATCTGGTGACCGATCCACACACCCTGGATCGGTCCGGTGACCGATCACTTTAATTCAAATTTCACTGTCAGACGTGGTCAGAGCGTCTGATCGTATCTGATTTGCTGATGTATGTTTCTGATATTTGATATGCTGCTTGATTTGCTGCTCTAATGCTCTGATTGAGTTTCAGGTGACAGGGGAGGATTCAAACACTCAAGGAGAAGTCAAAGAGTGCTTTCCTTGGAGCAGGTTTGTCTCTTTCTCATCTCAGGTTGCAACGGCGAGCTGCAGACTGGAGCTGAGACTGGAGCTTGACTGAGGGGAGCTCAGTGAGTCCAGAGATAGCTCAGTAGAGGCTGGCGTTGGCAGATGAGTAGCTGGGAGCTACAGAGATGTTGTCACTTGTCGCTTGGCGGAGAAACAAAAAGGAACGCGAGAAGGAGAGTTTGAAATAAGTTCTTGAGTTTTTCGTGCTCTTGAGTTCCTGTGTTACAAGCTTGCTGTTCTTGAGTTCTTCAACCATTCTAAGCAAGCTATTGAGGAGCAATCATCATACTTGAGCGCTTGAAGGAGAAAACAAGAGGCTTGGAGTCCGACAGTGGGAAGACACGGAGCAGGGGTCTGCGTGAGATCGCCACTGGGTGGAGCTCAGGGAAGCTTGCTGTGTTTTGTCCTTGCTAAGTGTTTGAGTAAGATCCTTCTTGTTGTTGTTTCATTGTGCTCATTCTATATCATTGTTTGAAACACACTGTGGGGAGGTTTCTCCACCGAGAAGGAGGTTGCTTCATATCCGGTGTTAACCGGGGCTTGATCTGCCGACGATCAAGGGATCGCCCACCTCAAGGGCACGCCAAGGAGTAGGGGCAAGTTATCCCCGAACCTTGTAAACCCTCCTTGTTAGCGATCTTGCTAGTCGTGTTTGTTTTGCTTTCGTTTTGTTTTTTCTGCACACTCTGTTTTCTACTCTTTCCGCTGTGCTACTGATATTTGAGTTGCAGAAATCGTGATAAGTCTTGAAGGAGAAAGTGGTTGTCTATATTCACCCCCCCTCTATAGCCATCTCGTTCCCAACAAGTGGTATCAGAGCAAGGGGCTCTATACACGGCTTAACAACCGAGAGTTTTCAACAAGATGGCTTTGAGAGAAGGCTTCTCCACCACCCGACCTCCATTCTTTGATGGCGCCGACTTCCAATATTGGAGATCAAAAATGGAATACTATTTGAAGATGGATATCCATACGTGGTTCGCGGTGAAGGAAGGATTCATCCCTCCTAAGGATGATGAAGGCAAGGAACTCGAATCTTCGCGGTGGACTGCCGAACAAACAAGGAAAAGTGAAGTCGACGCTAACGGTTGTCACTCTACAATGTGGCATGAACAAAGACCAACTCATCAAGGTTGGTCCCTTCACAAGAGCAAAAGACTTGTGGAACAAACTCATAGAGCTCCATGAAGGCACCCGAGACTCGAGGATTGCAAAGAGGGACTTGTTCCTCAATCAACTTCAAAATCTCTCCATGAAGGAGAATGAGTCGGTAAGTGAGCTCCATAGCCGGTTCAAGGAAGTTCTTAATGGACTTCATTCAATTGATGAAAAGGTCGAGAATCGCGACCTTGTGAGGTATGTCTTGAAAGCATTTCCAAGGAATGCTTTGTGGTCATCCATGGTGGATGCCTACAAAGTATCCAAGGATTTATCTATTGTAAAGTTAGATGATTTATTTTGTGAGATGGAATTGCATGAGATGGCTAACAAAGGCCCCAAGGAGAAGGGAATTGCCTTAGTTGCAGGGGACCGGATCAACAAGAAGAAGAAGGAGAAGAAGAAGGAGAAGGATCTTTCAACGTCTTCATCCTCCTCCGAATCCGAGTCAAACTCGGAGGAAGATGGCAGTGGCTCCTCTTCATCCAAAATGGCGAACTTCGTGCGGAGGATGATGCGAAGAGACCAATGTTTCAAAAGGAGAGGTAACACTAGTGAATTCAAGCTTGATAAGAATAATGCATCTTGCTTTGAGTGTGGTAGGAAAGGGCATTTCAAGAATGAATGTCCGAAGCTTAAGAAGGAGGAGAAACCTAAAAGAAAAGAAGAGAAATCCAAGAAGAAGAAGAAAGCTTTGAAGGCTTCTTGGGATGAGTCATCTTCTAGTTCATCCGATGATGAGAAGGAGGAGAAGAGCACAAGGCAAGTGGCTCTCATGGCTCTTCGAGAGGAGAGCAATGAAGAATCTTCAAGCTCCTAAACGCGGCTTCATCATCTTCGGATGATGAAGAGGTAACTTCTCCCGAGCTTGAAAAATGTTATAGAGCAATTGCATGTTTAACTAGTATGCTCAAGAAATCCAAAAACAAAGTTAAAGCATTGCAATTAGAGATTGATCAATTGAAAGCTTCTAGGGATGATAACATTGATGACTTGCATGTTGAATTACTAGAAGATGAAATTAAATCTTTGAAACATGAGATTGTAAGCTTGAAATCCTCTAAGGTTGAGGAAATCAGTGATTTGCATGATAATGAGTTAGTGGAGGAAAACCAATCATTGAAGAGTGAAGTTGAGAAGCTCAAGAATATTCTTGGGAAATTCTCAAATAGCTCTAAGACCTTAGATATGATTTTAAATGCCCAAAGAGCGGTTTACAATAGGGCCGGTATTGGGTACCGCCCTAAGGAACCCTCTTTTGTATCTCTCATGTCTAGGACTGACATGAGACAATCTAGGACACCCAAAATCCAAAAGAAGTTGTCAAGGCATGGGTGCCAAAGTCATGCTTAGTTGATGCTTTAGGTCCCAAGGTTTGGGTACCTAAGACTTCTATTTTTCGAATTGTGTAGGTTATGATTGAGGGGGAGCATCTATCAACTTGGTTCGTTGATAGTGGATGCTCCAAACACATGACCGGGGATAGATCATTGTTTACCACATTTCACAGAAGAGTAGAGGTAATGTATCATTTGGTAACAATGGTAGCCTTAAGGTCATAGGAATAGGAGACATTCAAATATCCGAATGTCTTAGAATCTCAAATGTCCTTCTAGTCAAGGGGATGAAGTTTAATCTCCTAAGTGTCAGTCAATTGTGTGACACGGGTTACACAATTGACTTCCAACCAAGTCAATGTCTAGTTAGACAAAATGACACCTTGGACACGGTACTAGTAGGAGCAAGAGTAGACAATATTTATCAAGTTTCATTTAAAAGTGCTACTAATGCTTTTGCTAAGTGTTTATGTCAAAAGAAGAAGAGTCCACTCTTTGGCACCGGAGACTAGCACATGTGAACATGAAGAACATCCGGAAGTTGGCCAACAAGGGACTAGTTCGAGGCTTACCAAGCATCAAGTATGGAAAAGATAAATTATGTGATGCGTGTCAAATGGGTAAGCAAACAAAATCTGCACATAAAGGTAAAAGCACTGTAAGTACTTCCAATGCTTTAGATTTAATTCACATGGATCTATTTGATTGTAGTACCATCATATCATTAAATGGAAGTAGATATTGCTTTGTTATCATTGATGATTTTACTAGATATACTTGGACTTACTTTTTAAAACATAAGGATCAAACCTTAGATATTTTCATTTCTTTTTGTAGAAGGGTTGAAAATGAGAAATCATCAACAATTAAGACAATAAGAAGTGATCATGGAGGTGAATTTCAAAACCAAAGTTTCTAGAATTTTGTCAAGATAAGGGTTATAGGCATGAGTTCTCTACTCCTAGAACACCACAACAAAATGGTGTTGTAGAGAGGAAGAACCGTGTTCTTCAAGAGGCTGCACGAAGTATGCTTAATGAGTACTCACTCCCGAGTTACTTATGGGCTGAAGCTGTAAATACAGCCTGCTATGTGCAAAATCGAGTTCTCATCCATAGGTTTTTAGGAAAGACTCCCCACGAACTTTGGTTTGGGAAACCACCTACGGTTAAACATCTTAGGGTGTTTGGTTGTAAGGTGTTCATCCTAAACACCAAGGATCACCTTGGAAAGTTCACGGCAAAAGCTGATGAAGGATACTAGTCGGGTACTCCCTCGTTAGTAAAGCCTACCGAGTCTACAGCAAGAGAACTATACTAGTTGAAGAGTCTTCTGATGTGGTTTTTGAGGAAATTCCAAAATCAATTGACCAATCAGAAAATGTAGGAGGAGCTCAACTTGAACTTAGGAGACTAAGTTTGAAAGAAACTCCAAGTGTTGTTGATGGTGATGAGTCTGATGACGGTGAGCCTAGACAACTCATTGATCAGCCGGATCCTGAGGCTGAATTTGTGTCTAGTGAACCTATTCAAGAAGCACCACCAACACCAAGGCAAACGAGACTAGCCTCTAGTCATCCCCAAGACCAAATTGTTGGAGACATCCATCAAGGGGTTAGGACTAGATCATTCTTCCGGAATGAGGCTAATGAAGTTGCTCTAATTTCCGAAATTGAACCTAGAAAAATTGATGAAGCATTAAATGATCCCGATTGGATTATCGCGATGCAAGATGAACTAGGTCAATTTGAGAGGAGTCAGGTTTGAGACTTAGTCCCTAGGCCTAAGAAGACCACCATTATTGGAACTAAATGGGTCTTCAAAAACAAATTAAACCACAAGGGAGAAATCATTAGAAATAAGGCACGCTTGGTAGCCAAGGGCTACAGTCAAGTTGAAGGTCTTGATTATGATGAGACTTATGCTCCCATGGCACGATTAGAGTCCATCCGATTGATGCTTGCATTTGCAGCACATCGAGGCTTCAAATTATTTCAAATGGACGTCAAATCGGCCTTCCTAAATGGTTTGATTAGGGAAGAAGTCTATGTCGAACAACCTCCAGGGTTTGAGAGTACCGAATATCTGAACCACGTGTACAAGCTCAAGAAGACACTCTATGGCCTTAAACAAGCACCCCGGGCTTGGTATGAGCGGTTGTCGACATTCTTGATTGGAAAGGGTTTCGTTAGAGGTCAAATAGACCCTACACTATTTCTACAAAGAGATGGTGACAATATATTTGTAGCCCAAGTATATGTCGATGACATAATTTGTGGCTCAAACAACAAGGGCTATTTACGTGAATTTATCGGACACATGGAGAGTGAGTTTGAAATGAGTCTAGTGGGAGAGTTGACTTTCTTCCTCGGACTTGAAATCAAGCAAACTCTCGATGGTATCCATGTGCACCAATCAAAGTATACACATGAAATGCTTCGAAAATTCAATATGAGTGATTCGAAAGAGGTAACCACTCCCATGGCTACAAACACAAGATTAGATAATGATGAGAGTGGTAAACCCGTTGATCTAACTCAATATCGAAGCATGATAGGTAGTTTGCTATACCTCATAGCTAGTCGACCAGATATACTATTTGCTGTAGGGATGTGCGCTAGGTATCAAGTCTGTGCCAAGGAATCTCACCTAATTGCTGTTAAGCGAATTTTGAGATATCTCAAGGGCACAATTGGTGTAGGTCTTTGGTATCCCCGTACCGAATCTTTTGATTTGATGGGCTATACGGATTCCGACTATGCTGGATGTAAGTTGGACCGAAAAAGCACTAGTGGGGGCTGCCAATTCTTAGGATCGTCTCTAGTAAGTTGGTCGAGTTGGAAGCAACATTGTGTTGCTCTTTCCACTACCGAGGCAGAGTATATCGCCATGGGAGAGAGTATATCACAATTGTTGTGGATGATCCACACCTTAGAGGACTATGGATTGAGTTACAAGGGTGTGCAAGTGTTATGTGATAACATTAGCACAATTAACTTAACCAAGAATCCGGTCCATCATTCTAGGATAAAACATATTGAGGTAAGACACCACTTCATTAGAGATCATGTAGCTAGGGGGAACATCATACTCTCACATGCAGAGTCAAAGTCAAACCTAGCTGACATTTTCACTAAACCACTTCCCGAGAGTGAATTTAGTTTCCTAAGACGGGAATTGGGAATGTGTCGCGCTTCATGATCCTCAAATTGTATTCAAAACCCTTCATGATTATTTCAAATTGTTAGGGAACAATTGGGTAACTTTGGGAACATCTCACACAAACTATAAGGGTTACCAAAATGTTTTTATTTGCTAGATATGGGGTGAGATGTTAGGTTTAACTCAATTTCTCAAAATGTCATTGCATCACTTAAGAAATTAAGTTGACGAGATAATAATCACGGTGGTGACCAAGTATGGGGAAAACCATTGCATAACATATGTGTATATGGCTCCATGATCATACTTGGACATTCCAATCAAGGCAACTTGATTGGAAACTTGAAGTTGGAGTAAAAACTTGTTTGAATTTGCTTGATTGATTGATGGTTGAGTTTGACTCCATTAAGATGGGTCAAAGTGTTTGTTGAACCTATAAGGACTTTTGATTCTTGTTCAGCGATCAATTTTAGTCAGAAAATCATGTCTAAGTTCGACAAAGTTCATCAGATTTCTTTTGAAAATTTCAGAAGTTCTGAAACTGAACATTTCAGTTCGTATCAGGAACCCTGATCGGTCACCGGACCGATCAGGCATCGGGCTGATCGGTCCCTGGACCGATCTGACCCCTTCCTGTGGTGTTCGGTCCACAGACCGATCTGCGAGGTAAGCCGTGATCTCCCGAAATCTGACTAAGTGTTCTGAGCTAGCCTGGATCGGTCTCCCGACCGATTTGGCACCCTGTGGGGATCGGTCCACAGACCGATCAGGGACCTCAGAGTTTTCTCTCCGGACCCTACTGATCGAATCCTGATCAGTCACCCGACCGATCAGGAGCGCGTCTGATCGGTCATCCGACCGATCAGGACCATTCCAGTCCGATCAGGCTGTATCCTGATCGGTCGGGACGCGATCAGATCGAACGGTGATCCGATCAACTGCATTAAATTTTGGTTGGTGGACCGATCCACCAACTGATTAACTCTCTCCAAACCTTCGTTTTCCCGAAACCTAGCGCCGAAACACTCTGCGCAACCTTGTGCGAGCGAGCGAGAGAGTCCTTGCATCTCCCTTCTTCACGCACGTGCGAGCTCTTCTGCGACTTCTACGGGCGTTTTCGCCGAACTCCAAGTTCTTGCGTGCTCGAAGTCTCCCTCTCTATCGCAAGTTCTTTCTCAGTCTTGCAATCTCTTCAAACAAACTTCAATGGCGCCTAAGTAAGATTTGATTTCAGTTTTCCTTTCACAACAGCTCTTAGAATATATGTTTGTGAAGCTAATCATGTTTTTGTTTTTGTTCTTACTGTGATGTCTTGATCCTTTTTGCCTTTGTCGTGACCCTCTTTCTCATCTTATGACCAAAAATTTTATATCTATCTTTTGATTGGGTCTCATCTTATGATCAATTCTTGTGCTTCAATCTATGTGTCATGATCAATTCAAACCTCCTTAGAAAGTCATCTAAGGGAAAGGAGGTTATGGAGGGAAGTTCAAGGGGAAAGGCTCCTTCCTCCTCTGCCCCTTCCAGAAGGCCACAGCCTTCTTCTAGCTCCAGGTTCCCAAATGCGGCCTGTGAGCAGGCCTTTCAAGCTAGGACATTCAAACTTTTACCCTGCAGATCCATTGATGTTCCTTTCCTAACGGAGTTCTGCCCTTCTGTCTTTGGAAAGAACCATAAATTACGACCTCGTCTCTGAATTTTACAACAACCTACAACAAGGTCCTAAAGGGGGATTCGAGTTCACTACTCGTGTCGGGAAGATGAACCTTGATTTTTCATATGAGATTTTGGCTGAGTACTTGGGTGGTCGACGATCACCGAATCTTTATTCGCTCTATCCTGACCTTCCTAATCCCCTGCTAGCACCCTTTGCAGACGTTACCCCTGATTCCATCCATCAGTATTTCTTTGGTTATCCGCGTCCAGACGGTCTTGATGAGCTTGGCCCTGACTTTCCTACCTTTGCTGCACTGCGTCTGTCTCCCACTAGCTATATACTATTCAAGATCATCACAAATTGTATCCTTCCAATCACCTCCAAACCCTTAGCTGAGATCCGACCCTATCACTGTTTGATGCTCTACGGCATGCACAGCCATTCGGATTTCGATATTATGGAGAGCATCTTCCAGTCCATTTTGTCTTATCGAGAGGAGTCCAGCCGCCGCACTGTCTACATGCCTTTTGGTCACGTCATCACCGACTGGCTCATGTCAGTAGGTGTTGATGTTACCAAGGGTCGGACGATGCCTATGATACGACAGGATTGCAGACTTGGCCGGCGTGCTTTCGCCAAGTCTGGCATCACTGTTCGGGGGCCCGATCGGATGTTGATCTGGAAAGATGGTAGGGTTTTTGGGGAGTTACCACGGGGAGGTCCACAGGGTCAGTCGCCAGCCGCTACTGCTGATGACGATGACTATGACGAGCCGGATCCGGATCTCCGATGGCAGATTTCAGAGCTCGACAGGACTCTGCAGGAGGACTTACAGTTGAGGGAGACCTGGCGCGACGAGGTTCGGTCGGACTTCCGTCTCTTTGATCGTCGACTGACCACGGTTGAGTTTGTAGTCACGGAGTCTTGCACCCTTCAGCGCACGTGGTATGAGGAGTGGCGTCGACACACTTTTCCAGAAGGGACATCGTCCCTCAGTGCTGCACCACGATCAGGGGCTGCTGATGATGCCACGATGGACGACCTTATGCGCGATGACGACCCTCCTACTGACACTTGAGCTCGGATATCTGTTGTTTTATCATGATCTGTGTATTTGACTATGATACTTTTGGGCTGTATGCCCTCTGACTTTGTTGGTGTGACCTTGAGTCACACATATTTTGCTACTTGTTCGGATGTTTTCATGCCTTGACCTATATATTTTTACCTGCCATGCTTATCTACTATTGTTGATGCCATGTTGATTATGTACCTGTTATCTGCATGATTGTTCGATTGTCATATTCATGCTTACATTGCCATGTCTATTTGATACTTATGAATATTATGGCATGCTTTGGGAGTCTATATTTCATACTCATATGATGCATGTGATTGCTATGTCTTGCTATAATTTTTCACATGTGTTCGTATGATCATTCCACAAACTATCACATTTTTGATGAGTTGGGATACCTCTAGGATTGAGGGGGAGTTCATCTTAATCTTGATAGTCCCTCTTGTCCCTTTTCGGTGTTCGACAAAGGGGGAGAGTGTGGATAGGTTAAGTTTAGCATGATCATGTTGTAGGGGGAGGATCTGGATTCCCCTATGATTCTAAAGTTGGAATATTGATTGAGAATCCCTAAACTTAAAATCGGGTTGTCAAACAACAAAAAGGGGGAGATTGTTGATGCAGTCTGGCCCTGATTGTTGTTTTGGTGTTGACAACGATTTTAGTTTAGGAGGATGATTATGATAATTATGATTAAGTCCTGATCGAGGATTAGGCATGATATGGAAAATCCTAACCTGGGAGGTTAGGTGTGACGATTATGATGGTTATGATTAAGTCCTGATCGAGGATTAGGCATGATATGGAAAATCCTAACCTGGGAGGTTAGGTGTGGAAAATCCTAGCTTGGAGGGCTAGGTGTTGGAAAAGTCCTAATTCGGAAGGGTTGGGTGAAAAGTCCTAGCTTGGAGGGCTAGGTGAAAAGTCCTAACTTGGAGGGTTAGGTGCAAATTCCCATCCTAGAGAATTAGGTGAAAAAGTCCTGGCTTGGAGGGTCAAGTGCCTAGCTTGGAGGGCTAGGTTGGATGATGTTCTAACTCGGAAGAGTTGGGTGAAAAATCCTAGCTTGGAGGGCTAGGTGAAAAGTCCTAGCTTGGAGGGCTAGGTGAAAAGTCCTAACTTGGAGGGTTAGGTGCAAATTCCCAACTTGGAGAGTTAGATGGAAAAATCCTTAGCTTGGAGGGCTAAGGTGGATGAATTCCTAGCTTGGAGGGCTAGGGTTGAGTCGCTGGATCGGTCTGGTGACCGATCAGGGACATTGGCACGCTTCTCCATAGTGGATCGGTCTGGTGACCGATCCAGCTATGTCTGATCGGACTGGTGACCGATCAGGGAGCGCACAGTGAGATTGGAAATCTACTGTGTGGCTCCTGATCGGACCGGTGACCGATCAGGGAGCAGGCTGCTTCCTTGCTGTCTTGCTCCTGATCGGTCTGGTGACCGATCAGGGAGCAAACGGTGAGTGAGTTCCCTTGCTAATCAAAGTCTTGGATCGGTCCGTTGACCGATCAGGGATCTTGGATTTGATTAAAAAAATAACTGTTCATCTACCCTGATCGATCTGGGTGACCGATCAGGATCCATTCTGATCGGTCTGGTGACCGATCAGGCTTCACCCTGATCGGTCTGGTGACTGATCAGGCATGTATAGCTGCGAGAGCTGGGAATCCTAGCGAAGCAGTGGATCGATCTAGTGACCGATCCACACACCCTGGATCGGTCCGGTGACCGATCACTTTAATTCAAATTTCACTGTCAGATGTGGTCAGAGCGTCTGATCGTATCTGATTTGCTGATGTATGTTTCTGATATTTGATATGCTGCTTGATTTGCTGCTCTAATGCTCTGATTGAGTTTCAGGTGACAGGGGAGGATTCAAACACTCAAGGAGAAGTCAAAGAGTGCTTTCCTTGGAGCAGGTTTGTCTCTTTCTCATCTCAGGTTGCAACGGCGAGCTGCAGACTGGAGCTGAGACTGGAGCTTGACTGAGGGGAGCTCAGTGAGTCCAGAGATAGCTCAGTAGAGGCTGGCGTTGGCAGATGAGTAGCTGGGAGCTACAGAGATGTTGTCACTTGTCGCTTGGTGGAGAAACAAAAAGGAACGCGAGAAGGAGAGTTTAAAATAAGTTCTTGAGTTTTTCGTGCTCTTGAGTTCCTGTGTTACAAGCTTGCTGTTCTTGAGTTCTTCAACCATTCTAAGCAAGCTATTGAGGAGCAATCATCATACTTGAGCGCTTGAAGGAGAAAACAAGAGGCTTGGAGTCCGACAGTGGGAAGACACGGAGCAGGGGTCTGCGTGAGATCGCCACTGGGTGGAGCTCAGGGAAGCTTGCTGTGTTTTGTCCTTGCTAAGTGTTTGAGTAAGATCCTTCTTGTTGTTGTTTCATTGTGCTCATTCTATATCATTGTTTGAAACACACTGTGGGGAGGTTTCTCCACCGAGAAGGAGGTTGCTTCATATCCGGTATTAACCGGGGCTTGATCTATCGACGATCAAGGGATCGCCCACCTCAAGGGCACGCCAAGGAGTAGGGGCAAGTTATCCCCGATCCTTGTAAACCCTCCTTGTTAGCGATCTTGCTAGTCGTGTTTGTTTTGCTTTCGTTTTGTTTTTTCTACACACTCTGTTTTCTACTCTTTCCGCTGTGCTACTGATATTTGAGTTGCAGAAATCGTGATAAGTCTTGAAGGAGAAAGTGGTTGTCTATATTCACCCCCCCCCCTCTATAGTCATCTCGTTCCCAACAATTAAGTCAAACTTCTTCATCAAAGTGTCCAACTTTGTAAAAATCAGATTCAGTGTGTCCACATCATATTTTCCAAGGATTTTAATTGGGTTGCCACTGCGCTCTGAGGCCCACTGATGGTGATTAAGTACCACACTTTCTATAATATCTTCAACTTCATCAAGTCCCTTGTTCATAAGTTCTCCACTAGCTACAGAGTCTAAGTCCCTTCAAATCAGGATTATTTGAAAAGAAAGAAAATGTAGAATTTAAATGCATTTATGGTCAAAAGTTGTGTGAAGACATGTGTGTGAGAGAAAGAGAGAGGAAGGAAGCAAGAAAGTGAGGAAGATTGGCTTGGGAAGGCGGTTCTAAGACTTAGGTTTCATTGTAATGCTCATTGATGTACTATAGATTGTTCATCTCTCATCCTCTATGTTTATACTTTTATAGAGAGTCTAACTAAATATCGGTACTACCCCGCGACGGTCACACTGGAGTGTTTATCCCATTGGCACTCAATGCTATTAAATAGAAATGGTAACATAGAAAGTCCAGTTAAAGGAATAATCTTTGTCACTAAAGGCTCCCTAGATATAAAATCCAAATTAGAAAATTCATTTCCTAACATGGCATTGGGGAAGGCCCATTAAGCACTAATTAGATACTCCCTTATAGAGATTAGCCTTTATTTCAAGACAATATTCTAGAAAGTCCAATAAAAGAGATACCCTCTATCACTAAGAGGCCCCCAGTCATATAATCTAGAGCATTCCCTCTATGTGGTAACCAATTGATATATCCATCCAATCAATAACACATATAAGCAATTAAACAACACACACATATTTAATCAAACACAAACAAGGCATAAGTATGTCATTGAAATAGAATATTGACAAATCTATAGAGTTTATATTAAATACACATCATAATTACTAGTTCATCCTAGAACACAAGAAATATATGCCATAGTGGAGGAAACAAGACCCGAAGACATCAAAGAATTAAGCTAAAACTCTAATCCAAAGAAGAGAGAAGAAAGCTTATCTGATCGTGAAATTGGAGCCTTCGAGAACCAATCCATGTCATAGAGATGGACGAGAATATAGATCAGGACACGGATCATAGTGAAATCGTCGAGATCCGATGTAAATGTAGCCCCAAGTGGGTTTCCCTAACGAGAAAACCCTTCCTCCCCCATCAAGGGCGAGAAACCTCCGTAATATAGCAGGGAGCATGACTCTTACTTTTCATACCACATGGCCATGCCAAGAGGCATGGTCATGGAGTGTAATGCCATGGTGGAACGAGGCACGACCAAGTCGTGTGATAATTTGGAAAAATAGGCACAGTCGTGCCTCAAAGCACGACCGTGCCATGTATTGCTCTAGAATCGAAGGCACAGTTGTGCCTCTAGGCATGGACGGACAATGTTTTTGCCTAGAAAAGATAGCATGGATGTGCCTTTGGGCACAACCAAGCCATGTGCTTCTCTGGAAATTGAAGTGGCTAGCTCTAGGAGACATAGTCATGTCTCAATGAGACACAGTCGTGTCAACTGGATAGTGGTCGTGCCAGCCTGATCTTTGCCTCTGAAGTTGCCCCAATAAGTGTTTTTCATCTATTTTAGCTCTAAATCGTGTCTTATCAATGAAAACAAGCCAAAATCATATCTCTAAATAAAAAAGAGTAATCATGCTGATAAAATAATAGAATAGGGTGTGATAACGTAAATCATATTTAAGAAATACAAGTGAATGTGCATTAACCAATGCCTAAAAACATATATAATATATGCAAATCAACCATCATATGCACCATCATATCTTGCTATAGTATATTCAAGGACTTTATTTGTGCATCTAACATGGGTATAAAGATAAAGTAAATGTCAAACTAAATTTATTTTAATAATTTATATTAAAATAAAGGTTATTTTATTTATAAGAGTCAATAAAGCTCTAGCCAATAGTTGGCTTTATCGGGCATCTACTCTAACAAAAGCGACGTGTGATATTCACCTCCCCCTCCCCTCTAGCACTCATCTTTGATCCTACAAGAATGTCCATCAAATCATAGGGTGCCCCATATTTGAAGTAACAACCGTCATTCCTTACCTAAAGTTTGACTCATACTTGTCTATAGCATGGTGAGTCATAGATATCAAAGCATGTCTTTGACATGAAGTGACAGCTACCTTACGTATGAAGTGGTCTCTTGCCCATATCATAGAAAGGTGGGCTAACATAGGTGGTTTTGTATGCAAAACCAAACTCCATTTCTATAAAAGGGAAGAGGAATCTCGATGAAGGGGGCTTCCTGATGTGCATAGATTATATATGATTTTATCATTGTTTAACGCACATTTACTTATATTTCATGAGCATAACCTAATTTATTCCACCCTATTTTGTATGACTTCGCTAGTTTTACTTCTCTTTTGTTTAGAGATCTGCTCCTTGTTTGTTTTGATTGATAGGAAGCAATATAGAGCCGAAACAGAGCGAAAAATAAGAAAAATGGATACGGAGACAGAGTAGCAGATGAGGTCGTGTGACTTCACACAGCCATGGGGCCTTGGTCATGTGTCACAAGGCTCAGCTGTGCCAAATGGCACAATCATGCCCTCTTCGTGAGAGGAGTACGGCACGGTCGTGTGAGTCCACATAGTCATGTAGGCCTCGTTCCAGAGACCTACACAGCCCAACCGTGCCATTTAGGTCCACATGGTTATGTAGGCCTCGTTCCAGAGACCTACACGGCCCGACCGTGCCAAATGGTCCAGTCATGCCATGTCATTTCTCGATTACACGACACGGTCGTGCAAAACTACATGATAGTGCCACCTAGAGGGTAGGGTGGCATGCCCCCTGCTATCAAGGGGACCTTTCCTCCCCTTTTCACTATATTTGGTTTGAGGTTTTGCCCCTTTCCTTGGGGAAGGGTTCTCCCCCCTAGGGGAGACTCTAGAGCCACCTCCGTCACCTCCATCCATGATCTGTCCACCTATGAAGCAAGGAGTGTCTCCGAGAAGACCTATGCTACATAGATAAGCCTTCTCTTCCCTCTTAATCTTTACTTATGGCTGTAGATTATTTTATTTCCTATCTTATTATTGTATCTGTTGATGCAGTCTTCTTTTAGTCAAAGTTGACCAGTCTAACTAAGCTCAGGTGAGCTTGAATTTTGATGTTTGACAATGATATTTGGATGATGTAGGAGATAAGTCAAGTAGGTCAAGGTTGACCAGAGACTTGACAAGTGAAGATCTAATGGGACTAGACAGACCTAGTTGGGAACTAGGTGAAGTTCAAGTGGATCTAGAAGGATCGCACATTTGTAAGGTGGAAGTCTATCGAGAGTAGACCTAACTGCAGTTTGGCAAAGGAGAAGTCCTATTGGGACTAGGCAGACCTAGTTGGGAACTAGGTGAAGTCCAAGTGAATCTAAGAGAATCACACGTTTGGCAAAAGGAAGCCCTAGTGGGACTAGGTAGACCTAGTTAGGAACTAGGTGAAGTCTAAGGTGGGTTAGCTGGGAACTAAACACTTGGCATGAGTGAAGTCCTAATTGGGAACTAGGCAACGGAAGTCCTAACATGTCACCGTTGATCAAGTGTTGGGCAAAGATAATCCTAAACTTGATCTAAGCAAGTTAGGGCATGGGCAATCGATTAGGTAATCGATTAGCCCAATCTAATCGATCAGGAAATTGATTGGAGCACTGTTTCTCACGAGAAATAAAATGGATCGTGATCGATTAAGGGCAACACCAATCGATCAGGTGATCTAGTGGGTGGGTTTTTGCATGAGAACAGAAAGGCTCCTGATCGATTAGGTAATCAATTAAGGTCAATTCCAATCGATCAGGTGGCAGCTGTTGTTATAAGAACAGAATGAGCACAATAAGGTATTGAATTGATTAGCCAATTGATTAAGCCTTAATCAATTGGGGGATCGATAAGCTTTGAAAAGGAGTCATTGAACGGCTAGATCTGACGTGATAATCGATTGGGCAATAAATTAGGAATCCTATATAAAGGGTTTTTCACGTAGGTTGAAGATAGTTCTTCTCATCCTCCTTCACCCATTCTTGTGCGCTCTTGGGGATAATTAACAATACTTAATGGGTTTCCCTCTATCCCATGTTAAGAAGTATTTTGCATTATCTAAAATAGTATGACGGAGGAACCCTTAGTGATAAATGGGTTACCTTTAATCGAACTTTCTAGGTTACCTTCTTTACTTAATGACATTAGATGCCCAAAGGTGAAGCACTTCAGTGTACTTCTATAGGGTTAATACTGGTATCTAGTTAAGATCTCTACAAGCGTATAAACAATAAGATTAAGATATGAACAACCCATAGAGTATCAACTAGCATTGTAGTGAAATCGAAATCCTAGATTCCACTCATCCAACCTTTCCCTAAGATCAACTCCCTTTCTTTTGCTCACTCTCTCTCCTTCTCTCTTTCCTTCCTTTCCTACAAGCTTCCACACCAACCCTGTGATCGTCTAGATAGCTTATCTTGTAGACTTGACTAGTGTTTAATCAATAGTCCCTATGGTTATGATAATCTTTTATACTTGACTACATTTCCATACACTTTCGAATTCACATCACTTCTTTTCTTCTTCCCAATTGAGATCATTCCAACAAAAATGTAAAGAAGCATTGTGAGAAAGAGAGGATTCAAAATAGGGGATTGACCTGGACAACCACTATTCTTCTTCCACTTCTTCTTCTTCTTTCTTTCAAGCCCTCTTCGTAGTAAGAGTCACTCTATTCCATAACCTACTAAACCCCTTCCACAAGAGGAAGGCACACTGGTTCTCAAAAGCCCTTTCCCAATGGAAAGCACCTTAGAATACAACCTATTGGGGAGTCCAATGCATGCATTGGACACGTTTCACAAACGTTCAGCGGAAGATAAAATAATAATCTAAATTATTACAACACACATGCCATAAGTATATAGGATACAGCCATGCAAGTCATAATCATAACATAAATTTTACGAAATGAAATTATACCTGACAAATGACGAGAAGTGAATATAGCATAAACCAGCAACGCTTATCAAGCCTTGTCTCTATTCATATATACGTCGAGCTTTCATCAAGACAGCTTTACAAAGCTTAAGTTGAGTCTCCAATTTAGTACTAGCTGAAGTGGGGAGATGGAACAATCCAAGAGAGGGATCATGGCTCAATTCGTGTCTAACGGCCGAAGCAACTCGATGACACAAATTGATCGATGAGCAACCTTCACAAGGTCATTGTTGAGCAACAGGAAAACTGTTGCATGTGCCTATGACCAGAGAAAAAGCCTCCACTAGTTGAAGAGGGGCCAGCTGAGGGAAGATGGATGGTCGAAGGCGCTAGGAGGCCACCGGCGGCAATGAGACTGCAAGGATGACAATTGTCTAGTGTCTTCGAAAGCTGCTAGCCGATGGTGCTTGGCTCTGGAGGATAGCGGCTGGTTGGCGAAGGTAGATTAGCCGGCAAGGCTAC
Organism: Boesenbergia rotunda; assembly: GCA_024364735.1. Lineage (NCBI taxonomy): Eukaryota > Viridiplantae > Streptophyta > Magnoliopsida > Zingiberales > Zingiberaceae > Boesenbergia > Boesenbergia rotunda. The sequence goes on from JAGFNQ010001000.1 coordinate 567,640, forward strand.
TCACCGACGGATCTTGGCTAGCGGCACAAAGGGAAAAACTTCCCCTTGGTGGTCGAGGCGGCAAGGAGAAGAAGAGGAGAGGAGAACCAAAATCAAAATCTAACAATTAGGTTTTTACTTCGTTGTTGATTTCTCTCTCTCTCTCTCTCTCTCTCTCTATATATATATATATATATATGTCACACAACTAATTAGAGGAGCAAGTCTAAATATCTATTAACCCATAACCCCATGCCATTAGATTTATGTTTGGTTCAAAACCAAACCATGTTGGTTCAAACCCAAACCACTTTGTTCAATAACAAAACCAATTTGGTTTATAATTAAACCAAAGAGGATCCAACTCGTCTTCAAAAGACATGCCCCATCTATGCTACTTTCACAACAAATATCTTTCCATATTTGTTTGGGTGTCTTTTTGCTTGTTTTTTAATGTTTCAAAAATAAGCATCGGAAGTATAATAATTTCCTAAATTATTATAACATGTGCACCACAGACATATAAGATACAAACATGTGAAGACATTGCCATAGAACATAAATTTCAAAAAAAGGAAATTATACTTGCGAGTTCATAATTGAACCTTGGAGAGAGTGTTTGCTAGCCTCACAAGGCTAGCTCTATCAAAATCAACAAGCAACCTAACAAGACTTGCCTATATTGATATCCACACCAAGATATTTTCAAAACGGCTTCCCAAAGCCATAAGTTTTTCTTCTCCGATTGCTACTAGCCAAGCATGGAGACGAAGTGATCCGAGAGAGAACTCTGATTCAACATTGTATCGAGCGGCAAGGACAACTCGATGACACAAAGCAAGGGAGAGGCAACTCCTTGGATGGCCGGCCAAAGCAAGGGTCATCCAAGTAAGGGGCTCCAACTAACATTTGGCCAGAGGTATTAGGAAAGCCAGGAAGGTGGTCGACGGTTAGCAGGTGGCCAGTGGCGATGAGTTCCCCCTGGGCGCAGCGGCTAATAAAACCTAATTTTGTCATCAACTGGGTATTAAATGATAAAGTACTAAAACCCCACCCACTACACTAATATAGCACAAGGAATGGCCCAAATTGTCTATCACAAGGAATGTAGGCAGTGAATTATAAATCTAAGATCAAATGTTATTGCTTAGTATTTTGAAGGTTAAATGGGGGATTTGGATTTGGGATTCTAAGACTACGAAATGAAGTAGCAAAGGAAGTAATGAAACTAAACCTAATAGATGAAAAGAAATGCAAGTAAAGCAAACCTAATCTAACATAAACTACGTCTGCAAATAACTAAGGAACATCAAGCATTTAATGGACTTAATCTGATCTAACCTATGCATCTAATAAAAAATAAAGGAGACTAACTACGGAAACAAATCAATTCAAGCATTAGAAAGAAACAGGACATCTACACTAACCCTAGCTATTGCAATATAGAAAATCAAGAGTGAATAGTAACACAAAGAACTCTTAAATGCAAATAAACAAAATTACTAATAAAACTACCAAGATCAAATGCAAAGGGAATTAAACCAAGAATTCATCACATGAAAATAGATCTATAGCTCTCATGAACGAACTAAGAATCTAAAGGTGTTTACAACCCAAGCTAGGGCATCCTAAGCTTGTGACGGATCGGATTAACTATGAAACAGGGGGAAAAATTGGCAATGAAAGTTGTACTATCTTAATCTTGAAAAATGAGATGTGGCTAGTGTAAGATGTGTATACTAAAAGACATGACTTTTATATATGAACATCTTTATTATGAAAAGAGAATCACAACTATACTAGGTGCATGTTCACATTAGTACATGCATGAAGTCCAATACTACGCATTGTAGATAACATGGTGTGTGGTGACACACGGAAGATCGTGTTATCAGTTCCCTGCCTAGTATAAGTAGAGGCTCACAACCGAGATGGAAGTGGACAACCCATCGAAATAGTTGTAGTGTAATTAGGTGTGGTTGGTCTTGACCATAGAATTATACTAGTGTGCTTTGAGTACGTTGAGCAGGACCGAAACCCAAGGTTATCCAATTTGTACTTACTCGATAATTGGATAGAACCTCAATTTATATTATGGAGTACGATCCCTTAATCCCGAAATAATATCGGGCATATATTATTAATTATTATTTCTTTAATTTATCAATGGGCAAGATCTATTCTGTTAGATCGATAGACCCGGTAAGTTGGGAAATAATATTAATATGATGTGTCGATGATTATTGACGGAATCCGTGTCCTGGTGAGTCAGGATGATGATGCCCCCTTGATGAGCTCAAAAGGTTCATCATGCTAAACCCTGCAGGTGGATTTGATCCGGCACGATGATAAGGTTGAGTGGTACTAATCCAGGATCAGAAGTTAATTAATTTAAATTGTCAGTAATTTAATTAATTAACAGGCATTCGAGATCTTAAATACAGGGGGATGGACGACTCATAATATGTGGAGCTCATATGAAAATATGGGGGTTGGTGAGGAAGTTCAATTAAGATTCTTTAGTGGAATGGATCTTAATTAATGGATCGGGTTTAGATCCATTAGTGGGCCAAGAACCAACTCCTCCTCTTGGTCCCTACCTTAGCCCTATAAATACCCTATGAGATCAAGAATCCAAGGCTTAATCCAATAGTTGATTCCTAGGCATCTCTCCTCTCATCTCTCTTCTCTCTCTCTCCTAGGGCTTGTGGCCGACGCAAGGAAGAGGAGTTTCCTCCTCTTCTTTTCTTCCTCCTCCCACCACCATCTCTCGGCCAGCAACTGCAAAGACAAGGGAGAGGTGTCTTCTCCCCTTTGTGGTGATCAGCGGCCAGAAAGGAGTGGCCGGCGGGTGGTGGAGGGCGGCGCAAGAGGAGGTTGCGGCAGCGACGCAAGGGAGAAGAAGGAGGAGGGTTTCGGCCGGTTTGGGTAAGGAAGAAGGTTCTTTGTTTCCTTCTTCTTCCTCTTCACCTTCCTCTCGAGGTGGGTTGCTGGTCCGGAGGGCTGTAGGTGGCTCCGGCGGTCGGCGGGGCAAAGGGAGAGGAGAGGAGGGCCGGCGGCGCAAACCCTAGAGGCTAGGGTTTTGGCCGGCTGGAAGAAGGGGTTCTTTTGGAGCTCTTGGTGATCTCGGATCGTGGTAGATCGTCGCCCACATGACGTCCGCGAAGGGAGGGACATAAGGTAGAAGACCGCGAGGTGATCGGGAAGGTATATCTCTTCCAAGGCTCCTTTGTATTTCCTTATGTCAATTTTGTGGTATGATTATATGTCTTGTCATTTTATGTTTGAGAATTTATTATTTTGATCCCGAAATATGATGAATAAATTCTTAACTGGACCCCGACCATAAACACAAAAGTCGGCGATCAACTCGTCACCTTTTCCGTGGTCGAACGGTCGAGCAAATTACAAGGCCGATTTTGGTAATTGGCTAAGTTGTAATTTGGATCGTTCGATACGGCACGAGACGGTCGATGGGAGACGGGTCTCCATTCGGATAAATTTTTAATCCGTAGACATGGAGAGGTTTCTCGGATCGACCAGGTATTCACCAAGGAAACCCGTCAAGCCATACCCAACAGCTAGATCTGTGGAAGATGACGAGTACTGATTTCCGGTGATGGAAAATCCCAAACTCCGACTAAAGATCAAGAGTTTCCCATGAAGATGGCTCGACGACAACACTATGGTGAAGAAGGAACAATGTCGGTGGAAGGAGAGAAGTGGATGGTCGAAGGAGTGAGAGATCACCGAACGGAGGAAGGAATAACCCTTGATCCTTGCCGGTGATGGTGGTGATGATATGGAGTGGAGGTGGCCAACGATCGGAGGAGGACGAAGATCCCTTGTTCTTGCGTGTCTCTGCTTTCCAACTCCCAGAATCGCAATCCCGATCATTGTAGCTTCTCATTCCTTTTGAATTTGATCCTATATCTAAATGAATGGTTGTGATTCTTCTGGATCTAATCCAACAGTGAGACTAGATCTAAATTTGATTCAAAGTCAGTGGAGATGATCTACATCCTCTTTGACTTAGATGGATCAAATCATGATGAATGGCTAAAATCTCCTCAGATCTTGATTGATGGTCTAGAATGCTCTCGAGTTTGATCTCTTAGTTTGAACCCAAATTTGAGCTCAAATTAGTCCGATCTGATCTAGATCCATGATCCTTTGATGCATACAAAGAATATATCTAAATATTAGCATCAAATACCGCAAATATTATATAATTTACAATTAAGTCCAAGAATAAATGTAACTCATGAAATATGATATAAACATGAGAATTAACACAAGAGAAGATCAAACAGTATGCATATAGGAGTCAAAATATCGTGACAAAGTGATGGTTATATGCTCTAGAGTTTGATCTCCTCGTTTGAACCCAGATTCGTGCTCAAATTAGTCCGATTTAATTTGAATTCATGATCCTTTGATGCCTACAAAGAATATATCCAAATATTAGCATCAAATACCACAAATATGATATAATTTGGAATTAAGCCCAAAAATAAATATAACTCATGAAATGTGATATAAATATAAAATTAACTCATGAGAAGATCAAAACATATGCCTATAGGAGTCAAAATATCATGACAAAGTGATGGTTATCAACGGCACAAAGAGAATTTCTCTCCTATTGGTTGGCGGCGAGAGGAAAGGGAGGAGAGGGAGAAAAGAGGATATGCCTAATCCTATTAGATTTTCTCCAAAGAATAACATTTGATTTCTTCTCCTCATGGAGGGGTATATATATATGATAAGCGGGAAGAGTATACGATTTTCATCATGATTTCATGTTATTTTGACTTACATTGCATGCATGGATTTCATTTTGATCACATCTTTTGATTCATTTATATTCTTTTCTAGTCTGAGATATTGCTCTCATGCATTTTGATTGACAAAGATGTGGGTGGGAGTGGAATTGGAGTCGAAGAACAAGAAGGGGAAGATCATAGTTGGACACGGGTACCCATGCCCAGAGGCACGGGTTGTGCCCCATTCGACCAACTCCACACGATGGCCAATGCCTGGTGGCAGGGGTCGTGCTCAATTTGGCCTGCTCCCCATTACTGCCCGTTCCCAAAGACACAGGCATGCTCACTTCACCGGATGTGACACGGGCACCCATGCCCTGCGGTACTGACCGTGTTGGGCATCCATTTTCCAATGCTAGAAATAGGGATTCATCCCTTAAGGTTGGGGATCTAGATTTGGGGGCATCCAAGGACCCCAAGGTGACTAGAAAAGGCGTCCTGAAGGCATTCTAAGGCAATCCACACGACGAGGGAAGATCGAGAGTAGCAAGGAAGATGATTCTACAAGCGATCCTAAGCTTTTCTACTCTGTTATCTATTTTTTTGGAATTTGTATTGGATTTCTTGTTCCTTCATGATATTTGTGGATTATAACCCTGAGTTTATAGAGTGATTGTTGGATTCTAGGATTAGAGAGTAACCTTTATGCTATGTAATCTTTTTTCTGTCGATCAATTGTATGTTTAGTTTCCTTGTTTCTACGATATGTTGATTTGTGTTCTGGATATATTATGTTAACACGATATCGATGCCAAAAGTATGAGAATTGCATCTTATAAGGATTTAAAAATGAACCAAAATGAGAACTCAATCCTCCGACCTATAGATAACCGAGACGTGGGGTGTCGGATGCGAAAGTACAACCCGATAAACTGCGAGGAACCCTAGTCTGTCATAGAGTCTAATGGATCAACCCTAATTCATTATCACACAGTAGAAAGAAGGATAATTAGTGGTTGTGGGGTCTCATGACAAGATCTTCACTAGGTTGCGATCCCTAGTTGTAATCCTTCGGAAATAGGCAACAATTAGGGTTGGTACGTCGATGTAGTACCAAAAGGTGACATTGGATACCATAGGATGACCTACCTACACAAGGGAATATTGAGAGCAAGGATTCAAACATAGATCGAAAGTTTGTTAGCATGAAGGTGAAACTGAATTCCTAGGATTGTTTTTCTCATATTGAATTCTTTGATTTAGCCTTCCCACTGATTCTTTTGTCTCTCTGGTTGCTTTCTCTACTACCTTTCCATCCAGAACTCTGCTGCCTCCACTGGATAGGATCTCTATTGAATTTCTCTGATTTCTCTTCATGATCACACTGTGTCTGTCTTCCTATAGTGATATTTCTGATTTCTCTCTTCGGTCACGCTCTACCTTCCCCCCTCTCTCTCTCTCTCTTTCTCTCTCTAGATTTCTTCCTTTTACACTTGACTTCCTAGTGTTAGACACTCTCAACCCTTGATTTTGTTCTAGACAATCAAGTTTGACTTATAGGCTAGTTCTTATTCACCAGTCTTTGTAGATTCAATCTTTATTACTTGATGACATGATCGTTCAGTTGCAATTTCCCATATCAATATACCTCTTCAATGACTTGGAAAGCAACTCATCTCCTAAACCTAATAAGCCAACCAACCCGATCTATTACGATTGAGTTTGGTTCAAAACCAAACCATCTTGGTTCATAAATAAATCAAATCCTTTTGGTTTATTATTAAACCATCTTCAAGATCACGTTGGGCCAATTAGAAGGGGTGAATAGCCCTGCAAATGAAACTTAATCTCTTGTCTAACATAGCAAGGACACACACACATTAATTAATTAAAAACAATTGCATAAAGGAATAGAGTAAGAGACTAAATATTTACTTGGTTTACAATCTAGTTGGTTGCTAATCCAAGGCATAGTCAAGCACACTAACAATCTCCTTTTGCGACAATGTCGACGACAGAGAAGCCTCACACAAATTGAGAATAAGTATTGAATGTACAAGATGTAAGAAAGAAATACAGAATGTGTTATATTTTCTAAGCTTAAAGGGGCTCTATTTATAGCCCTCTAGAAAACTAGTCATTTTGCTGATGTGGCCTATTTTAGGTGCCTAGAAGCCTTTCCGGGCCTACACTCCGTCGAGTCTAATCCACTTGGCAATGGTCTTTGGATGAGTTTTTGCGATCCGGCACCTGGAGTGTTGCTGATGTGTCTTCCATGCTTATCCTCTTCAAAAACGACATGCTGACATGGCGACCCATTCTGAGCGCCTAGAAGGGATTCTAGGAGCCTGGAATCTAACGCCTAGACCATATCCAAGCGCCTAGAATTTGGGTGTCTAGACCATGTCCAGGTGCCTAGAATGGTCAACTCCATTCAGTCGGCGCTTGGGCGATGCTTTGGTCATTCAGAGTCGAGCTCATCCGAACCCAACTCCAACCATCTCCTCGAGCAGACTCCCTCCCCGGCTTCTTGTCACTCGGACATCGTGTGCATCTTTCTTGATTCACTAGTGTACCCTTCCGTGGCTCTTTATCCCTCGGATGCACTAAGTCCGTTGGCTCGCTTTCCGTGTCATCTTTCTTACTTGCTACGTCTTCCACTTGACTTCTTGCATTCCTAAGTTCCTACACATTTAGACATAAGGCATCAAAACAAACAGATGACCTAACTTGACTCAGCTCATCATATCAAAACTAGGGTAGTTACAATCTCCCCCTATTTGATGTGTATCAACCCGAATTAAGTTAGGATAAGTTAAACAAAAATAATAACAATAACTTTTTACAACTAAAACTTAAATTTAAGTACAAAGAGAAATACAAAAGTTAAAATAAACCTCCCCCTTAACTTAACTCTTATATTTTTCCCCCCTTTAATCACATCAGAAAATAAGGTTTATGAGATAAAAAAATGTTAGAAAAAAAATCTAAAAATTTCCAAGGGATAGTGGATATTGATTTAAGATTCTAAAATTTTTTAAAATATTTTGCAATTTAGCTAATTTTGAATCTTAAATTTTTAAAAAAATAATAATTAAAAATAATTTATATTTGTTCGAAAATCTCAAAACTTTTTGTCATCATTAATAATTATTTTTCCAATCATAAGAAAAATTTCCACAAAAGTCATAAGTTTTTTCTCAAAATAATTACTTTTATTAAAAATAGTTATTTTTGAAAATAAATCCTTAAAACTAGAATACGAGGCAAAATAAGTGTCTAATTTTTCTAAACATGTAAAATATGACATATATCTACAGAAAAATTAGTTTAGTCAAAGATCTATAGTTGAAAAAATATTAATTTAAAAAAAATCGAAAGATAATTATTTATCAGTCTATTGTTTTGCTATGTGAATGTACCAAATCTAACTATTTAAAAATTTTCACTAGAAAATAATTTTTATTTACATGATAAATATGTTCTTTACATATGAATAAGTTTTTTTAAAATAAATTTTTAAAAATAAAACTTTGACATTATAAAATCTTGAAAATTTTTATGAATAATCAAAATACAATGACAAATTTTTGAAAAATCTAATTTTCCAAAATAAATCTCTGAATTATTTTTAAATTTAAATATTTGATTTTCGACAATAAATTCATAAAAAAATCCTTAAAAGGTTGAAAGATTCCAAAAAAAAAATCCAATGGAAAGCACTCGCATCTATCACAAAAAATTAAACCAAATTAAATCATGTCAAAAAAATTTCAAAAAATTATTTTCAAGTATCAAGAATTTTAGTAACAAAAAAAAAATTAAATTCTAGTATGTAAATTTTTTATCCCAAGAAAAAAATTCTAATAAGTCAGAACAAATTTTGGAATCCGGAATAAATATTTACCTACTAGATTTATCAAAAAATTTGGTGGAATATAATTTTAGGTACTTTTATAATCTAGCCCCTATAGTTTCTTACATACCAATTAAATCTTTCAAAATATTTAAAATTTCTTTTTGGAGCATATGAGTTTGAATTTGCAAAATCTTTTTCTTAATTTAATTTTTCTATGGATTCAATTAAATTTGCATTTACACCCTTATGTTTATCAAAATCTCCTTGTAGGCATGCATGGTTTTTCTTTGCATTTACCTACTTTATCCTAGTTTTACAAAATAATCTACTAAGCATTCTAATGCATTCATAAAGTTGATTGGAAGGAAGGTTATGTACCTCATTTACCGTGTCAATCATAGGCAGATGCTCCCCCTTCATTGTTGCTCTCTTCTGTAGTGGCATCTTCATCTTCTTATCTCGAGGCCTTTCGAAATATAGTACGAGTCTACAATAAAGATCATTTTTGCATTCTTGAAAAAGAGATAAAAGTGTATCTGATTGAGTCTCAATTCAATACCGATTCTCTAAGGTTAGTCAGTTCGATTATTAGCTTCTTGATTCTTGTATGCAATTGAGCCACTGTATCTCCCTTTTCCATCCGGACATTTGTTAGTTGATTCCAAAGCAAGTCCCATCTTGCTAGTTTAGCTTCTGATATACCTTCATGATGCTCAAGACACTTTTCCCATAGTTCTTTGGCAAAGTGGTAGGGTGCTGACACAATTTACTTCTTGAGGTGGTAGTACACTTAGTAGGTGGAATTTTGCCTTCTCACTTGTCACACTGTCAATTTGCTCCTTTTTGTTCCAAAAATATACTTCTTTTTCTTCTCCATTCGAATTTTTAGGTACTATAAAATCATACTTAATTGTTAATAATATATCAAAATCTATTTTTAAAATGTCACGCCCCCAAAGGCATATGCTTACTCGAAAATCGGGCAACATCTCCCCTGTCCGACGGACAAGTTTGAGCATATATATATACATCACCAAATAAAAGATGGCTCGGCCATCATAACTGTAATATAAAAAAACACAACCACGCAGTTAATGTTGGGACCGGGTGCATGTTGACAAGGATACGGATTCGTAAAATTTTAAATTTTTACGTGCAGCGGAAGAATTAGCATAAAATAATTTCTCAAATTATTTTAACCACGTATCTAGCATGCAACCTTATGATGTGTGGACATGATCATAAATTAAAACTTTGCCTCTAAAGGCACAACTAGAAGATCAAGAGAGAAGAAAGGAAACTAACCACCAAGAAACGGAATCTAAATTCCGAGAAGGAAGGAGACGCGATCCGCTTCTTCTTCTTCTTCGGCACGAACTTGGTGGAGGAAACTCACGGGCACCCTAGGTGCTTGCGCCGGCCCTAGGGGAGGAGAGAGAGCCAGCCCTAGAGAGAGAGAGAGTTAGAGAGAGAGAGGGAGAGAGTGAATCTCTTGATCAATCTATTAAGGAAATCAAGCCTAGCCTTGGTTCCTTTATATAGTAGCCTCTCCCTTGCCAAGTCTCCCCTTTAACGGAATTTTTCATAAGAAATTTATCCTATAAATTTTCTTTATGAATTATTCCGTTTAAACCAAGTTTTATTATAACTAATTTTATAATAAAACAAATACATCTCTCCATTTATTATGGAATAAATTTTACAAGAAATTTATAAATTTTCTTATTATGGAAAAATCAATTCATAATTGATTTTATAAAATTAAAATAAACCATTCCATGGATCATTTTAATTTCCATAAAAAAGAATAAATTTCTTTATATAAATTTCTTTATACAAATTTATTTATCCATAATTTATAAAACAAATCGCGCTAGATTTATTTTATTAATTAAACCAATTAAATTGGTTTCTCCCCAATGATGTGGCCGGCCAAACCAAAGGGGGGTGGCACCCTCTTTGGTCGGCTAAACCGAGCCGAACCAATCGCGAATTAAACTCATTTAATTCGCCCAATAAGCCTTCAAAAGACTTAGCCATTTTTAGCTTCCGTTGCGCCTCTGATTAACTCAGATTCGACTTATTTCTCTTGATCGGAAAATCTAATTTTCAACTCATTTTAAATCCCTCAGATTACTCGTAGTGCGTGTGACTAAATAGGCTTTCGATTTATGTTGGCCGTCTATAATTAACTAATTATAGAACGATCATGAGTGGCACCTAGTAGTACATCATGACCCCCAATTAATCGAAAGATCAACGGTTGACCTCAGAAGTAATTCTGAAACCCTTCAGCGGCTCTAATGAATCGTGCCCCATTCCCTTCACCATCTTATACCCACTTGGTTCAGGACATGGTCTGTGTGTGTCAGTCCCCACTAGGCTGACTACGTCACACCTAGCCCAAGTAGTATCTTTCTCGTCCTTTGGATTTCTAATTACTCTCATGTATTTAAGAGACTCATACTCTAAACATGACATGCTCTGGCCAGAGGCTTTGAGTAACAATCCGACGATAGGCCTGGGTATACATCTCCTCGCAAGGAGTGGTGAATCCTTTGTAGGCTGTTCAAACATCTTCGGGCACTTCGGCTTATACCCAATCATTCTGGGTCCACACCTCCTTGGAGATGCTTGCTTAAGATGTTAAAGTATAAGTCTCCATGACCAAGATGACTTGAACACCGCAAGTCAATGGAACATCGCACTTAAGCTGCAGTAAGAACTTCACTGACATATCTATATAGATTACCATATGAAGTTTTACAGCTAGTCACTCCAATGAACTAGTTCCCTTAACTAGCATCCATGTTTATCTCCGGACATCCCAATGTCACCAGCCAGTGAGAATCAGCTGATTAGAAAATAACCCATGTTAGTCTCAACAGAAGTGATAGTGTCTGTATTTATCAATTCATCGACTAGGGATATTTTCAATACTTCACAATTGCACATGTAGAGATAATCACTAGTTGTGATCCCATCACAAATTCTCTTATGCTGTGAATTGTATTACGGACATTCAGTAGATGAGTTTAAGATCCCAATCAAATACACATACATGTATACTCAAATAGTGAATTTTCATTTATTAAAATAAATGTTTACAATCATAAGGCGATTGCCTTAGGACACTTCTCTCATATCACTAACAAACTCCCACTTGGCCTAATGCCAATCGCTACGGTATCCAATACCACAGGCTCTAACATGACCCTCAAACTTGCTCTGAGGCAAGGCCTTAGTTAAAGGATCCGCTAAATTCCTTTCGGTGGGAATTTTCTCAATTTGTATATCATTCCTACTTATAATCTCTCTGATCAGATGATAGCGGCGAAGCACGTGTTTGGATCGCTGATGAGACCTTGGTTCCTTTGCTTGTGCAATAGCTCCATTGTTGTCGCAGTAAACCGGCACTGCTTCATCAATGGTTGGAACCACACCAAGTTCGGAGACAAACTTCTTGATCCAGACTGCTTCCTTTGCTGCTTCCGAAGCTGCGATATATTCGGCTTCCGTGGTAGAATCCGCTACGGTGTCTTGTTTGGAACTCTTCCTACTTATTGCGCCTCCATTCAAAGTAAATACGTATCCAGACTGAGATTTGGAGTCATCCTTATCTGTCTGGAAACTGGCATCTGTATACTCACGTATTACCATATCTCCTTCTCCATATATTAGGAACACATCCTTAGTTCTTCTTAAGTACTTAAGGATTGTCTTGACAGCCGCCCAATGATCCATTCCTGGATCCGACTGGTATCTGCTTGTGACGCTCAAAGCATACGATACATCGGGCCTTGTACATAACATAGCATACATGATAGATCCTATCGCGGATGCATAAGGAATCTTATTCATGCAAATCCTCTCTTCTTCTGTGCGCGGACACATAGACTTTGAAAGGTTGATCCCATGCCTGATGGGAAGGTAACCTTTCTTGGATTCCGACATGCTAAACCTTTTTAGCACTCGATCTATATATGTAGACTGCGAAAGACCAAGCAACCGTTTTGATCTATCTCTATAGATTCTAATCCCAAGGATATAGGTTGCTTCTCCCAGGTCTTTCATGGAGAAAGTTTTGGACAAACAAATTTTTAACTGTCTGTAAAACTGATATATTGTTTCCTATAAGTAATATGTCATCGACATATAATACTAGGAATACGACTGCACTCCCACTAACCTTCTTGTACACACAAGGTTCGTCAGGATTTTGTGAGAAATCAAACTCTTTGATTGTCTCATCAAAACGGATGTTCCAGCTCCTAGATGCTTGCTTCAGTCCATATATGGATCGTCGAAGCTTGCATACTTTGGTTTTATCAACCGATGTGAAACCTTCAGGTTGTATCATGTATACATCCTCAAGCAGGTTTCCATTAAGGAAAGCTATTTTTACATCCATTTGCCATATCTCATAATCATAATGAGCTGCTATGGCTAGGAGCATCCGAATGGATTTAAGCATAGCTACTGGCGAATAGGTTTCGTCATAATCAATTCCTTGTTTCTGACGATATCCTTTTGCCACTAATCTAGCATTAAAGGTAACAACATTACCTTCCATGTCGGTTTTCTTCTTGAAAACCCACTTGCACCCTATGGGCATAATCCCTTCAGGTGGGTTAACCAAGTCCCATACTTGATTTTCGTACATGGAATCCATTTCCGACTTCATGGCTTCAAGCCATTTGTCCCTTTCTAAACTTTTCAGGACATCTTCATAACTGATAGGCTCGTCATCGCTTATGAGTAACACGTCATTCGATTCACTTATGAGAAATCCGTATCTCTCTGGAATATTGCGTGCCCTATCAGACCTACGAAGAGGTGGTGTTGTTTTAGGTTCAACTGATAGCTCATCACTATGAGTTATCGGTTGTGGCTCTAGACTAGGTGTCTCTGTAATGTCTATTGGAGTTTCTTGAACTTCATCAAGTTCAATGCTACTCCCACTATTTTCTTGTAAAAGAAATTCTTTTTCTAGAAATATAGCATGCCTTGAAACAAACACCTTTTGCTCCAAGGGATGATAGAATTGGTAACCCTTCGTTTCCTTAGGGTATCCAATAAATAGACATTTATCAGACTTAGCATCCAATTTGTCTGATACAGTCCGCTTCACATAAGCAGGACAACCCCATATCTTAAGGTGAGTTAAGTGAGGTTTCTTACTATTCTATATCTCATATGGAGTAGTAGAGACTACCTTGGTCGGGACTCTGTTTAGCAGGTAAACAGTTGTCTTAAGTGCATAGCCCCAAAAGGATTTTGGAAGAGTTGCATGGTTCATCATGGATCTAACCATGTCCATCAAGGTTCGGTTGCGCTTCTCAGATACACCATTATGCTGTGGTGTATACGGCGGAGTCCATTGAGACAATATCCCATTGTCCCTAAGATAATCTTGAAACTCTTGACGTAAGTATTCACCACCTCGATCGGATCGAAGTATCTTAATACTTTTGGCAAGCTGTTTCTCTACGTCATTTCTGAACTCTTTGAATTTCTCAAAAGCTTCATATTTGTGTTTCATCAAGAACACATACCCGAATCGTGAGTGATCATCGATAAAGGTGATGAAGTAGCTATAGCCTCCTTGTGCAAGAGTTGACATTGGTCCACATACATCAGTATGTATTAGACCAAGCAATTCTCCCACTGGATTACCTTTTCCAGAAAAGGGTAATTTGGTCATCTTGCCTTTTAAGCATGATTCGCATGTATCAAATGAACCGGGTTCAAATGATTCTAGAATTCCACATCGGTGTAATTCGGTCATGCGTTTCTTACTTACATGGCCAAGACGGCAATGCCAAGTGTAGGAGTCTATTTGATTATCTATTCGAGCACGTTTGTTGCTAACTTCGATATTGAAAACATCATTGGATAAATCTAACGTGTAGATACCATTGCACAAAGTTCCATTCCCATAAAGAACGCCATTTAAAGTTATATAACAACAATTGTTACTAAAAGTTAAATGATAACCCTTTTCATTCAAACATGAAATAGATACAATGTTCTTTATTAACGAAGGAACAAAATAACAATTATCCAATTCTAAGACACGTCCAGTGGGGAGCTTTAGCAAATATGTTCCGATGGCAACAACAGCAATCTTTGCTCCATTTCCAACTCGCAAATTTGCTTCTCCTTTGACGAGTCTTCTTCTATTCCTTAGCCCCTGTATGTCATTACATATATGTGAGCTACACCCAGTATCAAGTACCCAGGTATTTGAGGAAATAGAGTGACATTCAATAACGAAGATACCTGAAGAGGATGGGGCATCGGATGCCTTATTCTTCAAGGACTCAAGATAAACCTTGCAGTTTCTTCACCAGTGACCCTCCTTGCCACAATGATGACAAGTTCCTTTTGGTTTCTTTTCAGTC
This sequence comes from Boesenbergia rotunda, assembly GCA_024364735.1. Taxonomy (NCBI): domain Eukaryota; kingdom Viridiplantae; phylum Streptophyta; class Magnoliopsida; order Zingiberales; family Zingiberaceae; genus Boesenbergia; species Boesenbergia rotunda. The sequence goes on from JAGFNQ010001000.1 coordinate 582,648, forward strand.
TTTTTGGCCTTTTTCTTCTTCCATTTATTCTGTTCTTTGGCCTTCCTCTTAGAACCTTTCTTCGAGGAACCAACTAACAGTACCGTCTTTTGATCCGGCTTTACAGAAGGCTCCACAGTCTTCAGCAGGTTGAGCAACTCAGGAATGGTAGTCTCTAGTTTGTTCATCCGATAGTTCATCACAGATTGTGAATAACTTTTGGGCAAACAACTCAGAATTAAGTCAATACTTAGTTCATGATCCATTGCAAAACCGAGTGTGCTCAGTCGCTCAATGTACCCCAACATCGTTAACACAAACTGCGAGGTAGAAGTGTCTTCCTGCATCTTAGTGGTGAAGAGGAGTCTGGAGACTTCGAACCTTTCGGATCTCGCCTGCTCTTCAAACAACTCATGAAGATGGAAGATGATGGTATAAGCATCCATATGCTCATGCTGCTTTTGCAGCTCAGATATCATAGAGGATAGCATGATGCAACTCACAAGTTCAGAATCGGTCACATGTTTCTGATAGGCCATTAGCTGGTCTGGAGTTGCACCTTCTGGAGGATGGTTGGGAAGTTGATCTTCAAGGACATATGCAAGCTTCTCTGCCTTGAGGACTATCCTCAGGTTTCGAAGCCAGTCCATGAAGTTTGGCCCAGTCAGTTTATTGGTGTCCAAAATGGAACGCAAATTCAGAGAAGACATGATCGAGTGATTATCCTAGAAATACAAATTGAGCTTATGTGAGAAGAATGATTAAAGAATGTATCAATATACATTAATTAAAAATCCTATTTATTTTTCAAATTGAATAACCCTTTTTATCAATTCGGGAGATTGTAGGAACATCTCCAAATAGGTTGATATCCAACCATAGATAAGAACAACCATGGCTGTGGCCATCAAGTTATTCTTAGCTATGAAGGTAGGTAATTATACCGATTACATATCACATATATGTAACTATCACTTTATGTTATCAACTAATTGAATGTTTGCATAAATCATTGGGTTGTTAACTCATTAACAAGTATGCGACATTATACATAGCACCCAACTGCACCTCTCTTTGCATCGACCTTGGCTGTGGCACAACAAATCGATGCTCCAAGCTTAAGGCTGACCCATTAATCAAGAAATAGTTTTAATATGGTTGGAGCTCATTCAATCGTTTAGTCAGGCTTGGATGTGTCCAACAACCAAAACTAAGGATTGACCTCTGACTCCAACTATATTAATCATAAACTAATTCCATGGTTTGAACATGTTGAGGTTCAAGCCGGGCATGGATGTGTCCATCAACCCAAACGAGAAACAAAACTCCGATTCTAACCATATTAATGGAAAGTGTTGGCCTTAATATTTTGTAAGGGGTTTTGGGTCTCATCCTTTCTTTTCTAAGCACATTCATGACATATAATTATGTCATGACTAACGATTTCCTTAATAAAGTATGTATGTGACTTAATTTATCAAGTCCCATGAATTGAATTAGGAACCGGATTTCCTAATTCTAATTTCATACTTTATTAAAGGAATTGTTTTGGGAAACAATTTCCTAAATTGTCATAATCAATTTCGGAAATAATATGTTTAAGACTTTGATTTCTCTAAATCAAATCTTATTAAATTAAGAGACAATTCCCTTAATTCAACCACATATTATTTTCATGAAAATCTCATTTAAGAAACTCTATAGGAAACCATTTTCTTAATTAATTTTGGAGACAACAATATGTAAGAGCATCACCTCTTAAATCATATTTTATTCATGGGTTTAATTAATTACAACAAATTATTTTCTAAGGGTGGCTCCCCGAGACTCAGATACCCAAAAAAATGAAATTTGTTGTAAATTCAATTTGGTCCGCTTCTGAAGCGCAACCAAATTAAACATGACAATTTCATTCAAAATTGGGAAATTAAATTACAACAACTAACTTTAAATTGGACGGCTCCCCGAGGCTCAATCCAAAATAAAGAATTTTGTTGTCAATTTAAAAACCAATTCAAATTTAATTGTCAATTAATTGTCCATAAATTTGTCTAAACTTTCTTGAAAGAAAGTGCCCAAAATTGCGAGATTTCATAATAGGTTTTCAGAATAATTGTAAGTTTCTGGTACAAAGAAAACTTACATATTTCCAAAATTGGAAAATTTCTAAAATAGAAAATTTCCAAAATTGGAAAGTTTCCAAAGACGGGGAGTTTTCACAATTATCATAAAATTTCAGAAACTAGGATATTTCAAACGTTTGCGAAATTTCATGAGGATTTCCAAACTTTGAAATTCCTAAATCTAAAACTTATAATAATTGGAAAAATTTCATAATTGAAATTTTTTCCAAAATTGAGATTATGACAAAGTTTTCCGCAAAATAATTATATGATTATGTCAAACACTAACCGGCTCTGATACCACTGTTGGGACCGGGTGCATGTTGACAAGGATACGGGTTCGTAAAATTTTAAATTTTTACGTGCAGCGGAAGAATTAGTATAAAATAATTTCTCAAATTATTTTAACCACGTATCTAGCATGCAACCTTATGATGTGTGGACATGATCATAAATTAAAACTTTGCGGAAAAATAAACTAATTTACTTTGTACCTCGCGTAACTCGAAGAAAGGGACGAGATCCAACCGTAGCGTCCCTTGGAAGCTCCGCCTCTATTCGCGTCCACGCCGAGTTCTCTTCGGGATGACTTCGCAAAGTCACGAGTTTTGTGCCGACGAGAACTACTAGATTCTCTAAAGGAACAACTAGAAGATCAAGAGAGAAGAAAGAAAACTAACCACCAAGAAACGGAATCTAAATTCCGGGAAGGAAGGAGACGCGATCCGCTTCTTCTTCTTCTTCGGCACGAACTTGGTGGAGGAAACTCACGGGCACCCTAGGTGCTTGCGCCGGCCCTAGGGGAGGAGAGAGAGCCGACCCTAGAGAGAGAAAGGGTGCCAGCCCTAGAGAGAGAGAGAGAGAGTTAGAGAGAGAGAGGGAGAGAGTTAATCTCTTGATCAATCTATTAAGGAAATCAAGCCTAGCCTTGGTTCCTTTATATAGTAGTCTCTCCCTTGCCAAGTCTCCCATTTAACGGAATTTTTCATAAGAAATTTATCCTATAAATTTTCTTTATGAATTATTCCGTTTAAACCAAGTTTTATTATAACTAATTTTATAATAAAACAAATACATCTCTCCTTTTATTATGGAATAAATTTTACAAGAAATTTATAAATTTTCTTATTATGGAAAAATCAATTCATAATTGATTTTATAAAATTAAAATAAACCATTCCATGGATCATTTTAATTTCCATAAAAAAGAATAAATTTCTATAAATTTCTTTATACAAATTTATTTATCCATAATTTATAAAACAAATCGCGCTAGATTTATTTTATTAATTAAACCAATTAAATTGGTTTCTCCCCAATGATGTGGCCGGGCCAAACCAAAGGGGGTTGGCACCCTCTTTGGTCGGCCAAACCGAGCCGAACTGATCGCGAATTAAACTCATTTAATTCGCCCAATAAGCCTTGAAAAGACTTAGCCATTTTTAGCTTCCGTTGCGCCTCTGATTAACTCAGATTCGACTTATTTCTCTTGATCGAAAAATTTAATTTTCAACTCGTTTTAAATCCCTCGGATTACTCGTAGTGCGTGTGACTAAATAGGCTTTCGATTTATGTTGGCCGTCTATAATTAACTAATTATAGAACGATCATGAGTGGCACCTAGTAGTACATCATGACCCCCAATTAATCGAAAGATCAACGGTTGACCTCAGAAGTAATTCTGAAACCCTTCAGCAGCTCTAATGAATCGTGCCCCATTCCCTTCACCATCTTATACCCACTTGGTTCAGGACATGGTTTGTGTGTGTCAGTCCCCACTAGGCTGACTACGTCACACCTAGCCCAAGTAGTGTCTTTCTCGTCCTTTGGATTTCTAATTACTCTCATGTATTTAAGAGACTCATACTCTAAACATGACATGCTCTGACCAGAGGCTTTGAGTAACAATCCGACGATAGGCCTGGGTATACATCTCCTCGCAAGGAGTGGTGAATCCTTTGTAGGCTGTTCAAACATCTTCGGGCACTTCGGCTTATACCCAATCATCCTGGGTCCACACCTCCTCGGAGATGCTTGCTTAAGATGTTAAAGTATAAGTCTCCATGACCAAGATGACTTGAACACCGCAAGTCAAAGGAACATTGCACTTAAGCTGCAGTAAGAACTTCACTGACATATCTATATAGATTACCATATGAAGTTTTACAGCTAGTCACTCCAATGAACTAGTTCCCTTAACTAGCATCCATGTTTATCTCCGGACATCCCAATGTCACCAGCCAGTGAGAATCAGCTGATTAGAGAATAACCCATGCTAGTCTCAACAGAATTGATAGTGTCCTTATTTATCAATTCATCGACTAGGGATATTTTCAATACTTCACAATTGCACATGTAGAGATAATCACTAGTTGTGATCCCATCACAAATTCTCTTATGCTGTGAATTATATTGCGGACATTCAGTAGATGAGTTTAAGGTCTCAATCAAATACACATACATGTATACTCAAATAGTGAATTTTCATTTATTAAAATAAATGTTTACAATCATAAGGCGATTGCCTTAGGACACTTCTCTCATATCACTAACAGTTAATATCAACATAAGTGAAACAGGTGGCTCAGCCACCTTAAACATAAAAGAAATATACAACCAAAGAAAACTCCACAACGAACAAACCCGACCAATAACATATGACTACAAATTAGCCAAGACCATACCAGATAATAAAATAAATGCGGAAACGAAGAAACTATGGAAAATCTGAAACAACTCCAAATAAAATAACCCGGTGGAACTGAGGGACTGAGGGGTTGGCAAATGGATCCTCTCCTGGCTCCAAGAAACGTAACTACCTGCTACCTGAAACAAAAAATGAAGGTAGCGGTGGTGAGTCCGGGCGGACTCTGCGGGTATATGAGTAGACAATAAGCATGGAAAAATAAAGGATAATTAAGTAGAGAGTCAATAGAGTACAGTCCATACATGAATAACATATAAAGAACAACATTTATAAAAACTAAGCAATAACTAAACAGGTGTAAAACAACGCAACAACAATAAAACCAAGATATAGATGCATGCCAATCAAGTGGAACAACCATAGCTCATATAAGTGCAACAATCATAGGAAAAATGCATAAACGAAATACGTATGCACATGATGCAATGACATGTGTCACCCCTGACGCCAGTCAAGCCGTCAACACAAGCCATTTGTGTGACTGAGTGGGTAGGGTTGTGACAACTGTACGCACTCCAACAAAAAATACCACAGAAGGTGTGGTTGAGTGGACAGGATGCTGGGGAGCCTACACTGCAGACCCCTGATACATAGGGGGAGCTATCAACAGCTACAATATCCCTCGAAAACAACGGTAAGGGTGAGCCACCAACGACTCTAATATCCCTTGAAAACAACGGTGAGGGTGCCACTGTTTGGCATAACAGGACAAATGCTCGCACTCTAACAACTACCACACGACAACAAGTGGTTGAGTGAATCGAGCAACAATATGACTAACGACGACTTAACCAAATGTAAGCCCAACAATCGTTAGTATGCAACGTGCAAGTATGATGCATGTTATACGATGCACAAACAACCGGAGAAACAACGATGCAATAAAATCCAACGAGTATATGATGCATCAATAAAACCAATCAGAAATCGCAAATCAATGATTATGCACGTACACTAATAGGTAGGATATTTCTAATGCCAAATAAACCTAATTGTGTTTAATGGACTTCTAAGTACTCGCGTACAAGCGGTACTTTACAGAACAGAAAACCAACAGAGGATTGTATAGAAATGAATTTTTGAACACTCGAAGATCAACGAAGAATAAGTATCAACGGCGATGTTAAAATAACAAACAACAAAGAATAAGGTCAAGCAACCTATTAGACATAATATAGTCATGGTTTAAGGTAAAAGAACTACTCGAGTACAAAGGAGAAGTACCCGCCTTTTATGTAGAACGTATACGAACAGAACCTCCCACGATCGACAACGTGAGTCCAAAGTCAAGGTCCTGTATCAATACACAAGTTTAGCTAATTATAAAATTAACAAATTAGCTAAATGAAATACTAAACACAATTAGGACAAATCCTAATCACAACTTCTATTTAATTACAACCCTTCCAACCACAACAGATCATCAACTTCCCTTAAGATCATAACACAAAACTTTGATTAAAGTTCATGCCATGCATGCTAAGCCAAGAAAACAAATTATACTTGGCCACTCCTGCAGCGGATCACTCAGATGCAATGCCAAACAAAAACAGTGGCATCGCATCAATTGCACCTGCTTTCACAGGAGGTGGACAAATATCTTGTAGTCCTACCGAAGACTCAAGCACTGCTGAAACCATTGAAATCTTATCTGAAGCTTTAAAAGACCACAAACACAATAAGCCTAACATGGAAAACAAGGTGAGTGTTATTGACACAATTGTCGATTCGTGATTTTATTCCATTTAGTTTGCTTCAAAAGAACCCTAAGCACCACACATGCTCATGACAACATGAATTCAGTTAATTAAGGCTAGCAAAAATCCCAAAACAAAACTGACCAATCTCAGAAACCAACTCCTCTACACAAGTTGATCTCCTATCACAACCAATTCCATCCTATCACAGCCAACTCAATAAGAGAACCCTTACCTTGATCGTCGGCCTAGGGTTCGCGCGAGGAGAAGTTGTGACGTCTTGTTTGTGTGCGCCGGAGAGGGGAAAGTCGGCTTCTACTTCATGTGCGCCGAAGAGGAGTAAGGCGCAGAAGATGGAGATGAAGAAAAATACGTGGGGAAAGGCTGCGGCGCGAGAACAGACAGGTGTGGGGCGCGGCTAGCTTGCACAAGGGTGGCGACGTCTCCTTCGTGTGCACCAAAGAAGAAGAAGGAGAAGGCGAGGCTACGCTTGCGGCGGTGGCGACGGGGAACCGCTCGCTTCGGCTTGCTTGCTGCGGGCGGCGTCGAGGTAGATACAAAAGGGTCGGGGAGGAGAAAACTGAATCGGGGAAGTTGAGGGGAAGTTAGGGCTTTTTAATAGTTTTGGCATTTTTACAAAACGGCCCCTCAAATTTGGTTAATTACAACTAGGTCCCTATATTCTGAATTTTCCATTAAGCCCTCCTGAGACTCGGTATTTAACATTCTCCCCTACTAACAAAAATTTGGTCCCCAAATTTAGCTATCTATTAATAATAGATACTATCAACCCATAACTAGTAATAATACTAATGGAAAATCAACAACACACACCTCAAGTGCCCAAAGGAGAATTACAAGCTTAGATGAGATCTGGTATATATGGGCTTATGATTGCACCCCATTTGGTAGTAATTGGTATGAGTATTACCGCTAATACGGTTGGCAGGGTTAGCATTAGCTTCCTGACTCGGCAGTCGAAGCTACAAGAGAATCAACATCTCTGCGTCAAGGTCGTACACGTAACATGTCGACGAATGGCTCTCATTATCAAACTCGACCATGATTATGAATCGAGCAACTTGACTACCGACCATTATATTAACACGAAAATAGTGAACATCTACTCGTTCAGTATGGAAACAGATGTACAAAACTACTAAATCGGGTAATGTCCAATACCCCTCAGAATGGTACAAATATAGACAAAGGCTATAATCTACACGTAGATACTCTACAACTATTTAATATCTGAGAAAATCGATCCATCGGTCTGCAATGCCTCCTCTGGTGATAGCGTAAACCCGAACCATCTCTGGAACTGCTGGTGTCACTTCTCCGATGATGGCATAAATCTGATCCATCTTCCTGTGGTGTCTCTTCTCCGGTGACTGCATAAATCTGATTCACCATTGAAACTGTTAGTGGCATTGTCTGAATAGCTTGCTGCTGGATCACCTGAAGTGTAGCTGGTTGCATAGGCTGAGGTGTTGCTTGTCCGGCGGTCCGCCGAAGCTGATATACCGAAGCTCCAACCAATTGTTGAGACTGATATACTAAAACTCTGATCGACTGCTGAGGCTGATATACTGCTGGCTGGTATGCCTGGTATGGCGACTGATCCACACATAAATAAAATTAGGCTAAATCCCAACTACCATATTAACATAATTCCTAAACTCAAATATGGTTAACTAAACTCAATTCTTCCAAGAATTATGTTCGCATCAACCCATGATCACCGCAACAAACCTAGTGAAAACACTCCAAAATAACAAACTACCTTATCACAAATCTGCCAACAAATGAAACTTATGGCAAGACGATGATATACACAATGCAAGGAATGATGAGCGCTACTTCCCTGCATCCGTGAAGTTAAACCAGGCCATAAACCACTCTATAATACAATCCCACAATCTACCCAATGAGAAAATCATCTCATATACAATGGTTGAAGTCCACCCATGCATGAAAAAGACCCAATGACCTTCTTCAAGCATGGAGTCAATGCTTTGTAGCATAAGTAATTTAGTTATTTAGTAATTTAATGTAAGTCGTAGTGCAACTACTTCAGAGCATAGAGCCAAAGATCTATACTAAGAGTAGTCACGTAGCCTTCTCAATGAGTGGAACTAAAGCCTTATACTACAAGTAGTCTTATATAACTCTTCCAAGAGGAGTTGAAACTCAATACCACAAGTATTGCATCTATCATTTTGTTAATTTATTATAAGGTTGCAAGAGTACTTTTAGATCACATAGGTGAAATTCTACAGTAATGCTATTTCATTTATAGTTTTGTTAATTAAGTACAAATAATATGCAACTCATTTTAAAGTGTGAAACTGAAACTACATGTAAGCGATATATCAATTAGTTTCTCACAGTTTCTTAGGGTAGTTCATTCTCCTTTATAAGATTGCTATTGATTTTCATCCTCTTTATATTTTATTTCTCGTTAATTATTTTTGTCACAGACAAATTTTAAGAAGCACACGAAGGTATGCATAGCAATAATATCGAATAAGGACAAACAATGAGAGGATATATATCAAACAACAAGAGTAAATACAAATATGGAAATAATTGTCTTTCCTAATCCCTATATTCCTAAAATATATAATCATCTTGAAATCCCTAAACCATGTGAACCAAGAATATAATCGAACTAACCCAAAGCCTAAATTATCTAATTTGGGTCAACCCTAACTTATCCAAACCAAGGCAGATCAATTAATTTAGTTCAATTCCAACTCATCCAATTTAATTTGAATTTAATTCCAATGTGATTATAAATAAAAATTAATCACTTCATAATGTTTATTTTTTAATATATATATATATATAACACTCATTCTTTTGCTCATGTCTACAATATGTTACTATGTGGCAAAATATGAGACACAATCATAAAACATACAAGAAAATTGAACACTTATCATTTAGATGCAAATCAATGGTTTATACTCTATAATTCATTGATAAGTCACTCCTAGAATCACTCTATCCTTTCTCCTTCTAGAATGCCCTCTAGAAATGGAGAAATCTCTTACAACCACTTACAGAGAAAAAAGATAGATACACAATGAAATACAACAATTAGAAATGATTACAGGATTGAAATTTCTCTTTGGTTAGCTACTTCTTGTTACATTCTTTCTATCTGTTTTGAATGATCAAGAACACTACCAAGAACTCCCCTTGAACTTTTTATCATAAGCTACTTGTTGTAATCCGCCCAAGGAATGGATTGATACCATACTTCAGTCAAGCAACTGAAGTAGCATGCAATTAGTTGTATAGCACTCATTGGCTAATTGAGTCACCTAATCCTCCATCCATCTGGCTAGCAAGGACTAAAATAGCAATAACTACGTTATATCATTTTGCTTAATCAAGTGAGAATCACATCTAGACTTGAATAAATTTCTTACAGAAACACTATCCCCAAATATCTTTCCAAAATAATTGTCAACCAACACTCTGTGGCACAAAAATCATCCCTATAAGTTCCACTAAACTACAGTTAAATCTCATGGGGGCAAAACAACTGGTACCCTGAGATGGACTAGTCTCATGAATGATTCGCATCAACGCAAATTAGAAATCAGAAAGCACCCTCTTGATCAACTAACCAGATAGGACTAATCCACAATCAACATCAACATGGACTGGAATAGCAATCTCCTATGCTTTAGGATAGTATGTAGCTAATTCTACCTCTTCTATATCAACACCTTCCACATCAACGCAGGTCATATACTACAGTAAATCAATCTGATACTAAACATAATACCTACCATATGCAAATCTCAAATAGGCAGTGGACAAAATTGACTATAGTTCGGATTCATCAGTCGATGCTACAATGTAAATCAATACTCTCTGCAATCGAGTCTACAACGTGTTCATTAGTCGTCTTCATGCTTAATCCCGACCATGACCACAAATAGACTAGTTGACTAAAAGTCATCAAGCTAAACCAAGTCCAAAGAATGACTGGTAACCAAATCTAAGTAACTATATGCTATCCAACTAAACTAGCACACGTCTATACAAACTTAAACATGATAAAGTATACAACAGATAAGATAACCATCAAAGATATACCTTATTTAATTACTCATCGCCGGGAGAAGTCTCGTCGCGGCCAAGTCCCAAAACACAACCATAACCAGAAATTGACTCCGGAAATAAATCCGTAAAGTACAGATAGACCTCGAAAATAAAACAAAACAACCTCGTCAACCCTCCAGAAAAAGACTTCACAAAAATAAACAAATCTGTAACATACTGATTGACCTCGTAAAACATTCCATAAACCCACAGACACCAAAACATCGGAAAAACTTGGCTCTGATATCAAAAATTATCACGCCCCCAGAGGCACATGCTTACTCGAAAATTGGGGAGCATCTCCCCAGTACGGCGGACAAGTTGGAGCATATATACATACATCACCAAATAAAAGATGGCTCAGCCATCATAACTGTAATATAAAAAAACACAACCACGCAGTTAATATCAACATAAGTGAAATAGGTAGCTCAGCCACCTTAAACATAAAAGAAACATACAACCAAAGAAAACTCCACAACGAACAAACCCGACCAATAACATATGACTACAAATTAGCCAAGACCATACCAGATAATAAAATAAATGCGGAAACTAAGAAACTATGGAAAATCTGAAACAACTCCAAAAAAATAACCCGGTGGAATTGAGGGACTGAGGGGCTGGCAACTGGATCCTCTCCTGGCTCCAAGAAACGTAATACCTGCTACTTGAAACAAAAATGGGAGGTAGCGGTAGTGAGTCCGGGTGGACTCTGCGGGTATATGAGTAGACAATAAGCATGACAAAATAAAGGATAATTATGTAGAGAGTCAATAGAGTACAGTCCATAAGAAATATAGAATCACCTAAACATGCATAACATATCAAGAACAACATGTTATAAAAACCGAGTAACAACTAAACAGGTGTAAAACAACGCAACAATAATAAAACCAAGATATAGATGCATGTCAATCAAGTGCAACAACCATAGCTCATATAAGTGCAACAATCACAGGAAAAATGCATAAACGAAATACGTATGCACATGATGTAATGACATGTGTCACCCCTAACGCCAGTCAAGCCGTCAACACATCCCATTTGTGTGACCGAGTGGGTAGGGTTGTGACAACTGTACGCGCTCCAACAACAAATACCACAGAAGGTGTGGTTGAGTGGACAGGATGCTGGGGAGCCTACACTCCAGACCCCAGATACATAGGGGGAGCTATCAACAGCTACAATATCCCACGAAAACAACGATGAGTGTGAGCCACCAACGACTCTAATATCCCTCGAAAACAACGGTGAGGGTGTCACTGTTTGGCATAACAGGACAGATGCTCGCACTCTAACAACTACCACGACAACAAGTGGTTGAGTGAATCGAGCAACAATATGACTAACGACGGCTTAACCAAATGTAAGCCCAACAGTCATTAGTATGCAACGTGCAAGTATGGTGCATGTTATACGATGCACGAACAACCGGAGAATCAACGATGCAATAAAATCCAACGAGTATACGATGCATCAATAAAACCAATCAAAAATCGCAAATCAACGATTATGCACCTTCACTAATGGGTAGGATATTTCTAATGCCAAATAAACCTAATTGTGTTTAATGGACTTCTAAGTACTCGCGTACAAGCGGTACTTTACAGAACAGAAAATCAACAGAGGACTGTACAGAAATGAATTTTTGAACACTCGAAGATCAATGAAGAATAAGTATCAACGGCGATGTTAAAATAACAAACAACAAAGAATAAGGTCAAGTAACCTATTAGACATAATATAGTCATGCTTTAAGGTAAAAGAACTACTCGTGTATAAAGGAGAAGTACTCGCATTTTATGTAGAACGTATACGAACAGAACCTCCCACGATCGACAACATGAGTCCAAAGTCAAGGTTTTGTATCAATACATAAGTTTAGCTAATTATAAAATTAACAAATTAGTTAAATGAAATACTAAACACAATTAGGACAAATCCTAATCACAACTTCTATTTAATTACATCCCTTCCAACCACAACAGATCATCAACTTCCCTTAAGATCACAACACAAAACTTCGATTGAAGTTCACAGAACACAAAACTTCGATTAAAGTTCATGGCATGCATGCTAAGCCAAGAAAACAAATTATACTTGGCCACTCCTGCAGCTGATCACTCAGATGCAATGCCAAACAAAAACAGTGGCATCGCATCAATTGCACCTACTTTCACAAGAGGTGGACAAATATCTTGTAGTCCTACCGAAGACTCAAGCACTGCTGAAACCATTGAAATCTTATCTGAAGCTTTAAATGATCACAAACACATTAAGCCTAACATGGAAAACATGGTGAATGCTATTGATACAATTGTCGATTTGTGATTTTATTCCATTTAGTTTGCTTCAAAAGCACCCTAAGCACCACACATGCTCACGGCAACATGAATTCAATTAATTAAGGCTAGCAAAAATCCCAAAACAAAACTGACCAATCTCAGAAACCAACTCCTCTACACAAGTTGATCTCCTATCACAACCAATTCCATCCTATCACAGCCAACTCAATAAGAGAACCCTTACCTTGATCATCGACCTAGGGTTCGCGTGAGGAGAAGTTGTGACGTCTTGTTTGTGTGCGCCGGAGAGGGGAAAGTCGGCTTCTCCTTCGTGTGCGCCGAAGAGGAGTAAGGCACAGAAGATGGAGATGAAGAAAAATGCGCGGGGAAAGGCTGCAGCGCGAGAACAGACAGGCGTGGGGCGCGGCTAGCTTGCACAAGGGTGGCGACGTCTCTTTCGTGTGCACCGAAGAAGAAGAAGGAGAAGGCGAGGCTACGCTTGCGGCGGTGGCGACGGGGAACCGCTCGCTTCAGCTTGCTTGCTGCGAGCGGCGTCGAGGAAGATACAAAAGGGTCGGGGAGGAGAAAACTGAATTGGGGAAGTTGAGGGGAAGTTAGGGCTTTTTAATAGTTTTGGCATTTTTACAAAATGACCCCTCAAATTCGGATAATTACAACTAGGTCCCTATATTCTGAATTTTCCATTAAGCCCTCCTGAGACTCGATATTTAACATTCTCCCCTACTAATAAAAATTTGGTCCCCAAATTTTTCTATCTATTAATAATAGATACTATCAACCCATAACTAGTAATAATACTAATCCAAAATCAACAACACACACCTCAAGTGCCCAAAGGACAATTACAAGTTTAGATGAGATCTGGTGTATAAGTGCATATGATTGCACCCCATTTGGTAGTAATTGCTATGAGTATTACCGCTAATACGGTTGGCAGGGTTAGCTTTAGCTTCCTGACTCGGCAGTCGAAGCTACAAGTGTAACGCCTGCTTTTTTTTTTCTTCTTCTTTCCATAAAGCGGTTTTATGTTAACATGGGTAGGGCAGGTGAACATCATAATGCAGCGGAAAACTTTAAACCTACACCTACCTGTACCTACTATCATTCCTAACATGATGACATGGGAACTTGGCATATTAACTTCATATTTAACATCATATTATGTCATACTTAGCATCATGTCATAGAGTCACATAAGTCATTATTCAAGCACATAAGTAGCAAAGGTAAAGTTCTACCATAAGACGAGTAAGCATATTGTTTTCTTGGCCAAGTCACTACCACACACATGCATTCTTGCCCTCCTGCTGCTTCCTTACTGTCCCCTTGTGTGATCTGCGGTATAAGGAAATAAGACTATAAGCACACAGGCTTAGTAAGACTCTTTCCTACTCACTAAAACCATTCATTACTTAATAATGAGCACATGAAACATTAACATACTTGGTGTTCTACTTAGAACATAAGCATCTAGGATCACTTAGCATATATTTGACATGGCATAAACATAAACATAATAAACATTCTTAGCATGGCATGATACATGGCATAAACCTAAACATAAATAAACATTCCTAGCATGACATGATACATGGCATAAACATAAACATAAATAAACATTCCTAGTATGGCATGATACATGGCATAAACATAAACATAATAAACATTCATAGCATGGCATGGTACATGGCATAAACATAACATAAGCATAAACCGTTTACTATCATGCATATTTTCTTGACATGAAACACAAGCATAAAACATTACTATCATGGAAGAATGCATAACATGAATGAATGCATGAGTCTAATGCATATACATAAGGATGCTTAACTTTTAAAATCATACTTTTAAATACTTAAACATAATCATAACATCATTGGGGGTCCCCGGCTTGTACCACATACATACATCATAAGCGCGCATCCCTAAGTAAATACGAGGTAGCGAGCCCCGACCTACTAGGGTAAGGACAGCATAGTCGATAGTCCCAAAACCGGGGCGTTCTTAAGGTGCCCATCCCTGTTGCACAGCTTCGGTAGTGCCAGAACCGTGGACAGCATAGTCGGTAGTCCAGAACCGGGGCATTCTTAAGGTGCCCATCCCTTGGACCCATACTTCGGTCCGGTACAAGCCCATTTATAAAGTAAAATACTTCACATGCTTCATCGTTCACACATCATGGCATGCATCTTTATTCATAAACATAGCATGCATCTTCGTTCATAAACATGGCATGTATCTTCATTCATAAAACATGGCATGCATCTTCATTCATAAAACATGGCATGCATCTTCATTCATAAAACTTGGCATGCATCTTTATTCATAAAACATGGCATGCATCTTCATTCATAAAACATGGCATGCATTTTCATTCATAAAACATGGCATGCTTACATAAAACATCATTCCTATTCCTAGTATTTGCATGATCATGGCATCTAAGGTAAGCATTGCATTATATCCATTGCACATGATATATTTACATAGACCATTTTCCTAATCCATGGAGCTTGCATGGTCATAATACATAAGGTAAGCATTGCATTTCATCCATAAGCATGGTATCTCTCACAAGCATGCATAGGTAGAACTTCCATAAACATGCTACCTACTATCCAAGTGCATGGCATAGAACATAAGACACTCATGAATAACCCTATTAAGCATGGCATCCAATCATAAACATACAAACATGAAACATGGTGCTTAAGGTTAGGGTTATAGGTAACTTAATTTCTACCGCATGCTTGAACATATATATATACTTCATAATAAACCATAAACCATCATTCTTCAAACTCTAACTCCCCCCAAACCCTAGTTACCTTGCTTGGCCGAAACCTATAAGGGAGGAGTTCCCTCATTCAATTACATGTAAGGTAGCATAAGGAAAAGTAACAACCATACATTACCTATAGGGCCATAAGAAGCCATTTAGGCTCATGATTAGGGTTCACCCTAACCCCAAACCCTATTTTCTAGGGTTGGCCGAAACATATAAGGATCCATGGGTGCATGCATAAATTTATAGAATTTCCAATTAATCATCTAACGCCTTCCATACCATACCATAGGAATCATTAGGACCCTTACTTATGGTAAGCCCCAACTCTTTGCCCTAGACCCCTACTTGGCCGAAAGTTATAGGGTCACAAAGCCTCGTGAAAATTCACATAAGTCACCCTCAATCTCCCTTATATCATGATAATACACAAAATACATACTTGAAGGTTTAGATCCAACCCTACCCATGGGTTCATGGGGTTGGCCGAAACCCTAGGGGATACTAGGGTACCCCAAAATTTTTCCAAATCTTATTTTAACTTATATTCATCATGGAAAAACATTAGAAAGCATGAGTAAGATTTTTAACATCAACTTGGACCCAAAAACCCTAGTGGCCGAAAGTCATAGGGGTCCAAATCATGGTTTCTTCAACATCAAACCCAAACCAAACTTTATATCATGCTAAACATCAAGGAGAACTATTATACCACAAGTGAGGGAGTCTTACCTTGGTTGATCTTGATTATAGACCTTAGATTTGGGAGAAGAATGAAGATCTTGTTGCCTCTTGACCACCCCTAGCCTTTGTACCCTTGTAAAAGCCTTGGATCTTGGAGATGGAGCCTTAGGTGAACTTTTTCCCAAGGGAGAATCCCCTCTTGGGGTTTCGGCTAGAGTGAGGGAGGAGGAAGAAGAAAAGTGGATTTGATGGAAGGAAGGAAGTAACTCCCATTCCCCCTCTTTATAACACATTAAGGAGGGTAAGTGAAGAGTCATGGTGTCTCTTCCCTTTGTGACTCTTCATTTTCCCTAAGCCTTAACCATAATCCACTTCATATCCTCATAGCACTCCCTTGTTAGGTGAATTGGTTAGAGCATGCATGGTTATACAAGAGGTCCAAGGTTCAATCCTTGGTGCATGCATTAATTTTCCATTTTATTTTTATTTTATTTTTCTATTATTTCAAAAATCCCTTAAAAATTCCCCCATAATTATGTTAATATTTCTCATTAAAATCCCTTTATATTTCTATAAATTTTTACCTAAGATTCACCAATAATCATGGTACTAGAAAGCCCATATAAGGCCCATTAGTGCCTATTTCCCAATTTAAATGGAAAAAACATGGATTTCTAGGTTAAAATTCGTGTTAATAATCCTAGGTCTCTCGGAAAATTATCTAGACATGCTCAATATTTTAAAGAAATATTAGGAAAATTTTCTGGGTCGTTACAACAAGAGAATCAACATCTCTGCGTCAAGGTCGTACACGTAACATGTCGACGAATGGCTCTCATGGTCAACCTCGACCATGATTATGAATCGAGCAACTTGACTACCGACCATTATATTAACACGAAAATAGTGAACATCTACTCGTTCAGTATGGAAACAGATGTACAAAACTACTAAATCGGCCAATGTCCAACACCCCTCAGAATGGTAGAAATATAGACAAATGCTATAATCTACACGTAGATACTCTACAACTATTTAATATATGAGAAAATAGATCCATCGGTCTGCAATGCCTCATCTGGTGATACAGTAAACCCGAACCATCTCTGGAACTGCTGGTGTCACTTCTCCGGTGACTGCATAAATCTGATCCATCTTCCTGTGGTGTCTCTTCTCCGGTGACTGCATAAATCTGATTCACCATTGAAACTGTTAGTGGCATTGTCTGAATAGCTTGCTGCTGGATCACCTGAAGTGTAGCTGGTTGCATAGGCTGAGGTGTTGCTTGTCCGGCGGTCCGCCGAAGCTGATATACCGAAGCTCCAACCAATTGTTGAGACTGATATACTAAAACTCTGACCGACTGCTGAGGCTGATATACTGCTGGCTGGTATGCCTGGTACGGCGACTGATCCACACATAAATAAAATTAGGCTAAATCCCAACTACCATATTAACTTAATTCCTAAACTCAAATATGGTTAACTAAACTCAATTCTTCCAAGAATTATGTTCGCATCAACCCATGATCACCGCAACAAACCTAGTGAAAACACTCCAAAATAACAAACTACCTTATCACAAATCTGCCAACAAATGAAACTTATGGCAAGACGATGATATACACAATGCAAGGAATGATGAGCGCTACTTCCCTGCATCCGTGAAGTTAAACCAGGCCATAAACCACTCTATAATACAATCCCACAATCTACCCAATGAGAAAATCATCTCATATACAATGGTTGAAGTCCACCCATGCATGAAAAAGACCCAAGGACCTTCTTCAAGCATGGAGTCAATGCTTTGTAGCATAAGTAATTTAGTTATTTAGTAATTTAATGTAAGTCGTAGTGCAACTACTTCAGAGCATAGAGCCAAAGATCTATACTAAGAGTAGTCATGTAGCCTTCTCAATGAGTGGAACTAAAGCCTTATACTACAAGTAGTCTTATATAACTCTTCCAATAGGAGTTGAAACTCAATACCACAAGTATTGCATCTATCATTTTGTTAATTTATTATAAGGTTGCAAGAGTACTTTTAGATCACATAGGTGAAATTCTACAGTAATGCTATTTCATTTATAGTTTTGTTAATTTAGTACAAATAATATGCAACTCATTTTAAATTGTGAAACTGAAGCTACATGTAAGCGATTTATCAATTAGTTTCTCACAATTTCTTAGGGTAGTTCATTCTCCTTTATAAGATTGCTATTGATTTTCATCCTCTTTATATTTTATTTCTCATTAATTAGTTTTGTCACAGACAAATTTTGAGAAGCACACGAAGGTATGCATAGCAATAAGATCGAATAAGGACAAACAATGAGAAGATATATATCAAGCAACAAGAGTAAATACAAATATGGAAATAATTGTCTTTCCTAATCCCTATATTCCTAAAATATATAATCATCTTGAAATCCCTAAACCATGTGAACCAAGAATATAATCGAACTAACCCAAAGCCTAAATTATCTAATTTGGCTCAACCCTAACTTATCCAAACCAAGGCAGATCAATTAATTTAGTTCAATTCCAACTTATCCAATTTAATTTGAATTTAAATCCAATGTGATTATAAATAAAAATTAATCACTTCATAATGCTTATTTTTTTAAAATATATATATATATATATATATATTTTTATATATATATATATATATATAACACTCATTCTTTTGCTCATGTCTACAATATGTTACTATGTGGCAAAATATGAAACACAATCATAAAACATACAAGAAAATTGAACACTTATCATTTAGATGCAAATCAATGGTTTGTACTCTATAATTCATTGATAAGTCACTCCTAGAATCACTCTATCCTTTCTCCTTCTAGAATGCCCTCCAGAAATGTAGAAATCTCTTACAACCACTTACAGAGAAAAAAGATAGATACACAATGAAATACAACAATTAGAAATGATTACAGGATTGAAATTTCTGTTTGGTTAGTTACTTCTTGTTACTTTCTTTCTATCTGTTTTGAATGATCAAGAACACTACCAAGAACTCCCCTTGAACTATTTATCATAAGCTACTTGTTGTAATCCGCCCAAGGAATGGATTGATACCATACTTCAGTCAAGCAACTGAAGTAGCATGCAATTAGTTGTATAGCACTCATTGGTTAATTGAGTCACCTAATCCTCCATCCATCTGGCTAGCAAGGACTAAAATAGCAATAACTACGTTATATCATTTTGCTTAATCAAGTGAGAATCACATCTAGACTTGAATAAATTTCTTACAGAAACACTATCCCCAAATATCTTTCCAAAATAATTGTCAACCAACACTCTGTGACACAAAAATCATCCCTATAAGTTCCACTAAACTACAGTTAAATCTCTTGGGGGCAAAACAACTGGTACCCGGAGATGGACTAGTCTCATGAATGATTCGCATCAACGCAAATTAGAAATCAGAAAACACCCTCTTGATCAACTAACCAGATAGGACTAATCCATAATCAACATCACCATGGACTGGAATATCAATCTCCTATGCTTTAGGATAGTATGTAGCTAATTCTACCTCTTCTATATCAACACCTTCCACATCAACGCAGGTCATATACTACAGTAAATCAATCCGACATTGAACATAATACCTACCATATGCAAATCTCAAATAGGCAGTGGACAAAATTGACTATAGTTCGGATTCATCAGTCGATGCTACAATGTAAATCAATACTCTCTGCAATCGAGTCTACAACGTGTCCATTAGTCGTCTTCATGGTTAATCCCGACCATGACCACAAATAGTCTAGTTGACTAAAAGTCATCAAGCTAAACCAAGTCCAAAGAATGACTGGTAACCAAATATAAGTAACTATATGCTATCCAACTAAACTAGCACACGTCTATACAAACTTAAACATGATAAAGTATACAACAGATAAGATAACCATCAAAGATATACCTTATTTAATTACTCGTCGCTGGGAGAAGACTCGTCACCGCCGAGTCCCAAAACACAACCATAACCAGAAATTGACTCCAGAAATAAATCCGTAAAGTACATATAGACCTCGAAAACTAAACAAAACAACCTCGTCAACCCTCCAGAAAAAGACTCCGCAAAAATAAACAAATCTGTAACATATAGATTGACCTCGTAAAACATTCCATAAACCCACAGACACCAAAACATTAAAAACTTGGTTCTGATTCCAAAAATTTTCACGCCCCCAGAGGCACATGTTTACTCTAAAATCGGGCAGCATCTCCCCTATACGACGGACAAGTGGGAGCATATATACATACATCACCAAATAAAAGATGGCTCAGCCACCATAATTGTAATATAAAAAAACACAACCACGCAGTTAATATCAACATAAGAGAAACAGGTGGCTTAGCCACCTTAAACATAAAAGAAACATACAACCAAAGAAAACTCCACAACGAACAAACCCGACCAATAACATATGACAACAAATTAGCCAAGACCATACCAAATAATAAAATAAATACGGAAACGAAGAAACTATGGAAAATCTGAAACAACTCCAAATAAAACAACCCAGTGGAACAAAGGACTAAGGGGCTGGCAACTGGATCCTCTCTTGGGTCTAAGAAACGTAACTACCTGCTACCTGAAACAAAAATGGGAGGTAGCGGTGGTAAGTCTGGGCAGACTCTGCGGGTATATGAGTAGACAATAAGCATGATAAAATAAAGGATAATTAAGTAGAGAGTCAATAGAGTACAGTCCATAAGAAATATAGAATCACCTAAACATTCATAACATATAAAGAACAACATGTTATAAAAACCGAGTAACAACTAAACAGGTGTAAAACAACGCAACAACAATAAAACTAAGATATATATGCATGTCAATCAAGTGCAACAACCATAGCTCATATAAGTGCAACAATCATAGGAAAAATGCATAAACGAAATACGTATGCACATGATGCAATGACATGTGTCACCCCTGACGCCAGTCAAGCCGTCAACACATCCCATCTGTGTGACCGAGTGGGTAGGGCTGTGACATCTATATGCACTCCAACAACAAATTCCATAGAAGGGGTGGTTGAGTGGACAGGATGCTGGGGAGCCTACACTCCAGACCCTTGATACATAGGGGGAGCTATCAACAGCTACAATATCCCTCGAAAACAACGGTGAGGGTGAGCAACCAACGACTCTAATATCCCTCGAAAACAACGTTGAGGGTGTCACTGTTTGGCATAACAGGACAGATGCTCACACTCTAACAACTACCATAACAACAAGTGGTTGAGTAAATCGAGCAACAATATGACTAACGACGGCTTAACCAAATGTAAGCTCAATAGTCATTAGTATGCAACGTGCAAGTATGGTGCATGATATACGATGCACGAACAACCGGAGAAACAACGATGCAATAAAATCCAACGAGTATATGATGCATCAATACAACCAATCAGAAATCGCAAATCAATGATTATGCCCCTACACTAATAGGTAGGATATTTCTAATGCCAAATAAACCTAATTGTGTTTAATGGACTTCTAAGTACTCGCGTACAAGCGATACTTTACAGAACAGAAAACCAACAGAGGACTGTACAAAAATGAATTTTTGAACACTCGAAGATCAACGAAGAATAAGTATCAACGGCGATGTTAAAATAACAAACAACAAAGAATAAGATCAAGCAACCTATTAGACATAATATAGTCACGCTTTAAGGAAAAAGAACTACTCGAATACAAATGAGAAGTGTCCGCCTTTTATGTAGAACATATACGAACAGAAACTCCCATGATCGACAACGTGAGTCCAAAGTCAAGGTCCTGTATCAATACATAAGTTTAGCTAATTATAAAATTAACAAATTAGCTAAATGAAATACTAAACACAATTAGGACAAATCCTAATCACAACTTCTATTTAATTACATCCCATCCAACCACAACTGATCATCAACTTCCCTTAAGATCACAACACAAAACTTCGATTGAAGTTCACAGAACACAAAACTTCGATTAAAGTTCATGGCATGCATGCTAAGCCAAGAAAACAAATTATACTTGGCCACTCCTGCAGCGGATCACTCAGATGCAATGCCAAACAAAAACAGTGGCATCGCATCAATTGCACCTGCTTTCACAGGAGGTGGACAAATATCTTGTAGTCCTACCGAAGACTCAAGCACTGCTGAAACCATTGAAATCTTATCTGAAGTTTTAAATGATCACAAACACATTAAGCCTAACATGGAAAACATGGTGAATGTTATTGACACAATTGTCGATTCGTGATTTTATTCCATTTAGTTTGCTTCAAAAGAACCCTAAGCACCACACATGCTCACGGCAACATGAATTCAGTTAATTAAGGCTAGCAAAAATCCCAAAACAAAACTGACCAATCTCAGAAACCAACTCCTCTACACAAGTTGATCTCCTATCACAACCAATTCCATCCTATCACAGCCAACTCAATAAGAGAACCCTTACCTTGATCGTCGGCCTAGGGTTCGCGCGAGGAGTAGTTGTGACGTCTTGTTTGTGTGCGCCGAAGAGGGGAAAGTCGGCTTCCCCTTCGTGTGCGCCGAAGAGGAGTAAGGCACAGAAGATGGAGATGAAGAAAAATGCGCGGGGAAAGGCTGCGGCGCGAGAACAGACAGGCGTGGGGCGCGACTAGCTTGCATAAGGGTGGCGACGTCTCCTTCGTGTGGACCGAAGAAGAAGAAGGAGAAGGCGAGGCTACGCTTGCGGCGGTCGCGACGGGGAACCGCTCGCTTCGGCTTGCTTGCTGCGGGCGGCAACAAGGCAGATATAAAAGGGTCGGGGAGGAGAAAACTGAATCGGGGAAGTTGAGGGGAAGTTAGGGCTTTTTAATAGTTTTGGCATTTTTACAAAACAGCCCCTCAAATTTGGATAATTACAACTAGGTCCCTATATTCTAAATTTTCCATTTAGCCCCCCTGAGACTCGGTATTTAACATTCTCCACTACTAACAAAAATTTGGTCCCCAAATTTAGTTATCTATTAATAATAGATACTATCAACCCATAACTAGTAATAATACTAATTGAAAATCAACAACACACACCTCAAGTGCCCAAAGGAGAATTACAAGCTTATATGAGATCTGGTGTATATGGGCATATGATTGCACCCCATTTGGTAGTAATTGGTATGAGTATTACCGCTAATACGGTTGGCAGGGTTAGCATTAGCTTCCTGACTCGGCAGTCGAAGCTACAAGAGAATCAACATCTCTGCGTCAAGGTCGTACACGTAACATGTCGACGAATGGCTCTCATGGTCAACCTCGACCATGATTATGAATCGAGCAACTTGACTACCGACCATTATATTAACACGAAAATAGTGAACATCTACTCGTTCAGTATGGAAACAGATGTACAAAACTACTAAATCGGGCAATGTCCAATACCCCTCAGAATGGTAGAAATATAGACAAAGGCTATAATCTACACGTAGATACTCTACAGCTATTTAATATCTGAGAAAATCGATCCATCGGTCTGCAATGCCTCCTCTAGTGATAGCGTAAACCCGGACCATCTCTGGAACTGCTGGTGTCACTTCTCCGGTGACTGCATAAATCTGATCCATCTTCCTGTGGTGTCTCTTCTCCAGTGACTACATAAATCTGATTCACCATTGAAACTGTTAGTGGCATTGTCTGAATAGCTTGCTGCTGGATCACCTGAAGTGTAGCTGGTTGCATAGGCTGAGGTGTTGCTTGTCCGGCGGTCCGCCAAAGCTGATATACCGAAGCTCTAACCAATTGTTGAGACTGATATACTAAAACTCTGACCGACTGCTGAGGCTGATATACTGCTGGCTGGTATGCCTGGTACGGCGACTGATCCATACATAAATAAAATTAGGCTAAATCCCAACTACCATATTAACTTAATTCCTAAACTCAAATATGGTTAACTAAACTTAATTCTTCCAAGAATTATGTTCGCATCAACCCATGATCACCGCAACAAACCTAGTGAAAACACTCCAAAATAACAAACTACCTTATCACAAATCTGCCACCAAATGAAACTTATGGCAAGACGATGATATACACAATGCTAGGAATGATGAGCGCTACTTCCCTGCATCCGTGAAGGTAAACCAGGCCATAAACCACTCTATAATACAATCCCACAATCTACCCAATGAGAAAATCATCTCATATACAATGGTTGAAGTCCACCCATGCATGAAAAAGACCCAAGGACCTTATTCAAGCATGGTGTCAGTGCTTTGTAGCATATGTAATTTAGTTATTTAGTAATTTGATGTAAGTGGTAGTGCAACTACTTCAGAGCATAGAGCCAAAGATCTATAC
The DNA here is from genome assembly GCA_024364735.1 of Boesenbergia rotunda. Lineage (NCBI taxonomy): Eukaryota > Viridiplantae > Streptophyta > Magnoliopsida > Zingiberales > Zingiberaceae > Boesenbergia > Boesenbergia rotunda. Next base: position 607,395 of record JAGFNQ010001000.1, read on the forward strand.
TAAGAGTAGTCACGTAGCCTTCTCAAAGAGTGGAACTAAAGCCTTATACTACAAGTAGTCTTATACAACTCTTCCAAGAGGAGTTGAAACTCAATACCACAAGTATTGCATCTATCATTTTGTTAATTTAGTATAAGGTTGCATGAGTTCTTTTAGATCACAGAGGTGAAATTCTATAGTAATGCTATTTCATTTATAGTTTTGTTAATTTAGTACAAATAATATGCAACTCATTTTAAAGTGTGAAATTGAAGCTACATGTAAGCGATTTATCAATTAGTTTCTCACAGTTTCTTAGGGTAGTTCATTCTCCTTTATAAGATTGCTATTGATTTTCATCCTCTTTATATTTTATTTCTCGTTAATTATTTTTGTCACAGATAAATTGTAAGAAGCACACGAAGGTATGCATAGCAATAAGATCGAATAAGGACAAACAATGAGAAGATATATATCAAGCAACAAGAGTAAATACAAATATGGAAATAATTGTCTTTCCTAATCCCTATATTCCTAAAATATATAATCATCATGAAAACCCTAAACCTTGTGAACCAAGAATATAATCGAACTAACCCAAAACCTAAATTATCTAATTTGGCTCAACCCTAACTTATCCAAACCAAGGCAGATCAATTAATTTAGTTCAATTCCAACTTATCCAATTTAATTTGAATTTAAATCCAATGTGATTATAAATAAAAATTAATCACTTCATAATGTTTATTTTTTTAATATATATATATATATATATATATATATATATAACACTCATTCTTTTGCTCATGTCTACAATATGTTACTATGTGGCAAAATATGAAACACAATCATAAAACATACAAGAAAATTGAACACTTATCATTTAGATGCAAATCAATGGTTTGTACTCTATAATTCATTGATAAGTCACTCCTAGAATCACTCTATCCTTTCTCCTTCTAGAATGCCCTCCAGAAATGGAGAAATCTCTTACAACCACTTACAGAGAAAAAAGATGGTTACACAATGAAATACAACAATTAGAAATGATTACAGGATTGAAATTTCTCTTTGGTTAGCTACTTCTTGTTACTTTCTTTCTATCTGTTTTGAATGATCAAGAACACTACCAAGAACTCCCCTTGAACTATTTATCATAAGCTACTTGTTGTAATCTGCCCAAGGAATGGATTGATACCATACTTCAGTCAAGCAACTAAAGTAGCATGCAATTAGTTGTATAGCACTCATTGGCTAATTGAGTCACCTAATCCTCCATCCATCTGGCTAGCAAGGTCTAAAATAGCAATAACTACGTTATATCATTTTGCTTAATCAAGTGAGAATCACATCCATACTTGAATAAATTTCTTACAGAAACACTATCCCCAAATATCTTTCCAAAATAATTGTTAACCAATACTCTGTGACACAAAAATCATCTCTATAAGTTTCACTAAACTACAGTTAAATCTCATGGGGGCAAAACAACTGGTACCCTGAGATGGACTAGTCTCATGAATGATTCGCATCAACGCAAACAGAAATCAGAAAGCACCCTCTTGATCAATGATAAGTGATATTTTATTGGTCATTTTAGTTGCTAAAATCCAAGTTTGACCCATTTTTTACTTGTTTAATTGTGAATTTACCCTAGGATCTAGAAATTATTGCTATTTTGGACTTAATTGCAAATCTTTACATATTTGAAATGATTTTGCCACTAAATTGTTGACTCATTTTTGTATGCATGAAACGATCATAGACCTAGGGCATACTGGGTAAAACTTGAGTCGGAAGTGGACCCGGATCGAGTGATCAAGCTTCGAATTAATCTGGGCCGTCCGATTCAAAATCGGCTAGATCTAAGCCATCTTGGACCATCTGAGGTAAACCGAGCTAGGGTTAGGGTTGATCAAGCACTGAGGTCAAGATCTGAGATTTTCATCCCAATCAGAGATCATTCAACCGTTGGATCAAGCTCAGAGGGCTCTAGACTGTCCATCCAAATATCAGGTTGATCTGGGCCATCCATTGCAAATCTGGAAGATCCGAGCTACCCCGAGGCAGATCCTGATCCTTGATCAATATCATCAAAGTTTGGTTCAGATCGGATAAAGTTCAGCCGTTGGATTTTCTCAAAATGATCTCAGCCGTTCATTCCTAAGTATTTAATCAAACACTTCCCTCAGCTGCAGTTGTCGCGTCTTTGCCGCAACGTCTTCATCTTCTTCAGTAGTTTAGCGTAGTTCTTCGAGTTTTCTTCAATTTTCTTCAATCCAAGGGCGCGACCACTCAATCTTCTTCATTAAATCATGTTCTAGGTCACTAGGGAGATCAATCCGTGGAGATTCCAGCTCGAAATTGGCCAAGAACAGAGCTGAGTGAGGGTTTCCTCAGTTCTGCCATTGATTGCTTCGATTTCAGTTTTGTTCCGTCCTACACCAATCTGAGCTATCTGGAGGGGTTCTCTGGAATGCTTGGTTCATCCCCGCACCATCAGCGCAATCGGACAAGGCTGGATGGAGGAAATCGATTGGGTTTTCCATCTTGAACAGAGTTTGAGCTTGACTCAATCGCAGATTCAGTTTCCCCAATGATTTGTTGAGCTTAAGGGTTCGAGGCTCACCCTTGTGTGACGAGCAAGGAGATCTTGAGCTAATGGAGTGATTGGGGCTTAGATTTCTTATTGCATTTCTGTTAATCAGTTGTAACTTCATTTCTGCAGTTCATTTCAGCTTTCAAATTTTGTTTCAATTGATTCAATTTGTCTGAATCGTTTCTGCTTTAATTAGTGTTTCAATGTTGCAAGTTAATCAGTAGGTAGTTTGTTTAGTGAACATTTGGTTTCAATTTCAGTTGATTTCTTGTTTTATAGCTTGCATATCAATTCTGTTCTATTTCACTTCTGCATTTTCTGTTCAATCTGCTGCGTATCAGTTCTTGGGCTACTGCATATCAGTCTTTTATTTGTATCAAGTTAGCTTAAGTTTAGTTTTCTGAATTTATCTTGTAGCTGGTTGCATCTCAAAAGACCTCGGTATCAATTTACGCATTTGGTTTCAGCAAAATCAGCTGCGTAACAGTGTCCATTTCAGCAAGTTTTCAGTTTAGATTTCTACAAGTTCGTTTTGGTTACAGCTTCTGAAGTTGTATTAAGTTAGAGATAGTTTTCTTTCTAGACCTTTCTAAACACTAGATTGTGCACTTGCATTAGTTAGCTTTGTGTTCCTGCATTCGGTTCAGGTCTGAATTCTTCCCTGCAATTGCTGTAATTCTGCTTTTATTTCTGATTTATTTCATTCATCCACGCATAGCATTTTACCCATCTCTTTGTCTTACAAGAAGAATTGATCAGTTGCATGTCAGAATTGGTAGTTTATATGTCCTGCATTAGTGCCATTCGGAATTTCAGCCCTGCATTATCCTGTTTATGTGCAGTTTCTGAATTGATAAGTGTTCCTTTGCTGCATATCTGTTTCATAACCTCTGAATTGCGTTTCAACTGGATCCTACTCAAGCTGATTGATATCAGCTAGTGCTTTGTAGATTTGTCTCTGAAATTCATGATTCCCTCTCGGCACATTAATTTTTATTGCTTACAAGTATGTATCAAGTAAGATTTCAGTTTGGATTGTTGTAGCTTGCTTGCGTTCAGCTGGTTTTGAGTTCGATGCCTAACGTTAACCACACCTTTTAGTGTACTTTTGGTGCTTGAAATCAGTTGTCTTTGCATTCAGTTTGTTTCTGAACTATATTCCTTCTTTTCGGCAAATCAGCTTGCATTTCTGCACTTTGGTATCAAGTGAAGCTTTGGCACCACCTTTGTGTTAATTGTTCATAGATTGCTTATCATTTGGGTTGTTTTGAGTGGAAATTCCTGAAGCTAATATCTGGATTAGTATCAATCGGAATTTGGTTGATTTCATATCAGATTTATTTTCCAAATTAAGCTAAGTTGCATTTAAGCTCCCCATTGTTTGAGTTCATTGGTTGAATTACTTAGCTTGAGTTCCATAGTTTACTTTTCCTACCTTTTTCATGGTGTTTTCATTTCTGTTTGCAAACCAAATCACATTTGAAACCCAAAAATATCAACGACACATAAACTCGAGCTCGAATCAAACAATCTCAACTAGCCCTAGGAAAAATACGACCTGTGGCCCCTTTACTACGTTTTTATATTCGATAGCAAAAAGGGTTTCCAGCTTTACACATATCTAAATTTTGAGACCCATATTTGTGACACATAGTTAGCGATCATCAAAATTTTTGGCGCCGTTACCAGGGAACTACTAGTTGAGTTGTTTGATTTTTTCTTGTGTGCTTATTTCACATCTTTCTTGATTTATTTTTTGTGCTTACTGCTATATCTGGTGATCTGATTTTATTTGTTTCATCTTGTTATCTACTTTTACTGCGATTTGTTTTTGGTTTTATGACCAGGTCTACAGGTGGTGATCTTGAAGAATTTGACCCTGACATTGAGAGAACTTTCAGAGCAAGGAGAAACCAAGGCATACTTTCAGAGACCATTGATATTCCTTCTCTTCAATCTATTCCCACTCATTCAGGCAGTATCATGGCAGACCACCAGAAGACTATGAAGGAACTTGCAGCACCAAATGCTACATTTCAGTATTCCAGCATTGCTTATCCAGAGCTTGCTGGTGATTTTGAGCTTAGATCTGGACTCATCCATTTGCTGCCCAAGTTTCAAGGATTATCTGGAGAAGATCCAAATAGACACCTGCATGAGTTTCACGTTGTATGCTCCACTATGAAGCCTCAGGGCATTTTAGAAGAAGATATCAAGATGAGAGCTTTTCCCTTTACCCTGACAGGAGCAGCAAAAGATTGGTTCTACTACTTACCCACTGGGCACGTGTCTAGTTGGATTTCTATGAAGAAAGCATTTTTGGAAAAATATTTCCCAACCTCCAAAATAGCAATCATTAGAAAAAGTATTTGTTGCATTCAGCAAGTAGTGGGGGAGACACTTTATGACTACTGGGAGAGATTCAACAAACTTTGTTCAAGTTGCCCACAGCACCAGATCAGCGAGCAGCTTCTGATTCAGTATTTTTATGAGGGATTGTTGCAGATGGACAGGATTATGATAGATGTTGCAGCTGGAGGAGCCCTAGTGAACAAAACGCCAGATCAAGCTAGAGAACTTATTTCAAACATGGATGAGAACTCACAACAATTTGGAAGTAGAGCATTGACCACCAGAGGAGTGGGTGAAGTTCAGGTAGTTCCTAATGATCAGAAGAAGATTAAGAATGCATTGGTAGAGCTCATATCAGCGGTTAAGCAAATGGGTCTTAATATTGCAAGTCAAAATTCAACTCCTTCGGTACCTCCACAATCAAGCCAAGTGATGAGTGTATGTGGCATTTGCGCTAGCTAAGAACACAATTCAGATTCATGTCCCAACCTCCAACAAGATGAGTCACTAGCGGCATTGGTTAGGGGACAATTTCAAGCCAGAAACAACCCTTACTCCTCTACTTATAATCCTGGTTGGAGGGATTATCCAAATCTAAGGTATGGGAACTCTTTTTACCAACAGAATCCTCAGCAACAACAATTCCAGCAAACATCACAGCAGCTCCAGCAAACTCATCAAAATCAGCAATTCCAACCCCAAAATCAGCAGTTTCAGCAAACGTTTCAGCAACCTCAGCCCCTATTTCAGCAATTCTAGCCTCAATTCCAGCCATATCAGCAAGGGCAGCAAGGTTTTCAATCATTTCAAACTTTCCAACCTCAAAACCAACAAAATCTCCAGCCCTCACAGCCTTACAATCCAAGTTTCCAGCCTATACAATTTCAGTCCTCACCATAGAATTTTCCACTTCAGAACCAGACTTTTCAGGGCTATAACTCTCAGCAAGGTTTCCAAGCATGTCAGCCCTCTTATCAACCCTATCAACAGCCAAGTCATCCCTCTTATCAGCCCCAACAGCCCTATTTTCAGGGATCCCAGCAAGTTCAACAATTTCAGCCTACTACTTCATCCTTTCAAGGTCAGTCAAGGCACTATGCTAACCAAGGAGGCTATGGGGGCTCAAGTGGAGGAATGCGTAGCAACAACAAATGATGGAGATGCTACAACAAGTTTTACAACAACAACAACAACAACAACAACAAGTTTTACAACAACACCAACAATAACAACAGCAACAAAGGCAACAGAGGCTTCAAGACATCGAAAGAGGCATTGGACAAATTGCTAGTCAAACGAATCAAATGCAAGTTCAAAGATCAAGCCAACCACCTCCTCAAGCTACTCAAGAGTTTAAGGGGTATGATTATGCATCAACTTTGGGGAATGAAGAGGTTGTGTCAAGTTTAAACACTCCAAATGCCGAATTTTCTGAAAAATTTCCAGCATCTCATTTTCCGATTCAAAATAGCCCCGGAGTTAAATTTTTATCAGTTCAAGGTGACCCTAGTGCATGGCCAAGTCCTTCTTCAAGTGATCTTGCAAATTTGGTGGAAGAAGAAGAAGAAAACATCAAAATTTGGGCACCTACAGCATGCATTCCTCCTGAAGCACCACAGGACCCTTCTTATCTTTTATTTTGTGATGATAGTATTATTGATGGTCCTAATTTTTCTAATATGGTTGTTGCAGATACTATTGAGGAAGCATGCATAGGAGATGATTCCATTGGTGTAGGGGATTGCACAGAGCCCCAGGGACCACCATCATTGACTGATGCATTAGAAGATTCAGAGGATGAGCCAGAAAGTGTAGGGACTTGCATGGTGGAAGCAAGAACCCAAGAATCACCTGTTTCAGTTGAGTGCCCACCAGAACCTGAACCTGAAGTGGAGCATGTACTTGACCAAAAGGAGGACATGGATACATCTACTCTCGTAGAACCTCCAGGTATTCTTCAGCACGATCAGATAAGTATTCCTCCTATTTCTTTGGAAAAATCTATAGAGGTACCTCAAACTGATTTTATTGTTTGTGATACACTTATGGATACATCTTCTGTAGAATTTGATTGTGAAAGATTGATAGAGGTACCTAGTGTTAAATTTGCTGAATATGAAGCATGTGGTGATACATATCATGAAAATGCTGAATGTGAAAAATTTTTAGAAGTGCCTAGAATTAATGTCGTTTGTTGTGATGAATTTCATGATATATCTTATGCTGAAATTGATTGTGAAAGACTGATAGAGGCACCTAAAGTTGATTTCATTGGTTGTAATACATTGCTTGATACATCCTTGGTGGAAAATAATTGTGAAATTTTTATTGAAGTGCCAAAAATTGATTTCATTGTTTGTGATGAGTTTCTGGATGCATTTTTTTGTAGAAAATAATTGTGAAAAATTCATTGAGGTACCAAGAATTGATTTCATTGGTTATGATGCAATTTTGGATACATTTCATGCAGAGACTGATATTATTTCATTTCTTTCTTACCCTGCACGCTTGAGAGAGGTATTACATGGTTTTACAGGGTCCAGAAGACTTCTGGAGTGGGTGCTCCATCTGAACAGACTCCAACCTCCTGGAAGAACTTTCAAAAAGCATCAAGAAGGAGGAGATGATTTTACTTTAATTCGAAGCACTCCACCTTTGACATGGCTCGTGAACCTAAATCGCCTTCGGCCACCCGAACATTTTTCTGTAAAGTTCAAGTGTGGGGGAGCCCTGTACCATGAAATTGATCAAATGAAGGCAGCTTTCTCAGCTACCTATACTCCTCCACTACCACTATGGAGGCTACTTCTTGATAGACTCCGTCCACCAGAAATAAAGGGGAGTTTGTTCTTTCTTACATTTTCTTCCATTGCATTTTTCACTTTTATGATTTCTAGAAATACAATTTCCTTTTAAATTGAGTCCTTGCTAATAAATGCGTGAATATACCATGTTAGTCTTCTTGGAAATTTGTTTCTTGCATAATTAGAAATAAATGTATCCCTTTAGGTTATCTTCATAGCATTTTAGAGTATCTTGAAAATAAATTAAATTTAGTTGTTAAAACTTAGGGTTTAAGCTTATGGATGAATTCTTGGATGCTTGAGTACTACTTGGCTTTAGATTCTAAATTGATGACTTGAGATGAATTATTTTTGCCTAGTGAGAATTAGCCTTATATTTGTGACACACATATGTTATTGAACTCTAGAACTTGCTTAGGTTCTTTCAAAACCATATTTCAATGATTGGATCACATTTATAGAGGCTAATCAATTTGTTTACCTTTCATATCAATTTTTGGCAATAATCATGTTTATTCTATTTTTCTTTCCTTATTTCCTACTCTTAACCATACTTTTCTATGGACTTGTTTGTTTGGAATGTTTCTTAATGCTACTTTGCCCGAGACGGACAAAGGATTAAGTGTGGGGGAGTGACGAGTGTTTTGGGAATATTTGGTATCAAAGAGGCATTTCATTTCAAAGAGAAAAAAAAATTTGTGAGCTTGACTCAAAAGGTGCCAAGTGAGTTGAGTTGGTGTCAAGAATGAGCAAGAGAGATGGAAGTAATTGGAGATCTAAATTCCGTATTATGCTTTGAAGATTCAATTGGCAAGCAATGAAGAAATCTGAAAAAAATGGCACACAAACAAAGGAAAACAAATCTGCACCATTTCATACAAGCAACACCTTGTAAAGTCTAAATTTTTGTGAAGATATTTTGGGTCAGAAATGGGTTGGATCAAAGACTGGAAAGTTGAAATTATGAAAGTCAAGATCAGCAACACCTTGTAAAGTCTGAATTGAAGCTGAGCTAAAGCTGAAAAGTTAGAAGCCGAAAATTCTGAGCTGAATTGCAAGGATAGCTGCTGAAATGATACAAGCTAATTCCATGTAAGATGCAAAGTGTTGAATATCTTGAAGGACTATTTGAGAATGCAGCTGAAAAAAAGAAAAATCAGATTGGAATGTGGAGCTGGACAAGTGCAGAAATCTGTCCAGAAATTTGTTTACTATATCAAATTTGTTTCCATACAAGTAGTTTTGTATCAAAATTGAACTGAAATTGGGTTTTCACGAAATGAAGTGTATGAATGTATCACAAAGTGTAAGCACATCACAATTTATCAGAACAAGAAAAAAATATGGCTGCTTGGATTTTCAGATCAGAAAAAAAAGAAGGAAGCAGTGTAGGGCAGACAAATCAGGAATTCTCAAGTGGAGCACTCAATTCTCCACCATTATGTGATGTAATGGCTGTGAAGGAAGCAAGGAACTGCAAGGATGAAGAACCTGTCAATTCTAGATTCTGAGAATAGGTTGCGTGGAGATGAAACTTGAAACAAAAAAAACTGAATAAAACAGTGAGCCCAACAAAATATCAAGCTACTTACATGGGAAAAGAGCTTGGAATCTGAATATGTAGTGATTTTGGAAGTTGACAGTTCGACTGGGAGCTTAGGGCATTCTTGAAGCTGCGGAATCTGGCACAAATGGTGGAAGTTGACAGCCTATAAACCGAACAGAAAAAAAAAGAGAGAGAGCTAAAAAATTCAGTTATGTTTTCAGCAGATGCAATTAATTTGGAAGCTCGCAGCAGTATTGAATTGGAGCTAGATCTAATAAGGACTTGGGAGCTGAGCACATCATGACTGAACGGAATGAAGATTAAAAATAGGAAGTAGCAGCTGACCAAGAGAGGAAAAAAAAAAGAAAGGATCCAAATGGCACGCAATTGAAGAAGTTGGCACAATGAAGTCAAGGAAGGTTTCTTCATCCAAATCAAAGGCATTGTTCGAGTTTGACTTCACCACACTTTTTATATCACTAGAGGACTGTAAAGAGAAGCAAAGTATATTGGAAACATTCTTGATCAACCAAGTCTTCCACTTCATCAATTTTTCTATTTTCTTGGCTTTCACTTCATTCTTGCTATTTTCCATGTTTTCACTTGTTTTTGTAGATGTGGATCCTAATCATGAATAATGGTGGAGATTAGATAACAAGCAAGCATATGGTAGTGCAAAAAGCATCTATGTTTGAGTGAGCTCCACTTACATCATGAAGTTAGAATTCAAGAAGAGAGCCACCAAAAATTTCCTTTAAAAGGCTAGTGAGTTAAATTCATCTCAATGAGTCATGAAGGATGAAAAGGCTAAGTTGTTGATTTAAGGACAAGATACTAATCCATAGAGCTTAGATTTTTGAGAATTGACAATCTTAGGTAATTTCTTTTCATTTGCTTCTAAATTTTGCTTGAGAAAATCTAAGGGATACATACTTAGTAGTTTCGCGAGACGCTCAAGCTTAAGTGTGGGGGAGTTGATAAGTGCTATTTTATTGGTCATTTTAGTTGCTAAAATCTAAGTTTGACCCATATTTTACTTACTTAATTGTGAATTTACCCTAGGATCTAGAAATTATTGCTATTTTGGACTTAATTGCAAATCTTTACATATTTGAAATGATTTTGCCGCTAAATTGTTGACTCATTTTTGTAGGCATGAAAGGATCATAGACCTAGGGCATACTGGGTCAAACTTGAGTCGGAAGTGGACCCGGATCGAGTGATCAAGCTTCAGATTAATCTGGGCCGTCCGATTCAAAATTGGCTAGATCTAAGCCATCTGGGACCATCTGAGGCAATCCGAGCTAGGGTTAGGGTTGATCAAGCACTGAGGTCAAGATCTGAGATTTTCATCCCAATCAGAGATCATTCAACCGTTGGATCAAGCTCAGAGGGCTCTAGACTGTCCATCCAAAGATCAGATTGATCTGGGTCATCCATTATAAATCTAGAAGATCCGAGCTACCCCGAGGCAGATCCTGACCCTTGATCAACATCATCAAAGTTTGGTTCAGATCGGATAAAGATCAGCCGTTGGATTTTCTCAAAACGATCTCAGCCGTTCATTCCTAAGTATTTAATCAAACACTTCCCTCAGCTGCAGTTGTCGCGTCTTCGCCGCAACATCTTCATCTTCTTCAGTAGTTTAGCGTAGTTCTTCGAGTTTTCTTCAATTTTCTTTAATCCAAGGGCGCGACCACTCAATCTTCTTCATTAGATCATGTTCTAGGTCACTAGGGAGATCAATCCGTGGAGATTCCAGCTCGAAATTGGCCAAGAACAGAGCTGAGTGAGGGTTTCCTCAGTTCTGCCATTGATTGCTTCGATTTCAGTTTTGTTCCGTCCTACACCAATCTGAGCTATCTGGAGGGGTTCTCTGGAGTGCTTGGTTCATCCCCGCACCATCAGCGCAATCGGACAAGGCTGGATGGAGGAAATCGATTGGGTTTTCCATCTTGAACAGAGTTTGAGCTTGACTCGATCGCAGATTCAGTTTCCCCAGTGATTTGTTGAGCTTAAGAGTTCGAGGCTCACCCTTGTGTGACGAGCAAAGAGATCTTGAGCTAATGGAGTGATTGGGGCTTAGATTTCTTATTGCATTCCTGTTAATCAGTTGTAACTTCATTTCTGCAGTTCATTTCAACTTCCGAATTTTGTTTCAGTAGATTCAATTTGTCTGAATCGTTTCTGCTTTAATTAGTGTTTCAATGTTGCAAGTTAATCAGTAGGTAGTTTGTTTAGTGAACATTTGGTTTCAATTTCAGTTGATTTCCTGTTTTATAGCTTGCGTATCAATTCTGTTCTATTTCACTTCTGCATTTTATGTTCAATCTGCTGCGTATCAGTTCTTGGGTTGCTGCATATCAGTCTTTTATTTGTATCAAGTTAGCTTAAGTTTAGTTTTCTGAATTTATCTTGTAGCTGGTTGCATCTCAAAAGACCTCGGTATCAATTTACGCATTTGATTTCAGCAGAATCAGCTGCGTATCAGTGTCCATTTCAGCAAGTTTTCAGTTTAGATTTCTGCAAGTTCGGTTTGGTTACAGCTTCTGAAGTTGTATTAAGTTAGAGATAGTTTTCTTTCTAGACCTTTCTGAACACTAGATTGTGCACTTGCATTAGTTAGCTTTGTGTTCCTGCATTCGGTTCAGGTCTGAATTCTTCCCTGCAATTGCTATAATTCTGCTTTTATTTCTGATTTATTTCATTCATCCACGCATAGCATTTTACCCATCTCTTTGTCTTACAAGAAGAATTGATCAGTTGCATGTCAGAATTGGTAGTTTATATGTCCTGCATTAGTGCCATTCGGAATTTCAGCCCTGCATTATCCTGTTTATGTGCAGTTTCTGAATTGATAAGTGTTCCTTTGCTGCATATCTGTTTCATAACCTCTGAATTGCGTTTCAACTGGATCCTACTCAAGCTGATTGATATCAGCTAGTGCTTTGTAGATTTGTCTCTGAAATTCATGATTCCCTCTCGGCACATTAATTTTTATTGCTTACAAGTATGTATCAAGTAAGATTTCAGTTTGGATTGTTGTAGCTTGCTTGCGTTCAGCTGGTTTTGAGTTCGATGCCTAACGTTAACCACACCTTTTAGTGTACTTTTGGTGCTTGAAATCAGTTGTCTTTGCATTCAGTTTGTTTCTGAACTATATTCCTTCTTTTCGGCAAATCAGCTTGCATTTCTGCACTTTGGTATCAAGTGAAGCTTCGGCACCACCTTTGTGTTAATTGTTCATAGATTGCTTATCATTTGGGTTATTTTGAGTGGAAATTCCTGAAGCTAATATCTGGATTAGTATCAATCGGAATTTGGTTGATTTCATATCAGATTTATTTTCCAAATTAAGCTAAGTTGCATTTAAGCTCCCCATTGTTTGAGTTCATTGGTTGAATTACTTAGCTTGAGTTCCATAGTTTACTTTTCCTACCTTTTTCATGGTGTTTTCATTTCTGTTTGCAAACCAAATCACATTTGAAACCCAAAAATATCAACGACACATAAACTCGAGCTCGAATCAAACAATCTCAACTAGCCCTAGGAAAAATACGACCTGTGGTCCCTTTACTACGTTTTTATATTCGATAGCAAAAAGGGTTTCCAGCTTTACACATATCTAAATTTTGAGACCCATATTTGTGACACCTAGTTAGCGGTCATCAATCAACTAACCAGATAAGACTAATCCACAATCAACATCACCATGGACTGGAATATTAATCTCCTATGCTTTAGGATAGTATGTAGCTAATTCTACCTCTTCTATATCAACACCTTCCACATCAACGCAGGTCATATACTACAGTAAATCAATCCGACAATGACCATAATACCTACCATATGCAAATCTCAAATAGGCAATGGACAAAATTGACTATAGTTCGGATTCATCAGTCGATGCTACAATGTAAATCAATACTCTCTGCAATCGAGTCTACAACGTGTCCATTAGTCGTCTTCATGCTTAATCCCGACCATGACCACAAATCGACTAGTTGACTAAAAGTCATCAAGCTAAACCAAGTACAAAGAATGACTGGTAACCAAATATAAGTAACTATATGCTATCCAACTAAACTAGCACACGTCTACACAAATTTAAACATGATAAAGTATACAACAGATAAGATAACCATCAAAGATATACCTTATTTAATTACTCGTCGCCGGGAGAAGTCTCGTCGCCGCCAAGTCCCAAAACACAACCATAACCAGAAATTGACTCCGAAAATAAATTCGTAAAGTACAGATAGACCTCGAAAACAAAACAAAACAACCTCATCAACCCTCCAGAAAAAGACTCCGCAAAAATAAACAAATCTGTAACATACAGATTGACCTCGTAAAACATTCCATAAACCCACAGACACCAAAACATCACAAAAACTTGGCTCTGATACCAAAAATTGTCACACCCACAGAGGCACATGCTTACTTGAAAATCGGGCAGCATCTCCTCTGTACGGTGGACAAGTTGGAGCATATATACATATATCACCAAATAAAAGATGGCTCAGCCATCATAAATGTAATATAAAAAAACACAACCATGCGGTCAATATCAACATAAGAGAAACAGGTGGCTCAGCCACCTTAAACATAAAAGAAACATACAACCAAAGAAAACTCCACAACGAACAAACCCGACCAATAACATATGACTACAAATTAGCCAAGACCATACTAGATAATAAAATAAATGCGGAAACGAAGAAACTATGGAAAATCTGAAACAACTCTAAATAAAACAACCTGGTGGAATTGAGGGACTGAGGGGCTGGCAACTGGATCCTCTCCTGGCTCCAAGAAACGTAACTACCTGCTACCTGAAACAAAAATGAGAGGTAGCGGTGGAGAGTCCGGGCAGACTCTGCGGGTATATAAGTAGACAATAAGCATGATAAAATAAAGGATAATTAAGTAGAGAGTCAATAGAGTACAGTCCATAAGAAATATAGAATCACCTAAATATGCATAACATATAAAGAACAACATGTTATAAAAACCGAGTAACAACTAAACAGGTTTAAAACAACGCAACAACAATAAAACCAAGATATAGATGCATGTCAATCAAGTGCAACAACCATAGCTCATATAAGTGCAACAATCACAGGAAAAATGCATAAACGAAATACGTATGCACATGATGCAATGACATGTGTCACCCCTGACGCCAGTCAAGCCGTCAACACAGTCCATCTGTGTGACCGAGTGGATAGGGCTGTGACAACTGTAAGCACTCCAACAATAAATACCACAGAATGTGTGGTTGAGTGGACAGGATGCTAGGGAGCCTACACTCCAAACCCCTGATATATAGGGGGAGCTATCAACAGCTACAATATCCCTTGAAAACAACGGTGAGGGTGAGCCACCAACGACTCTAATATCCCTCAAAAACAACGGTGAGGGTGTCATTGTTTGGCATAACAGGACAGATGTTTACACTCTAACAACTACCACGACAACAAGTGGTTGAGTGAATCGAGCAACAATATGACTAACGACGGCTTAACCAAATGTAAGCCCAACAGTCGTTAGTATGCAACGTGCAAGTATAGTGCATGCTATACGATGCACGAACAACTGGAGAAACAACGATGCAATAAAATCCAACGAGTATACGATGTATCAATACAACCAATCAGAAATTGCAAATCAACGATTATGCACCTACACTAATAGGTAGGATATTTCTAATGCCAAATAAACCTAATTGTGTTTAATGGACTTCTAAGTACTCTAGTACAAGCGATACTTTACAGAACAGAAAACCAACAGAGGACTGTACAGAAACGAATTTTTGAACACTCGAAGATCAACGAAGAATAAGTATCAACGGCGATGTTAAAATAACAAACAACAAAGAATAAGGTCAAGCAACCTATTAGACATAATATAGTCATGCTTTAAGGTAAAAGAACTACTCGAGTACAAAGGAGAAGTACCCGCCTTTTATGTAGAACGTGAACAGAACCTCCCACGATCGACAACGTGAGTCCAAAGTCAAGGTCCTATATCAATACATAAGTTTAGCTAATTATAAAATTAACAAATTAGCTAAATGAAATACTAAACACAATTAGGACAAATCCTAATCACAACTTCTATTTAATTACATCCCTTCCAACCACAACAGATCATCAACTTCTCTTAAGATCATAACACAAAACTTCGATTGAAGTTCACAGAACACAAAACTTCGATTAAAGTTCATGGCATGCATGCTAAGCCAAGAAAACAAATTATACTTGGCCACTCCTGCAGCGGATCACTCAGATGCAATGCCAAACAAAAACAGTGGCATCGCATCAATTGCACCTGCTTTCACAGGAGGTGGACAAATATCTTGTAGTCCTACCGAAGACTCAAGCACTGCTGAAACCATTGAAATCTTATCTGAAACTTTAAATGATCACAAACACATTAAGCCTAACATGGAAAACATGGTGAATGCTATTGACACAATTGTCGATTCATGATTTTATTCCATTTAGTTTGCTTCAAAAGAACCCTAAGCACCACACATGCTCACGGCAACATGAATTCAGTTAATTAAGGCTAGCAAAAATCCCAAAACAAAACTGACCAATCTCAGAAACCAACTCCTCTACACAAGTTGATCTCCTATCACAACCAATTCCATCCTATCACAGCCAACTCAATAAGAGAACCCTTACCTTGATCGTCGGCCTAGGGTTCGCGCGAGGAGAAGTTGTGACGTCTTGTTTGTGTGCGCCAAAGAGGGGAAAGTCGGCTTCTCCTTCGTGTGCGCCGAAGAGGAGTAAGGCACAGATGATGGAGATGAAGAAAAATGGGCGGGGAAAGGCTGCGGCGCGAGAACAGACAGGCGTGGGGCGCAGCTAGCTTGCATAAGGGTGGCGACGTCTCCTTCGTGTGCACCGAAGAAGAAGAAGGAGAAGGTGAGGCTACGCTTGCGGCGGTGGCGACGGGGAACCGCTCGCTTCGGCTTGCTTGCTGCGGGCGGCGTTGAGGCAGATATAAAAGGGTCGGGGAGGAGAAAACTGAATCGGGGAAGTTTAGGGGAAGTTAGGGCTTTTTAATAGTTTTGGTATTTTTACAAGACGACCCCTCAAATTTGGATAATTACAACTAGGTCCCTATATTCTGAATTTTCCATTTAGCCCCCCGAGACTCAGTATTTAACATAAAAATACCTCCATTTTTAACTTTCACAACAAGAATTCTCCCTCGAACTTTGATGGGTGAATGCTTGATCCTTCCATCATCTTGTTGCTTTAGTAGGCGGTTAGTCCTTCTAAAGTGACTGAGCTCTGATACCAAATGTAGGGTCACGTTGGGTCGGCTAGAGGGGGTGAATAACCCTGCAAATAAAATTTAATCTCTTTCTTTTAACTTAGCAAGGATACACACACATTAATTAATTAAAAATAATTGCATAAAAGAATAGAGTAAGTGACTGAATATTTTCTTGGTTAGCAAACTGGTTGGTTGCTAATCCAAAGTAAGGTCAAGCGTACTAACAATCTCCTTCTGCAACAATGTTGGAGGCGGAGAAGCTTCTTACACAAATTAAGAATAAGCGTTGAACGTAAAGATGTAAGAAAGAAATACAGAATATGTTATTTTTTTGAGCTCAAATGGTATCTATTTATAGCCCTCTAGAAAACTAGTCATTTTGTTGATGTGCTCTATTCCAAACACTTGGAAGCCTTTCCGAGCACCTGTACACCATCGAGTTTGATCCACTTGGCAACAGTCTATGGATGAGTGTTTACGATCCGGGCGCCTAGAAAGGGTTCCAAGCATCTAGAGTGTTGCTAAAGTGGCTTCCCTGCTTATCCTCTTCGACAATGGCATGCTAATGTGGTAGTCCATTCTGAGCACCTAGAATAGGTACCAAGATCCTGGAATGGACAACTCCATTCAATCGGTGCTTGGGTGATGCTTCGGTCATTCAGAGTTGAGCTCACCCGAACCCAACTCCAACCTTCTCCTCGAGCAGACTTTCTCCTCGGCTTCTCGTCCCTCAGACGTCATGTGCATCCTTCTTGCTCCGCCAATGTACTCTTCCACAGCTCCTCATCCCTCGGATGTACCAAGCCCATCAACTCACTTCTTGTGTCATCCTTCTTACTCACTACATCTTTCACTCAACTTTTTGTGTTCTTAAGACCTGTACACTTAGATACAATACATCAAAATAAACATAGGACCTAATTGACTCAATTAACCATATCAAAACTAACCCAAGATACTTACACTTGGTTCATAACTAAAACAAACCTTTTTGATTTATTATTAAGCCATAATGAATCCATCTCACCTACAATAGGTGTGGACCACCATCGCTTCCATCCAACAAATATTTTCCATATTTGTTCATCGTCTTGTCCTACCAAACCTAGTTTCCATTAATTTGAAAATACAATTCTCAAACTTGTCTTAAATCTTTCGAATATACTCGTAATGTGTGTTATCCAGTAGGTTCCCGACTTATGTTGGTCATTCATAATAATTAACCATTAATTATGAATCGATCATGAGTTGCATCTAGTAGTACATCATAATCCCCCAATTAATCAGAAAGTCATAATTGATTCCAGAACCCTTCTAAACCCTTCAACAACTATAGTTATTTGTGTGTCTATTCCTTTCACTCATCTTATACCTGCTTGGTTTAGGACATGGTGTATGTGTCAGTCTCCATTAGGATGACTACTTCACACCTAGCCCAAGTAGTAGTTCTTTGTCCTGCGGATTCAAATTGCTTAAACACGTGTCCAAGAATATCATCCTCTTGACGTGTAATGCTTTGGCCAAAGACTTATGAATAATAATTCTAACAAGAGACCATAGGATATATGTCTTATTATTAAGGGAGAGGTGAATCATATGTGAGCTATTCAAACACCTTCGGGCATCTCTTCTTATACTCAATCATCCTAGATCCACACCTCCGAGTAGATGTATGCTTAAGATGTCAAATCATATATGTCTCCATGACCAAGATGACTTGAATACCTCATGTCGAAGGAAACTTACACTCGAGCGACAATGAGATCTCATAGACATGTATAGAGTCACATGAAGTCTCATAGCAGGTCACTCTAATGAACTAGTTATCCATAACTAACATCCACATTTAACTCTCTACATCTCAATATCTCTTGCCAGTGAGAAATAACTACTTGGATATGTTAGGATTGAAGAAATTTAGATATATCCATAATGGCATAATATTGTCCACTTTGGGCCTAAGCCCTCATGGTTTTGTTTTTGGACTTTATCCAAAAGATCTCATACCAATGGAGATATCTTTTCCTTATAAGTTCATGATCTTTTCCTTGTGTTTTCAATGTGGGACTTTATTTACAACCATTGTAACCCAACAATCCCCCCTCCCCAAATGAAGGACCACCATTATTCTCATGATCCAAGTCTCCCCTCAAGCATCGGGTCACTCTTGACCTGCTCAGGGCTTCCCCTCGAGCATCAGGTCACTCTTGAGTTGCTCAGGACTTCCCCTATTTAGTTCATGGTTCCACCCACATGTTTCAATCTGGATCATGGGTTTGGCTCATGCTTCTTCTGACGATTAATCTAGTGAAGAGTGACCTAGCTCTGATACTAGTTATTAGGACTGAAAGAATATAGATATTTTCAATATAGGACTTTGTTTGCAACCCAACATATGTTACTCTCACAGAATCAATAATCTCGGAACTCATCAATTCATCGACTAGGAACTATTTTAATACATTCATAATTACACATATAGAAATGTTCACTAGTTGTGATCCAATCACAAATTCTCTCGTGCTATGAATAATATTATGGACATTTAGTAAATGAGTTTAAGATCAATATAACATACATAGAGAATGGACACTAAAATAGTAAATTTATTTATCCAATAAATAATACAATATCTAAGGTGGGTCTTAGGACACCTCTCAAATATAACAATTTGGCCTTCATTTGGTCCAACCAGATTTAGTCTCTCTCGATTTGAGAATTCAATTCTCAATCTAATTTTAAGTCTTTCGGATAAACTCGTAACACGTATGACCTAATAGGTTCTAGGTTATGTTGCTCATTCGCAATTAACTATTAATTACAAATAGATCATAAGTGACACCTAGTAGTATATCATAATCTCCAATTGATCAGAAAATTAACGGTTGATTTCAGATCCTTTTCTGAACCATTTAGTAACTACTATGAGTCGTGTCTTATTCCTTTTACTCGTCTTATACCCATTTGATTTAGGACATGATATATATGTCAGTCTTCACTATGTTGGCTACGTCAGACCTAGCCCAAGCAATGCTTTCTCATTCTGTGGATTCAAATTACTCAGACATGTGTCCAAGAGTACCATATTCTTGACATGTGATGCTTTGGCTAAAGACTTCAAGTAACAATCCTGACTAATAGTCATAGGATATACGTCTCCTAATATGAGGAGCTGTGAATCCTCTGTCGACTATCCAAATACCTTCGAGCACTTCGACTTATACTCAATCATCCCGAGTCTACATCTCAAAAAAGAGGCTTGCTTAAGATATCAAAGTATAAGTCTCCATGACCAAGATGACTTGAACACATCAAGTCGAAGAAAACTCGTACTTAAGCTACAATGAGATCTTCATTGACATATTCATATATGTATAGAACCATAGAAAGTCTCATGACAAGTCATTCCAATGAATTAGTTACCCTTAACTAGCCTCCACATTTAACTCTTCGCATCCCAATGTCTCTAATCAGTGAAGAGCAACTGCTTGATTAAACAAAGGAGTATGCACAGATTAGGCATACAAGCATTCCAACCTATTTTAGTGGAAGGGAGCGCTATTTGTTTACACCCATTAGTTTGTAAGGGTTTCAGTGCAGACTTTGATGGGGATCAAATGGCTGTTCATGTACCTTTATCTTTGGAAGCTCAAGCGGAGGCTCGTTTACTTATGTTTTCTCATATGAATCTCTTGTCTCCAGCTATCGGGGATCCTATTTCTGTACCAACTCAAGACATACTTATTGGACTCTATTTATTAACAATCGGAAATACTAGTCTCATAAATCAATGATGTCAGAACTCATCAATTCATCGACTATGAAATATTTCAATGCATTCATAATTATACATGTAGAGATGCTCATTAGTTGTGATCCAATCACAAATTTTCTTATATTATGAATCGCATTGTGGACATTTAGTAAATAAATTTAAGATTCAATCACACACATAGAAAATGTGTACTCAAGTAGTGAATCTTTATGTATCTAATAAATACTATATACTATAAGGCAATGTCTTAGAATATCTCTCAAATATAACACAACCTGCCAAAGCCCTTTTCTCATGGAAGGCACTCTTTTTTAGCACAAGCCCTCTCCTCGAGGGAGACACTTTTTTATTCAGCACTGTGCTAACATAAGCATCGAAGGGGAAAAATCGACAACGTCAGGTTACGCTCATTGGTGTTGATATTATAACAAGTCAGATTGGTGGCTCAAAGGCACATCAAGCCACAAGTGGAGTTCCAGAGTGATGTAGAGCAACGAAAGATCAGAGGCCTTACAGAAGTGAGCTCGAGGCCACAAATGGAAAGTTCACGGGAGGACAGCATGGCTACTGAAGATTTAAGGCTCTACCAGTACGAACTCTCCAACCTAAGTGTTGTGGTAGAATAGGAGATCCGGAACTGCGAGAAGAGAGATTCTGATCACATCATCTTCTAAACAATTATTAAAAAGGTTTAATTGTATAAAGTAAAACCAACTAGGGCTTAATAATCACATTTAATATATTGTTGTTATAAATAATTATTAAAACTATTTAATTATATAATGTGAATCAATATTATTTATAAAGAAATAACTGAAGATAATTCATCCTTCTCTCTTACGATCGAGCTTATTCTATCTGTTTTGATACTTCTTTCCCTACGGGAGAGTCTGCCATGTCGTCCTTAATTGCCTCTCTCATATATGTTATATATTTAGAACTAATTTATGCGCATTCAGAAGTACTTTAAAATATTTAAATTCGAATTGTATTGCACTCATGGGAGCACAAAAGTGGAGATTGATTTGAGATCCCGTTGCTATTTAGATCTTAATTTCTTTACTTGTGTGTTTGATGGATAATATAATATTCCTCACTATTTAATTAATCAGTCATAAAATCTAATATATTTAGATGATAAATCCATTAAACACTTTTGCTAACTAAAAATATGTTAAAAGTGATGCTCCTACAAATATTTATCTCTAACAGTAGTACGTATTAACAGAATACTAGCTCTAGTGCCTAGAATCCAATTCGTTCTGAAATCTTACAATCAAGCTTTCGCACTCACAGGCAATAAAATGCAGTAGCGACAACTATTGAGAACTCTGTTAGCTTGAATATAATAGCTATCAGAGGACTCGATCAGTCAGACAGACTTCAGTCTCTTTGCAGCCTGCACAAAGCCTACAATTACCTGCAACTCATCCAATTGCTGCAGAAAGGCGTGTGCGACAATTAGATTCAAATAAGACAGTCAAGCACTCAGGAAATTCATGCATACGCTGGCAGTGATGCATTTACCTGCGACATGAAATGCTTCTGAACTATTTCAATTAACTGCTCTTTGGAGGGGTTAGGACTCTCACCCACCTGTTGCAGACAAAGATAACGTGATTAGTGTGCATGTGAAAGGAATATGGTTTCATGCAAAACAAGATAAGACACAAACAAGGAACATGGATGACAACGAAGGTATGCGAATATTGTGAATTACTATGAAGTTTAGCTTACGAGATTGAAGGTATGCGAATATTGTGAATTACTGTGAAGTTTAGCTTACGAGATTAAAATGCCTCGAGTATCGCCATAATGCTGTTGTTTCTAGCTTGCTGAGATCAACCTTCTGCACCAGCAATGTGATGACACATGAGACAATTGTAAACTCTAAAAAAGAATGTTGGTATGTCAAGGGAGAACATTGCAAAAACAAATAATAGAATATATAAAATTACAGACTTTCAGCATCTAACCATGATATGATACTAAAACAAAATCAAATGGCAGCTCTTACTGTGGTGCAGCTCGTGGACAAAACAGACCCCCTGGAATGTGAATCAGAAGAGTGAGACCGACTCAAGGATTTGCTAGATGATCCTTTAGGATTCTTATTCCTTGACCTCTGGATTTTTAGGGACTGTGTTGAATCACATGCTGAAAGAACAAGTAATGCCAAATATATAAATAAAATTAAATAATTAGAGCACAATAAAATAAAATAATGACACTAGAGCAACTGAGCATATCAAAAAGTGAAATACTTCTGAAAATTAAGATGTCAGTGTCTGAGGTAAATTGGTGAAGATTTGCTCGATCCGGTTTATGAAAATCTCAAGCTGGCACAATTACTCTAATGCAGTTGAACATGTTGACATAAGCATATGAAAACTTCAAATTGCCATAATTATTTTGATGAAGTATGCGCATGAATATTGTTCCACTGTAGGCAGGTTGAATGTGGTAATGACATTAATCAGCTCATAATCCATATAACAATCAGATTTTTAACTGAGATTAAGCTAATAAGAATTCTATATAGCTTCTAGCAAAAATAAGGTGGTCAGGTCAATCCATGCCACATCTTCAGTTTACGAACGAAGAACAATCCAACAACAATTTCCAAAATTCTCAAGAGATTGTTATGACCTAAAGGATATAGTCCTAGCATCAAAAGAATCATCTGCTATTTCTTGTTATCTTCTCTTTAGCTTCTCTTAGTCACCTTGTTTCTCTTATATGCTCTTACTAATTATTCCTCTTTATTTTATTTGACAATAAATATATATTATCTAAAACGGCGACCAATCCACTCAGTAAAAAATAAATCTCATATGAAAGGATGGATGACATGTAATCCATCTAGTAAAATATGGCCGAAACCCACATAAACAGATCTCATGTAGAAGGGTCAATGACCAACTGTTAAGTACGACACTTTGGACGCAGTCCGGAGAATTTTCGAGACCTTGGATGAGATTGGGATGGATATGGCTTGGCGGGTTTCCTAAGCGAATACTTAGTCGTTCCGAGAGCCTTCTCCATGTCTACGGATTAAAAATTAATCCGAATGGAGACCCGTCTCCCAACAACCATCTCGTGCCGTGTCGAGCGATCCAAATTACAACTCGGCCAATTACAAAAATCGGCCTTGTAATTTGCTTGACCGTTCGACCGCGAAAAAGGCGACGAGTGGATCGCCGGCTTCTGTGTTTACGGTCGGGGTCCAGTTAGTAAATTATTGGCTATGATACTAAATCAAAATAATAAACTAACTAACATGAAATGACGAAGCAAACATAACATGGCACATAATGACATAAGGGAGCTTGGGAAAGAAATATACCTTCCCGATCACCTCGCGGCCTTCTACCTTATGTCCCTCCCTTCTCGGACGTCGTGTGGGCGACGGTCTACCGAGAACCGAGATCACCGAGGCCCTCCAAAACGAGCTCTTCTCCTTGACTTGGCCGAAGACCAAAACCCTAGCCACTAGGGTTTTCCGCCGCAAGCCACCACCTCCTCTCCCTTAGCACCGCCGACCGCCAGAGCTGCCCAAGGGCCACCGGACCAGCTGCGCACTTTGAGAGGAAGGAGAAGTAGACGAAGAAGAAGAAAGATCTCCTTCTTCCTCTCCCAACCGGCCGAAACAACTCCTTTCCCTTCCTTGCGGCGCCGCTGCACCACCCCTTGCGTCGCCTCCCTTCGGCCGCCGCCCCTCTCTCCTTCGCCGCCGACCACCACAGAAGGTAGGGAAGGTCCCTGCCTTCTTCCCATGTGTCCTGGTCGAGTGGAGTTGGAGGAGAGAAGAAGAAAAGAGAAGGAGAAACTTCTCCTTCCCTTACCGCCAGCCAAACCCTAGAGGAGAAGAGGAGGAAGAGAGAGACAGAGAAGAAAAGGCCTTGGGAGTCAACTCTTGGATCAAGCCTTGGTTTCATGATCTCCTTGGGTATATATAGGGCTAAGGTAGGGACCAAGAGGAGGAGTTGGATCTTGGCCCACCAATGGATCTAAACCCGATCCATTAATTAAGATCCATTCCACTAAAGGGTCTTAATTGAACTTCCTTACTAACTCCCATATTTTCATATGGGCTCCACATATTACGAGTCGTCCATCCCCCCGTGTTTAAGATCTCGAATGCCCGTTAATTAATTTAAATTACTGACAATTCAAATTAATTAACCTCTGAATCCTTGACTAGTCCCACACAACCTTATCATCATGCCAGATCAAATCCACCTGCAGGGTTTAGCATGATGAACCTTTTGAGCTCACCAAGGGGGCATCATCAACCCGACTCACCAGGACACGGATTCCGTCAATAATCAACAGCACATCATATTATTAATATTATCTCTCAACTTACCAGACCTATCGATCTAACAGAATAGATATCGCTTATTAGCAAATCAAAGAAATAATAATTAATAATACATGCCCGTTATTATATCGGGATTAAGGGATCGTACTTCATAATAAAGTCTTGAGGTGCTATCCAATTATCGAGTCAGTACAAATTGGATAACCTCGGGTTTTGGTCCTGCTCAATGTACTCAAAGCATACTAGTGTAATTCTATGGTCAAGACCAACCACACCTAATTACACTACAACCATTCCGATGGGTTGTCCAATTCCATCTCGGTTGTGAACCTCTATTTATACTAAGCAAGGAACTGATAACATGATCTTTCATGTGACACCACACATCATGTTACCTACAATGCAAAGTAATTGGACTTCATGCATGTACTAATATAAACAGGCACCTAGTGTAGTTATGATTCTCTTTTCAAAATGAAGATGTTCATATAAAGAAGTCATGTCTTTTAGTATACACATCTTACAGGATTGGATTATTCTAAATTAATTTTGGAGGGCTAAGATACAAGGAAACCTAAACTAGGAGGGTTTAATTGCTTAAATCCAAACTATAGGGATGCGGATGTAAGGAACCAAAATACGAGGGGCTTTCCGCATAAAGCCACAGCTTAAGGAGAGGTTCGACTCCTTCCTCCCCGATCTCATCGGCCCGATCCCATTCTCCTCTCTGTGCTCAATCGTTGCTTCTCCTTTGAGGTTGAGCGAACGTCGTGTTGGGGCAATCGACCCAAGTATGATCTGAAGGATCATAGGTTTTGATATGTATGGTCAATATGATTAAGTTAGGGTTTGTTGTTGGACTAATATGTGTATGTGAGTGTGCAGGTACACATAGACTTGGTTGGATGTCTTCAGATGAAGGGTGGCATGGAGGCAAGCTGGAGGCTTGTGTGCGCATCCGAGGGACCATGGGCAGACACGATGAGCCGAGGAACGCGGACTTCGAGGTATGCGTGAAGGATGGCATGGAGGCAAGCTGGAGGCTTGTGTGCGCATCCGAGGGACGGGAGCCGAAGACGAAGAGGGCGTGAAGGCAACAGATCGAGACTGCGAATTGAAGAGTCAACCAAGTTGTGAGGGTCCGAGTGTGAGTATTTGTACTCGGGAACTAAGCCGGGAGGGTTCGAGTGTGGAGAGAAATGTACTCGGGAAGGGTAACCCTAGGTTTAGGGAAGGACCAGTCGACTGGGGCAGTCGACTGGTAATGGCTGGTGAATCGAACGTTGGCTGTAACGGTCGAATCTGAGTGGGACCAGTCGACTGCCCCTGCAGCTGGTAGCGACCAGTTGTACTCGAGCTCTATTTAAAGGAGCTCATTTAAGACTACTGTTTCTTGGCGAAATTTGCTTGGATAGAGTGAGTTAGTAGCCTGCTGTACTCAAGTAGTGTCCAAAAATTATGGTGAGGTTTCTCCACCCACAAGGAGCTACACGATCTAGCAGGAGGTGCTCCAGGGAATCATCCACCGACGGATTAGGGATCGCCCACCTTACGGGCAACCATGGAGTAGGAGTTTTATCTCCGAACCATGTATATCAATGAGTTCTTCCTTGTTTAGTTTAGTTTTAGTTTATTCCGCTTGCGCACTAACGGTTGTAGGAAGAAGAAATCGAGAAATTGCTATTCACCCCCCCTGTAGCAAGACGTAGACGATCTAACACGCCGGTCTCCACTAGCTGCTCCGATCGACGATTTGAAGGAAGTGCCAGCACCTCTACACGGTTCTTCCTCATTGCGATCAGGTCTTTTTCTTCCTCCTCCTTCGTTCGAGCCGACACCATGGAGCACCACTTCACCTTCTGTTGTTTATCTTCCTTAGCGCAAGGAGTAGAGGGTGCAGCTGGTCGATCGAGGGCTCTTGGAGGTGAGGGATGTGACTCAGCGTGATTGCTGCGATCGATTCTTCTTCACCGACGATTGTGTGAGGTAAGGGTTGTTCGTAGTGATCATCAAGGGTAAGGTTTCGTTGCATTTAGAGTTTGATTTGGAGGATTTGAGATATGGGATCTAGCTTGTCTTGCTCCCTGCTCCAACTCACTGTGTCGATTGGGATTTCCTGCCGTGGCGAGCTGCTCGGCTCAGGTAAGTAGTTGGATTGAGTTCTAATGCGTATTGTTGAGTGTTAACTCTGTTTGGAATTGGTTCTGTTATAGTACTTGGTTTTGTAGGCTTGTGCTTGGAACCTGATTTATGGTAGAACTTCACATGATCTAATTTCCGCTGAGGCTTAGTTCATGGATCTGTTGTGATTCTATTTGGCTTGCTGTTTCTGCCATGAGCTAGCGTATGCTCTATTTATTGTCATGAATCCAATTTGTGGTTGAGGTTGTTGTGTTCTATTGCTTGGAATTAGATGGGTGAGTTTTGTTTAACTTTGGGTTTAGCTGGGGTAGTGGTTTCGTTCTCTTATGATACTTAAATTTTGGTATTGATAATTACACTACTTACTGTTGATGGAAACCTGTTTGGGTTGGTGCTTCATGTGAATGATTCAAGCTTGGAACGGTATTGTAGGAGCTGTGGTAGAACTGGATCATGGTTTAGGTTTCTGTTAAGGGTGATCTTTTGGGCTACCTTTGGATTGAAACCTAGGTTCTAACTTAATCTTGATTACGCGAGATAATTAGAAATCTTTCATTTAATTAGAAGTAATTAAACGAAAACAGAATGATTAGGTTAACCTTAATATCGTTTAGGGATTTATTAACTAGTTACCATTTCTGTGTGATAGCTATTTAAATATGTCTTTTAATACAGGGACTTGATTTGGACTTATTGTTGTTGATTATTGGCGGGTGGTTTCTTGATGCATATGGACTCTTCCATTTGGAGGCGGGTACTTCTTGCTTGTTTCCTTAGATCCACTTATCTTTATGCATGGCTATTTATTATGTGCAGTAGGTTTTATTAACCTTAAATCTGCTATCGTTTGTTATCCTGCTTAATACTTGTTGCTTGATCTTGGATATGATCTGATTTCCTTCTATACAGTCTCGTTTTATTGTTATCTGATTCTATATAGCATTTGTGCGAGCATGTGTACATAGATATAGAACATGTCACTATGTGTCTACATTTGATTGATTCTAGTTATACTTGCATATGTATCTAGATGTATGATGATTAGGTTATGATACATGTGTTCGACATGTGCATGTTAGGTTGAATTATGTATTGATGACCTGATAGGGGTTGCATATGTTAGAGTCATGCACCATCCCTGCATTGTTACATGCCGACGATCAGCAACTCCCTTGTTATTGAGCCTATCGTCTTCCGGTACATGATATGCACACACGACCACTCATGGGTCAGTGGATACCGTTGAGTGTGTGCATTTGTTCTGTACTGCTTCGCTCGACTACTCATGAGTAGTGGTTTCGAAGCGTGGTAGCGGGTAGAAATCCCTCCTCTTCCCATAGACCAGAGGAGATAAGAGAGATATCTCACCCATATATACATGGGGCGGAGTGAGAGCTCCACCAATATCCTGTCCACTCAGTCACTCAGGAGCAGTGATGGCAGAGTACGGACAGTGTCACAACTCTACCCACTCGGCCGATGCATATGACATGCCTCGGTGGCTAGACTGGTGTCAGGGGTGACCATGTCATTGTATCATGTGCATATGATATATTTGTGTATTTGATTGTGATTGTTACATTTGTTTGCTGCATATATTTGGCAAGCACATACAAGATATATTATATGTGTAGTTTGATGGCCTTGCACTTACTCGTACGTTATAGGCCTTATTATGATCAGGATAGGTTGATTTCTGATATATACATTCATTTGATACTTTCAGTTATGCATATTCTGATAGTTCTATTGAGACTGTATCATGTTGTTTCTGTATAGCTTATTCAGCTATTTATTCTGCCATGCATATCTTTCTCTATACCTGCAGAGTCTACTTGGACTTACCACCCGTCACAATATTTTTGTTTTCAGGTTGATAGGTCGCCAGGGGGAGCCCAGTTCTCAGTCCCGGGTCCCTACGACTCCATCGATGGGTGCTTCCGCATATTTTGCTTTCCTTTTATAGCATACTCTTTGCGTTGTATTCATTTTCATGTCATGGACTTGTATCGTAATTCATTTGTTGCGGTATTGTATTTTTGAGTCTTCTGCTAGACTTTGTGGTTGTTGTTTTGCTACGCGCCTACCCCCGAGGACAGCTCGAGTGAATTTTACGATCTTAGTACTGTGATGCAATTATTTCTTTATGTTATATATCTTGTTTTGAGGCCTGAGGTCAATTATTATACTGCGTATGTTGTATGTGTGTTTAAATTGTCCACCGGACAGGGGAGATGCTGTTCGATTTTATATTGGATCAGCGACTCCGTTGGTCTCAGGGCGTGACACCAACAATCTACCTAGTAAGAATGGCCGAAGTATTTATATGATGGCTAGTTTTGATTTCCTGATTTACTCCCTCTCAATGGTGTAGGACAATCATGGGGGTAAAGCATGTATAATGCGCAAATAGACCCACGATCTCTCTGCAGCACACAGACTAGTTCAATAGTATAAGTATATAACTAATTGTTCTCTTTTAGTTACTTTAACTACCTAATCTACTACTACTACTACTACATACTAGTATTCCACATGAAAGGTTGAATAATATCGACCAGTTAGATAAATATAGGGAGGACAACTCAGAGATACAAATGAAAAGAGTTCTTAAAAACAATTCCTCCCATGTGTATCACTTTGTTTTTTAGTTAGCACCTGGACTAATCCTAGGATGATCGGAAGTGTTCATAACGGACGGTCCATCATCCGAGCATTCTTAGATCAACTGTCCATTAAGGAAAATTCATCCGTTAATTTACCGAAGCTAGGAATCAATCCTTAGATGCTTGAAAAATTGAAAAGACACTCTGCCGCTCCACCATTGGCCCCATGGATTGTGTACCATTTGTTTGAACAATTATCTCATATCTGAAAGATCGATGTGGGCGTGCAGAGGGGGGGTGAATGCACTTTCTTTTGATCGTTTGATCTCTACACAGATGTTAGCGCAGCGGAAATAATATGCAAAGACAATAACAATGCTAACAAAAATTCTTTTACTTGGTATCCACCCAGATGGGTGACTAATCCAAGGATCCACGCCGCGAGCACCACTTTTCACTATCGAAAAGTCTCCTTGAGGTGGAGAAACCTTTACAGCAAAAGCTTCCTCTTTACAGATGTAGAAAAATGATGGAGGAAGCAAAAAGTCACTCTACAATTTGGCAGCACTTCGTTACTGTACGGAACTGTACAGACACGTGTAACGAGGCCTCCTTTTATAGGTGAAAAGGACAGATTCGCAGTCTGTCCAGACTCGCACCAGTCGACTGCCCCTAGGGCAGTCGACTGGCCCAGCAGTAAATGCTGGCCAACGGCTAGCAAACAGCTAGCCAACGGCTAGTTTTGGGGTATACCAGTCGACTGCCCCAAGGCCAGTCGACTGGTCCGAGGCTGCGAACTCTCTGTGGGTTTTGGCAGTCGACTGCCTTTGGGCCAGTCGACTGCCCTGCCTCCCAGCTCAGCTCCAGCCACTCCGAACCTTCTCCTTCGCGTTTGCCTTCAGGTCTGCTCCCTTGGCTCGCCTCTTGAAGTCCTCTTCCTCTGGCTATCGTCCCTCGGATGCGCACACAAGCCTTCCCTTGGCTTGCCTCCATGCCACCCTTCACGTGTGCCCTTTGAAGTCCACTTCCCGGCTTGCCCTTGGAGCTCTCCTCCCTCGGCTCTCGTCCCTCGGATAGGTCCACCAAGTGTGATTTTCCAAGTCCTGCAAACTCAATCACACAAATCAAATACAACATAACACTCTAACTTTAAACCTATTCGCCCACACATCAAAACCATGATCTTCCAATCATTTAAAGGGTCGATTGCCTCAACAATCTCCCCCTTTTTGATGTGTGGCAATATGTTTAAGTTAGAGATAAATAACAGCAATAGCAATAGCAAAAGATAGCAATTGAAACATTATGAGACATAATAACCCTAAGAGGTAACCTCCCCCTTAACCTATGTCCTCTCCACAGTTTCAATTCTAATCATATTCCAAGTTAAGTTTCCACTTAACAACATCAATAAGAATGTAAGACATATCCGAACCTAAGAGGTACCTCCCCCTTAATCCATGTCTTCTCTCCAAATTTTAACCTTTCAAGGTCTAAGTTAGACAAAATACCTAAAATCATCCATTTTAAGTCAAAATTCTAACTTAAACCGCCCATTCTCCCCCTTTGACACCATCAAAATGATTGCCTCAAGCAACCAAACCCTAGGGTATTAAATACGAGGATTATTGATTTCTAAATTTTCTCACAGCAGCTGAAAATAGCTGTGCCAGTCGACTGCCCATAGGGCAGTCGACTGATACGCCATCAGTCTGAAATTTCAGCTTTTCTGTCGAATTTCAGAAACTCCCAGAAAATTCCAGAAAATTCCAAAAATTGGAAAATTTTGCATACATGTTTGAAATGTTATACTCTATCAGGGAAAAATATTAAACCATATAAAATTTCAAACATGCACGTCTTTTGATAAAAACCAAAAGTTTTGAAAAACACTACATTTTGTATCAACCTTTGAAACCAATTTTGCAAATATGTGACTTTTAAAAGCATGGCACAGTATGTAAAACATAAAATGGTTTTCAAAGTTTTAAAATGTCCAACTATGATCTTTGGCAAAGTGTCCATTGATTAAACACTTGCCTCCCCCATAGTTGGTCTAGATTTGATATTTTGATACTTTTAGTGGTTCAACAATGTGCCACAAGCACAAGTGAGCCAAATGTATCACCCTAATGGATCAAGCACCCTTTTTCAAAGCTAATGTGTCCAAGTTCATTCTATACTTCCACAAAACACATTCCAAGGCCTCTTCTTAAGGATGTAAACTCCGATTCGGGAAGAGGCTTGGTAAAGATGTCGGCTAGGTTCGACTTTGATTCAACATAGTGTAATTCTATGTCTCCCCTTGCCACATGGTCTCTAATGAAGTGATGTTTCACTTCAATGTGTTTTGTTCTAGAATGGTGAACCGGATTTTTAGTTAGGTTGATCGTGCTTACATTATCACACAAGACTTTGACCTTGGTGTAATGTAGCTCATAGTCCTCTAAGGTGTGCATGATCCAAAGGAGTTGGGAAACACATCCACCCATTGCCACATATTCTGCTTCCGTTGTTGATAGGGCAACGCATGGTTGTTTCCTACTACTCCAACTAACTAAAGAAGACCCAAGGAATTGACACCCTCCACTTGTACTCTTCCTATCTAACTTGCAACCCGTATAGTCCGAGTCGGTGTATCCAATTAGGTCAACATTTGGGGTTCTAGGATACCAAAGTCCGACATTTAGGGTTCCTTTCACATACCTTAGGATCCTTTTGACTACAATCAAATTGGACTCTTTGGCACAAGATTGGTACCTTGCACACATACCTACCGCAAAAAGTATGTCGGGTCTACTAGCGGTTAGGTATAGGAGGCTACCAATCATGCTCCTATATTGTTTAGAGTCTACCATTTTGCCTTCAAGGTCACTATCCATTTTCACATTAGTTCCTATGGGTGTGGATGCTTCCTTAGCATGTTCTAAACCAAACTTCTTTAGCATCTCTTTAGCATATTTGGTTTGAAATACATGTGTACCTTCATTAGTTTGCTTAACTTGAAGGCCTAAGAAAAAGGTTAACTCTCCTACAAGACTCATCTCAAATTCATCTTCAATACACTTGATGAATTCTTGTAGGAAGTCATTATTTGTTGACCCAAAAATGATATCGTCTACATAGACTTGGGCAACAAATATGTCATTATCCTTAGATTTTAGGAACAATGTAGGGTCAATTGTTCCTCTCCTAAACCCCTTAGATACCAAAAATAAAGAAAGTCTTTCATACCAAGCCCGGGGAGCTTGTTTTAATCCATATAAGACTTTTCTTAATTTAAATACGTGTCTTGGATAGTTAGGGTCCTCAAACCCGGGGAGTTGTTCTACATAAACCTCTTCCTTAATGATCCCATTAAGGAATGCCGACTTCACATCCATTTGGTGGAGTGTAAAACCCATGTGAGCGGCATAGGCTAGTAGAATTCTAATTGATTCTAACCTAGCTACGGGGGCGTAGGTCTCATCATAATCTAATCCCTCAACTTGGTTAAACCCCCTAGCTACCAATCTAGCCTTGTTCCTAGTGATTTTACCTTGGTCATCTAATTTGTTCCTAAAGACCCATCTAGTGGTCACAATGGTACATTCAGTGGGTCTAGGAACTAGCTCCCATACTTCACTTCTCTCAAATTGGTTTAGCTCTTCTTGCATGGCCAAGACCCAATCAACATCTCCCAATGCTTCATCAATGGTCTTGGGTTCTAATTAGGCGATTAGAGCTATTTGACTAGTTTGATCCTTAAAGTATGACCTAGTCCTTACTCCTTGAGTGACATCACCCACAATTTGGTCAATGGGATGATCATGGTGATGTCTCAAGGGTCTAGAGGTTGTAGGTTCATTTACTCCTTCTTCCTCATCCTCTAGTGTGTTTCTTACTCCCCCTTGATCATTGCCCTCCAAATGTAAGTCTTGAAGTCTTTGGGCAAGGAGTTGGACTTCTTCTATATCCTTATCAATAGAAGCCTTTCTAGGGTAAGTACTAGTGGTTTCATCAAATTTGACATTTGAGGACTCCTCAATTACTTTTGTCCTCTTGTTGTACACTCTATAACCCCTACTAGTCAATGAATACCCTACTAAGATTCCTTCATCGGCTTTTGACTCAAATTTTCTTAGGTCGTCTTTGGTGTTTAAGATGTAAACTTTACATCCAAAGACTCTAAAATAGTGGACTTGGGGTACCCTTCCATTCCAAAGTTCAAAGGGTGTTTTTCCTAAAAACCTATGTACCAACACCCGATTTTGGATATAACAAGCGGTGTTAACCGCTTCGGCCCAAAAATAGCTAGGAAGAGAATATGCATTAAGCATAGTCCTAGCAGCTTCTTGTAGGGCTCGATTTTTCCTCTCAACTACCCCATTTTGTTGAGGAGTCCTAGGGCATGAAAACTCATGCTTGTACCCATTTTCAACACAAAATTGTGTGAAACTAGCGTTTTGCAACTCCCCACCATGGTCACTCCTAATTCGGTTTATTTTGATGTTCTTTCCGTTTTCTACCCTTTTACTAAATTCTATAAATATATCTAGGGTATCATCCTTATGTTTCAAGAAATAGACCCAAGTAAACCTAGAAAAGTCATCTACTATTACTAAGCAATACTTACTCCCTACAAGTGATGGAGTACTATGGCAATCAAACAGGTCTATATGTAAAAGTTCTAAAGGCAAGGAAGTGGTAATTAAAGTTTTACTTTTGTGTGATGCTTTGGATTGCTTACCCTTTTAGCATGCATCACACAACTTGTTCTTTTCGTACTTGATCATTGGGAGCCCCTTCACCAATTCTTCCTTGGCCACTCTTGCAATGTTCCTCATGTTGACGTGTCCAAGTCTCCGGTGCCATAACCACCCTTCATCTTCTTTGGACATGAGACACTTAACAACATTGTTAGTAGCATAAGATAGATCAAGATAATACAAGTTTACCTCTCTAAACCCTTCTAACATGATAGTGTTTGAGTCACTTTGCCTTATTACACATTTCTTAGCATGAAATTCTACTCTAAACCCGGCATCACATAATTGACTTACACTTAATAAATTAAACTTCATATCCTTAATTAAAAGTACCTTATGAATTGAAATAGTGGGAGATACCTCAATTGTGCCCCTACCAATGATCCTTAACTTTCCACTATTCCCAAAGGAGACCGTCCCTTCTCTTAAATAGCTAATAGTGGTGAACTTGCTCACATCTCCGGTCATGTGTCTTGAGCATCCACTATCTACTATCCACAAGGTTGGGGCCTCCTTCACTTTTACCTAAACACGAAAAACACACTCTTTTGGTACCCATATTTTTGATCCAGAAGAATCATTTAAAAATTTCTTAGGTACCCATGCTTTCTTTGTGGTTCCCCTAGCCCCTAGTCTTCTAGATGCACCAATCCTACCGGTAAGTAAGACGAATGCTACTTCCTTAGTTTTAGGCCTATAACCCAGTCCGGCCTTGTTATATACAGCCCTTTGACTGTTTATGATCATGTCTAGGTTACTAGATCCTACTTGGAATTTCCTTAGGGTCTTTGTGAGGTTATCTACTTGTTGCCTTAACTCCTTATTTTCATTTTCAATATGTGAAACATGTGAAGAGGTAGAGCTAGCATACAAATCTTTAAGTTTAATAGCTTCTACTCTAAGCATGGCAATTTCTTCCTTAAGGTCCTTAATTCTACTTTTAGCCTTAGCTAAATCCATGTTCGTGCTAGAAATAATTTTCACTAAGGTAGAAGAGGGTAAGTGGTATACCTCACTTACCGAAGCTTCTGACTCTGATGATGATAAGGTGGAGGAGCTCTCATCTTCACTGCTTGAGCTTCGTTCATCGTCTGAAGAGTCTGAATCATCTTGTGTCATAAGAGCGAAGTGGGAGACTTGCTCTTCTTCTTCCTCTGAGGATGAGGGATCGTCCCAAGTCGCCTTGAGGTTCATGACACTCTTCTCCTTTCCCTTTGACTTCTTCTTGTCATTCTTCTTCTTCTCTTCCTTCTTGTCCTCCCTCTTCTTCAACTGGGGACACTCATTCTTCATATGTCCCTCTTGATGACAGTTGTAGCAGATTATCTCCTTGGCCTTACCCTTACCTTTGGCCCCTTTCCTAGCATATGATTTGTTAGAAAAACTTTTAAATGCTTTACGAAATTTTCTTACCATAAAGGCCTCTTGGTCACTGTCCATAGAGGCACTTGACTCCTCTGAGTCCGAGGATGATGAGTAGATCACCTTCTTCTTCTCCTTTCTCCTCTTCTTCTCCTTTTCTGCAACAAAAGCAATACCTTTCTCTTTTACCGAAATGTTAGCTTGCTCGTGCAGTTCAAATTCACAAAATAGATCGTCTAATTTAACTAAAGATAAGTCCCTCGATACCTTGTAAGCTCAACCATGGATGCCCACAGGGTGGTTCTCGGGAAGGCTTGTAAGACATACCTGACGATATCCCGGTTTTCGATTTTCTCTCCAATTACATGGAGCTCGTTGATCACTTTCTTTACCCTTCCATGCAGCTGACTGACGGTCTCGTTGCTCTTCATGGAGAGGGATTGCAGTTGGGCCACCAACAAGTCCTTCTTGGCTCTTCTGGACTCGTTTGACCCCTCGTTCAGTTCTACCAACTTGTCCCATAGCTCTTTGGCGCTCTTGAATGGCCCCACCTTGTTCAGTTGCTCCTTTGAGAGCCCGCACTGCAGTGTAGTGGTGGCCTTGGCATTTGATTGCGCCCTTTTCATCACTTCTTTAGACTATGTTCTCATAGGGGTAGGATCTCCTCTTTCATCGACGGGCGCCTCGAAGCCATCTGCAACACTTATCCAAGTTTCTATGTCATTCATAAGATAGTACTGCATTCTACCTTTCCAGTACGCGAAGTCGTTGCCGTCGAAGAATGGTGGTCGTGCGGTGGAGTATCCCTCTTGAAACGCCATTACAAATGTTCTGGTTGATTGTTAGATCTTCCAAAACACACCGGCTCTAATACCAACTGAAAGATCGATGTGGGCGTGCAGAGAGGGGGGTGAATGCACTTTCTTTTGATCGTTTGATCTCTACACAGATGTTAGCGCAGCGGAAATAATATGCAAAGACAATAACAATGCTAACAAAAATTCTTTTACTTGGTATCCACCCAGATGGGTGACTAATCCAAGGATCCATGCCGCGAGCACCACTTTTCACTATCGAAAAGTCTCCTTGAGGTGGAGAAACCTTTACAGCAAAAGCTTCCTCTTTACAGATGTAGAAAAATGATGGAGGAAGCAAAAAGTCACTTTACAATTTGGCAGCACTTCGTTACTGTACGGAACTGTACAGACACGTGTAACGAGGCCTCCTTTTATAGGTGAAAAGGACAGATTCGCAGTCTGTCCAAACTCGCACCAGTCGACTACCCCTAGGGCAGTCGACTGGCCCAACAGTAAATGCTGGCCAACGGCTAGCCAACGGCTAGCAAACAGCTAGCCAACGGCTAGTTTTGGGGTATACCAGTCGACTGCCCCAAGGCCAGTCGACTGGTCCGAGGCTGCGAACTCTCTGTGGGTTTTGGCAGTCGACTGCCCTGCCTCCCAGCTCAGCTCCAGCCACTCCGAACCTTCTCCTTCGCGTTTGCCTTCAGGTCTGCTCCCTTGGCTCGCCTCTTGAAGTCCTCTTCCTCTGGCTATCGTCCCTCGGATGCGCACACAAGCCTTCCCTTGGCTTGCCTCCATGTCACCCTTCACGTGTGCCCTTCGAAGTCCACTTCCCGGCTTGCCCTTGGAGCTCTCCTCCCTCGGCTCTCGTCCCTCGGATAGGTCCACCAAGTGTGATTTTCCAAGTCCTACAAACTCAATCACACAAATCAAATACAACATAACACTCTAACTTTAAACCTATTCGCCCACACATCAAAACCATGATCTTCCAATCATTTAAAGGGCCGATTGCCTTAACAATATCATCAATTTCACGAATTTTAAGATATTCATAAGGTATGTTAAAGAAGGTAGCATGAAACGCCCACCATAGTTGACTTATCTCTAGGTGACACTTGTTTGACTTATACAATGCATCTCATAAGCATTTTTATGACTCGATCTACAAAGTACAAGCTCTTAGATATGGTTCAATGATAAAGATAAAATCACAACAAAACTTGCCTTACACATGAAACATGAGTGGAATATATCAACTCCTACTCAAGCTCCCATCAATTACCGGATGAGGTATGACATCATAGATTGAAACATAAGGTACCACATTTATGAGAACCCCAACTCAAAGAAGCATCAACTCAATTAATAACACTTATCAAACAAGGATAAGGTATCCAGAACTTAAAGTGAGCCACAGAAAATCTTCCGCAGCATTACTCCACTTTGGAACTGACTATCAATACCATGAACCATGGAGGAGCTAATTAAAAGGAAAAGGCCTTTGGCCATACCAAGGTCATCAGCTACTGTGAAGAAGAGATCATGAACTGCCTCAACAAATCCATGATTAACGGGAAACAACAACAAGGCGACAGAGAGAGCTAGGAGTGCACAATTCACCAAAGCCGACAGGAAAATGACACAAGATTGATTTCTTACTGCAGAGGAGTTGATCACAGCTACATAATGCTCACAGCAACTGCTAGCAAATCATTGTAGCTACAACACAAACTGGACTAGGATAGGAAGGCTTAAAAAGAGGGGGAAAAAAACTGAAATCAACCATGAAAAGCATGAGGATGAAGAAAGCTCACCAACATGATTTGGGACACTTTTTTTTTATATGCCAAATATCCAGATCTTACAACCCAACTAATCCTGGGATAGAAAGTCCGGCCCCACATTCTGCCCACTAGGTAAATCCATGAAGCACAATAGCTCCTAACGTGGCGCCAACTTCACAAGTAGTTTAATCACCGTAGGTGTGCCTGCGTGGGAATTGAACCCTTTGTTGCTTGGGAAACGCACACTGCCTCTCATCACCACACTAACCCGGGGGCGGGGCACATGATCTGGGGCACTTGAAATTGCTCAATGTTGGTCTGCTCATGACGAAGTGAGAATGAACACTAGAAAGGGCTTAGCCTTCGAAAACATTCATGTGAGAGAATCGCAAGTGTGCGAGGGGGAGATGGATTGCCAACCAACCTAGGCATGTTGGTCAATGCTCAAAATTGTGTGACGAAGGGCATCATTGAGGTCACAGTGGTGTCTAGGTTCAAGCATTGCGTGCATGAAGAACATTAAGAGAGAAGGAAAAGAAGAGCTCCAATGGCAAGGGTTCTCAGCTAGGTGTTTGGGTAGGATTTGCAGTGGCCTCGATAAAGTAAGAAAGCTTAATACAGTTGATAAAACCCCTCTCTAGAGTTGGGGAGGTGGTTTGGTTGCTGCGATGTTGAGAGGAGAGTAGGAAATTTGCCATAGATTTCATGGAGACAAAGTCGTGGCAACACAAGATCACATGAGAGGAGGAAGGGAGGTCGTTATAAGGTTTTTTTGTGAGAATACAAAAATGCAAACGAAAAAACTGTCATGTGAAAGGCAGGCAGGGAAGGAAAAAATAAGAAATAGAAAAAATAATATTGACACTGTTGGTGCCGGAAGCACCAAAGTCAAACCTGTGTTTTGATAATGATAAAAGGTTCAGAAGTTAAGGTTTTATTGTGATTTAACAATGCTACTCAAGTGTGCAGGAAAAGTCCTAGGTACACTAAGCATGAAATCCTGGTTCTAAGAATTGGGCAATAAGTCCTGGCCGCAGGCTGGGCACCTAAGTCCTGACATAAGGTTGGGCAATAAGTTATGGTCGTGGACTGGGCACCGAAGACCTGGTGAGTGAAGCTGGGCAATAAGTCTTGGTCGCGAACTGGGCACGAAGACCTGATCCAGGGAAATAGGCAAAAGTCCAACCGGAGGAGCCGGTTGGCAAAAAGGTAAACTCTCCTGAGAGGAGTAGGTGAGGACGCATTCCCCGTAGGAGGGAACATTAGGCGTCGGTTCGACCTAGGGTTCCATTTCGGAAGCCCAAAGTCAAAACTAAGACAGCTCAGGTTGTTAAACTATGCTTAACTTATATCATTTATATGTTATTTGTGTTTTGGAACTAATCCTGGTTGCAGGAACAAAGGGATGGAAGTTTCTGCTCCCAGACGCCTGAATGAGGTCAAGCGCTTGTTTGATCAAGCGTCTGTGTTGATACAGGCGCCCCAGACAAGGGTGTTTCCAGGCACAATCGAAGCAAGCCTCCAAAACAGCATATCAGGCGCCTGTGTTCATACAGGCGCCCCAGTCAGCTCAGGCGCCCCAGTTGAAGGGATAACCGCTGGCCAAGTCTACGGATTGAGTTTCGCGCAGAATGGGCCACGTGTCAGGCGCCCCCTTCAACACAGGCGCCCGAGCGACTAGTATATAAAGGGGTTCAGCCCCTTGGCTTCAGACACAACTTCTTTCTACGAATTCTTTCAAGCGCTCTGCTCCAAACGCTCCGTGCTCAAGACTCAAGCGCCAACGACGTCCCGCGGCTTCGACATTCAATTTTCTCCGGTCGTCGGTATAACCTTTTTATTAAAGTGTTGTATCTTAATTCTATATTCGAACTTCAAATTGTAATAATTTTACGCAATATAGAATTGCTCATCGTAAACGATCAAGGACCGTGGGCCTTGGAATAGGAGCCGACTGCGACTTTGAACCAAGTAAAAACAAACGTGTTAGCATTGATTTGTTTTTCCGCTGCGCAAATTACTCTAAGTTTTCCGAAAATTTGTCGATCGATATTCACCCCCCTATCAATTCTAACCGATCCCACAAGTGGTATCAGAGCGGGTGGCTCAAATCTGGTGCAACCACCAGTTGAGCATTTTTTCGGATTTTTTTGAATTTAAAAAAAAATTCGTTCGTATTTTTTCTCATTAATCGAGGTTGGTGCAACACCACTCGATTTTTTTCTTATTACTATTTTCTGTCGCACTACTAATCCAAGACTTAGTCTTGGGACGAGTTTTTTTGTAAATTTTTTTTTCAGTTTAATTAAATGGCCATGCAAGAGGGATACAGCATCGCCAGACCACCTCTCTTCAACAGAGAAGATTTCTCCTACTGGAAGAGTAGGATGGAGGTCCACCTGAAAACTCAAGTGGACATGTGGATCATCATCCAGTCTGGACTGGAGATACCTAAAAATGCACAAGGCGTGGTGCAACACTACACTGAGTGGGACGGTCCACTAAAGAAAAAGATCGAGGCCAACGCTAAAGCTACACAAACACTACAATGCGGCCTGACGAAAGAGGAGCTGAACCGTGTCGGACCCTTCAGCAGTGCGAAGGAACTCTGGAACAAGCTGATTGAGCTACACGAAGGTACGTCTGATACGTGGATCAG
This sequence comes from Boesenbergia rotunda, assembly GCA_024364735.1. Lineage (NCBI taxonomy): Eukaryota > Viridiplantae > Streptophyta > Magnoliopsida > Zingiberales > Zingiberaceae > Boesenbergia > Boesenbergia rotunda. The sequence goes on from JAGFNQ010001000.1 coordinate 648,171, forward strand.
CAAAAGGGATCTGTTACTCAACAGACTTTACACAATAAAGATGCACGACGGCGAAACTGCAGCACAGCTCCACGCAAGGATCCAGGAGCTGATGAACGGGTTGCACACTGTTGTGAGGGTAGTTAGGTCATTTCCTATTTTGTGTCATTAGGGTTTGGCAGGTTATATAAGTCCTGTACAGGGTCGTGGTTTAATATGATTGAAAGTTTTTTTACAACATGGTATCAGAGCCATCAAAACCCTAAATTTTATTTTTTCTTCTTTCTCGTGCGGCGCCGTCAGCTTCTCTTTCCCAAACCACACGACGCCGTCTTTCCCAAACCACTCGACGTCGTCTTCTGCTGCGCCCGCTCGACGCGACCAAGCCACTGCTGCTGCGCACGCTCGACGCGACGAGCGCTGATCTTCTTCTCCGCTCGACGCCGTCTTCTGCTGCGCACGCTCGATGCGACCAAGCCGCTGCGCACGCTCGACGCGACGAGTGCCGATCTTCTTCTCCGTCTCTCCTCCTCGACGTGACCTAGACGCCGTCTTCTGCTGCGCGACGCCTGCCGTCAAGGTCTTCTCCAAATTCCGCTACCTCGCCAGGTCACCTTTCGCTTCCACCGACCTCTTCATCCGCGAGTAACAGTCCTCTAGCGTCTCCGCCACCGGCGACCTCTTCATCCGCGAGTAACCGCCCTCTGGCTTCTCCGCCACCGCCACATCGTGCGGCTGCACGAAGTGCTCGTCTCCCGGTCTAAGGTCTACCTCGTCCTCAACCTCGCCAAGGGCGGCGAGCTCTTCTCTCGCATCGAGACGCACGACAGGCTTCTCGAGGACCTTGTCCGTCGACTGTTCCAGCAGCTGATCATCGCCTCCTGGGATTTTTTTTGTTTTTCTCTACTTGCCTCCTGGGATTCCTCTGCTCGCTCCGTTGGCTGTTTCTCTGCTCGCCTCCTGGGATTCCTCTGCTCGCTCCGTTGGCTATTCCTCTGCTCACCTCTTGGGATTCTTGTGCCAGAAACTCCTGGGATTTCTGTTCTAGCCGACTGAGAGCAAAAAAACAAATTTTGTGCCAGAAAATTCGGCTAAAACAGATTTATTTTCTGGAATTTTGTGCCGACTGGGATTTCCTAGAATTTTTTATTTCCCTCTATTGGATTTTCTGTTCTCTCCGGATTTTCCTACTTTTCCGCCGGATTTTTCTGTTCTCGCTACAAGATTTTTCCCTCTTCTTGTGGTGTGTTATGGCGGACATCTCTGGGGAAAGTTCTGGGATGTCTATAGATCCTTTGACTTCTTCTGAACAGGTACAACTAGTTTTCACAATGACCGGAGAACCTGGTCTTCAAATAACCTCGGAAAAATTGACCGAGACAAATTATGCATCATGGGCAGTTGTTGTTGAACTTTATGTTGAAGGCCATGATAAACTGGATATTCTTCGCGGTACAAAATTGAAACCAGATGAAAAGGACCCTAGTTTTCGTACTTGAAGGCGTGACAACATTTTGGTAATGACTTGGATACTCAATTTTGTTAGTTCTGGCATCAAACAGGTCATTCTTCATAACAAAACAGCCAGTGATATGTGGAGGGCACTGGAGCAGATGTATGGGCGTAAGTATGATATGCTGCGTACTTATCAGATAAGTAGTCAAATTTTCAAACTTGAGCAAGGTTCTATGTCGGTTACAAATTATTTTGCTACTCTAAAAGGGTTGTGGGATGAGTTTGACTACTACAGGATGGACAATTGGGTTTCCACTGATGATCATCAGAGATATCTGAAGATTCTGGAAAAGGACAGAATCATTAAGTTCCTTGATGGGTTTCATGCAGAGTTTGAAAATTTAAAAGGTCAAATTCTTAGTCTTGATCCTACTCCCTCTCTAGAACAAGTTTACTATAAAATTCTGAGTGAGGAAGGCAGGAGAAGGACCATGAACAACAAAGATAATACTTCTGCAGCAAGCACTCCAATTGGGGAGACTTCTGCATTTGTCAGTTCTGCTAACAAGATCAAGTCTGGGGGAACAAAAGGAAAAGGTGGAAAATTTTGTCGGCACTGCAAGAGGACTAATCATGATTCAGATTTCTGTTGTGAGAAATATCCAGAAAAAAACCTGAAAAATTCAAATACAGTGACAAGAAGACTCCTAGCCGTGGAAATATTGCTGCCCAGAAATTAGTGGATGGGGAGAATATTGATTCCTCGGTACCTTCTAATATTAAGTTGTCATCTACTAATATTGCCAATCTTCAGCACATCTTATCACGGCTTCAGACTTCATCCTCTGTCTCTACCAATTTGTCTCAAGCACACACAGGTATTTGTGGCCCAGAGTTAAGTATTGCTGGGTCAAGATCTTATAGCCCCTGGGTTATTGACTCCGGAGCTACGGATCATATGGCAAATCTTGCTAATTCCTTTATTTCCTACTCTTTGTCTTCTGGGCAGGATAAAGTGACTATTGCTGATGGGAACAAAGCCACTGTTGCTGGTAAAGGTTCCATACAACTGGCAGATCACTTTATCCTATCCTCTGCACTTCATGTCCCTTCCATTTATCTAAATTTACTTTCTGTTAGTAGTATTACTAAACAACTACACTGCTCAGTAACCTTTTTCCCTGATCATTGTGTCTTTCAGGATCTCGAGACCAAGCAAACGATTGGGACTGGTCGTGATGTAGGAGGTCTTTATTACTATCATCTTGGAACAACATCTGCTCTGAAGTCTACAGCCCAGTGTTTAGAAAATAAGCGTCAAGAAATCTTGTTATGACATTCTCGTTTGGGACATTTATCTTTTCGGTCCTTAAAGGTCTTATTTCCTAATCTCTTCTCTTCTGTTCCTCTGGAGTCTCTTCAATGTGAAGTTTGTCAATTATCCAAACATTGTAGAACTCATTTTTCTGAGTCCATGAATAAAAGTTCGTCTCCGTTTGACCTTGTTCATTCAGATGTGTGGGGTCTCTCTCCTGTGCCTTCTTTGGATGACTACCGATACTTTATATCTTTTATTGATGATTACACTCACTGTACATGGCTTTATTTGATTAGAGGTAGAGATGAAGTTCCTCAACTCATTCAACATTTTTGCAGAATGGTTGAAACTCAATTCCACACAAAAGTGAAAACTCTTCGATCTGATAATGCGCGGGAATACTTTACACAATCTCTAAATGTCTTTCTTGAGGATTTAGGAATTCTTCATGAGTCATCTTGTCCTTACACACCACGGCAAAATGGAGTGGCAGAAAGGAAAAATCGTCATATCCTTGAAACAGCCCGTGCACTATTATTTCAGCGCCAATTACCCAAATATTTCTAAGCTGATGCTATCCTTGCAGCCGCCTATATCATTAATCGTCTACCATCAAAAAGGTCTAGGGTATCGGTGTCCACTCACTATTCTTCGTCCTGACACAATGTTGTTTTCCCTTACACCTCGGGTATTTGGCTTCCTCTGTTTTATTCATGTTCTTGGTCTCAAGTCCTCTAAGCTTGATCCTCGCTCTATACGGGGAGTCTTTCTAGGGTATTCCACTTGCCAGAAAGGCTACAAGTGTTTTGATCCTATTACTAGGACAAGATATGTCTTGAAGGATGGTACCTTTTTTGAGTCTGAGTCCTATTATGCTCCCCAGACTCGTCCTCAGGGGGAGAATCTTACCTCTTCCCTTGTACCTCAAGTGGTTCCTTCTCCTATTCCTAGTTCACTGGATGTCATGAAAAATAGACAAGATGATGCTCCATTACTGGGCTCGCAGGCTTCACAAGAAATTATTACTTACAAGCGACGAAGACATAAGCAAGGACCTACTACTAATCGGCTAGCTGAATCGGATGCTCTGGCTCCTGATCTTGTATCCTCATTGGTTGGACCAACTGCACCCCTGAATATGAATGAGCTGAATCTTCCAATTGCTGTTAGAAAGGGGGTCAGGTCATGTACTCAACATCCTTTTTCTAACCATGTGTCTTATTCTCGTTTGTCTTCTTCATATCATGCTTTTGTTTCACAGCTATCAAATCATGTCATACCTTCTTCTTATTATGAAGCTGTAAGGGACTCAAGGTAGCTGGAGGCAATGAATGAAGAAGTGGATGCTCTTAATAAAAATGGTACTTGGGAATTAGTAGATCCCCCAAAGGGGAAGAATTTGGTTGGCTCTAAATAAGTCTATGCAATCAAGTATAACTCAGAGGGTGAAGTGGTCAGATATAAAGCCAGACTCGTTGCCAAGGGATTCACTCAAACATATGGGGTGGATTACTTGGAGACCCTCGCTCCGGTTGCAAATCTCAAATTAGTCAGAGTGATTATTTCTCTTGCTTCTCAGTATGATTGGCCACTATTTCAGCTAGATATGAAAAATGCCTTTTTGAATGACAACCTTCATGAAGAAGTCTACATGTTACCACCTCCTGGAATCGAAACAAAAGGGAAGGTTTGCAGGTTGATAAAAGCTTTGTATGGGCTTAAACAATCGCCCAGAGCATGGTTTGATAGGTTTTGTAAAGCTATGATATTGTTTGGCTTTAAACAAGGGAATGCTGATCATACACTCTTTGTGAAAAGGAAAGAGGACAGAATTACCATTCTTTTGATTTACGTTGATGATATGATAATTACAAGAGATGATGAGATTGAAATCCAGACTCTTAAGTCCAAGTTAATATCAGAATTTGAGATTAAAGATCTTGGACTATTGAGGTACTTTCTTGGTATTGAAGTTGCTCGATCTCATGAGGGAATTTATATATGTCAGAGAAAATATGTGTTGGATTTGCTCAAGGAGACAGGGAAGTTGGGTTGTCGGCCAACATCGACACCTATAAAAGTAAGTCATGATCTTACTAGTTCTAATGGGGAAGATCTTACAAATCTAGAAAAAGGAACGTATCAAAGGTTGGTTGGAAAGTTACTCTATTTGTCTATGACTAGGCCTAACATTACCTATGCTGTTAGTGTAGTGAGTCAGTACATGCATGCTCCTAAAACTATTCACATGAAGGCTGTTGATAGGATTTTAAGGTATTTAAAGTCATGTCCCGGAAAAGGCTTGCTGTTTAAAGGAGGTGGTAACCTGATAGTGGAATGTTATTCTGATGCTGATTGGGCTGGTTCTAGAGATGATAGAAGATCCACTTCTGGCTATTGTACCTTTTTAGGAAGAAACTTGGTAACTTGGAGAAGTAAGAAACAGAGTGTTTGTGCAAGATCCAGTGCGGAAGCAGAATATCGGGCCATGGCACATGGTCTTGCAGAAATATTGTGGTTGACCTTTTTGTTGGAAGATATTGGATTAAAGGCTGAATTACCTCTCAGGCTATATTGCGACAACAAAGCTGCAATCAATATTGCAAATAATTTAGTTCAACATGATCGAACCAAACATATCGAGATTGCTCGACACTTTATCGGGAGAGACTTGATTCTGGAGACCTATGTTTGTCTTGCGTCAAATCCGAGGACCAACTTGCTGATATGTTTACAAAAGTTATACCTCAAGCTGTGTTTAATTCTGCCCTTAGCAAGTTAAACATGTTTGATATATATGTTAAACTTGAGGGGGAGTGTTGTGAGGGTAGTTAGGTCATTTCCTATTTTGTGTCATTAGGGTTTGGCAGGTTATATAAGTCATGTACAGAGTCGTGGTTTAATATGATTGAAAGTTTTTTTACAACACACACCATAGGTCACAAGGTCGAAAATCGTAACCTAATAAGGTATACCTTAAATTCATTCCCGAGAAACACACTGTGGGCATCTATGGTGGATGCCTACAAGGTTTCCAGGAATCTTTCTGAAATAAAATTAGATGAATTATTTTCTGAGTTAGAATTACATGAACAAACTAATACTGCATTGGTCGAGAAGAGTATTGCGTTTGTTGCAGGTAAAACTCAAGGAAGAACTCAGAAGAAGAAGTCTCAACCAGTACCCGAGTACGACTCAGACTCGGAATCAGACGATGAGGAAGGGAATCGTCCAAAACTAGTCCGACTAGCTCGCGACTACTACAAGGAGCTCAAAAACCAATCGAACAAGAAGAAGTCAAGCCGGAAGAAGGAAGATCCATCTGAACCCTCGACGAGCTAGAAGACCAAAGGTAACATAACCTGCTACGAATGCAACAAGAAGGGACATTTCCGATCAGAGTGCCCCAACCTAAAGGAGAACAAGAAGGCTCGGAAGAAGAAGGCTCTTCAAGCCACCTGAGACAAGTCATCCTCCGAAGAAGAAGAAGAAGCTCCGCACTCGAATCTCCTCACTTTGACCGCCTCGGAAAACATCGACTCCGGAACGGAATCAGAACCGGACGAGGACGTCAGCACCGGAAAACTCTCAATCTCGGAGGATGGACAAATCACGGTAAGAGGTTATCTAGAATCTGAACTGTATGATTTAATTTCTTACTTGTCACGAAATTGGCAAAAGCCAACATCCGGGTTGAAACCCCCGACAGGAAGTCAAACTCTTGAAGGAGGAAGTCAACTCGAGTTCCTTGACCAAGCCAGTTCAAGAAGGAAACTCAACTCAAGTTCAAAAGCTTGAGGAAGAGAATTCCTTCTTGAAAACTCAAGTCAAGGAACTCAGAGTTGTCTTAGAACGATTCACTTCGGGTTCCAAGAATCTTGACATGATTCTTGGAAAACAGAAGTATGTTCTAAATTAATCCGGACTAGGCTATCGAACCAAATCACGACAACGGTCTTATTATTCCGTATTGAACCAACCTAGAACCTGAGTTCAAGCATGGGTCCCAAAGCTATGTTTGAATAAACAAGCTGGACCAAACCAATATTGGATCCCCAAGGACAAGATTCACATCTTGCCTAACTTTATCGAGGCTTCAGTCCAAGGGGAGCCAATATAAAAACCATCTTTATAATTAGATGATTTTTTTTTGCTTGTTTGTTGCTTGTTTATTGTTGCAATCTCCTTATTATGCTTAGATTTAGGGATGGTTAGTTTAAGGACAAAAGATTTACTTAAATTTGAACAACATAGTATTAGGTGGAGGTCTATGTTGCACGGATACGGACACGGGTATCGTATCAAATACGATACGGATACGGCGATACGGTAAATTTTGAAAATATAAGATACGATACGGTTAGGATACGACAATCATATATAGTAGTGAAATTTTAAAATTATAGTGATGGAAAGCCACATTTCATCAATCATAATATCTCAGGTACAAAATATAGAGCACCAAATGGCCCAAATCCTTCTTAAGCAAGTAAATATAAAACACCAAATGGTTTAACTATGCAAAGAACCGTATAAACTAACAAAAAAATGAAGCTTTATAATGAAGCTTGATCATGAAGCAAGCTTCAAACCGTATAAACTTTTCAAACCGTATAAGCTTGATCATGAAGCAAAAAAAAAAAATGAAGCATCTCATTGAAATTTGAAAGCATCTGTTGAAGAACACGTTGAAGAAACAATGAGTGGCCGCTGGCAGAAAGATTCTGATCAAAACCAAATCTATTCGGCGACGGCGACGGCGACGGCGACGGCGACGGCGACGGCGACGGCCAAAGAAATGAGATCGAGAGACTATGGTGTACTTGGCGACGGCGACGGCGATAACAACACTAGAAAGGGGCGACGGCGTGCGATAGAGAGGGACGGCGACGGGGCGGTATCAGAAGAAAGGCGGGCGGCGGCGACGGCGGTGGCGGCGTGCGATCGAGCAGGGCGATGGCTGAGGAAAAGGGGTGATGGCGCAAGTGTGATCGGGATTAGGTTATACGCGACTTCTCGGTAGCTTTTATTTGTTTTTTATTAATTAGTTTTCTAATTACACTTTAAAACTTTAAAAAAAATTCAATTAACACCTAAAACTTTTAAATATTTATAATTTTACCCAAATATATCTCAAAAATTTATCTTGGCCGTATCCTTGCCGTGTCCAAAACGTATCCTCCTAGTCAAACTTCAAAAAAGTCAACGACACGGTTTTGGCCGTATCCGATACGCGTATTTGCGTATCGTATCCGTATCCGTGTCGTATCCGTGTCCGATACTTCAAAAAATTCATTTTCAGGAGTATCCGTGCTACATAGGTGGAGGTGAAATGATAGTACGTTAGGGAAGCCTTTCTAATAAGGTCAAGTAAGGTAAGGCGTACCCTACTTGGTCTGTTTAGTCTGGTGGAACTAGCCGAAGCTACCGATCCAAAACCTAAGCTAGTTAGACCAAAATTTTTCAAGAAGTAATTTGAAAATGATCTTTCGGTAAAAGGTTTTGTCAAGGAAAGGGTTGTTGCTCCAATAAAGCTATGGCCAAAAAAGGCCTCTGTGTCTCGCCAAGACCTGGAAGCCAATTATCGAAACTCAAATTCAATTTACTATTTGATAAATTTGAATCTAACACAAATTTTAATTAAATCCTAAATTCAACATCTTTTCAAAATTACTAATCTTAACTCTACAATTTTTTCAAAATTAATACAACATTTTTAAAACTAATTGTCTTTCAAAAGTTAAATATTTTTTATTGAAAACCTGTCTCACAAAAACTCATAAGGTCAACATGTTTGATAATATTAGATGTGGGTGAGACAGACTAGGTAGTGAAATTTAATTTAATCTATCCCTACCTCTATATAATTGGATCCAAATCAAACATACTTTATGTGTAGGAACATAAATATTTGAACCAGTGAATGTTGGATAGTGGATGCTCCAGACACATGACTGGGGATAAATTGAAGTTCATCAAAATCAAGTTCAAAAACCTAGGCTCAGTAGCATTTGGCAACAATGCTACACTTAAAATAATTGGGTCAAGTAACATTGAACTTAACTCAGATTTTATCATTAAGAAGGTATTATTGGTTGAAAATTTTAAATTCAATTTACTTAGCATTAGCCAACTCTGTGATACTGGTTATGTTGTTATCTTCACCAACTCTGACTGCCTTATTAGAAATCTACAAGACTCAAAGATAACACTTAAGGGTAGTAGGAAAAACAACGTTTACACGATTAATCTACTCGTAGTACCCAAATGTTTTCTAACTAAATTAGAAGAAACTAACCTTTGGCATAGGAGACTAGGCGACACTTATACTAAACTAATTTAAAAAATAACTCAACTTGGATTAATTAAAGGTGTACTTAAAATTAAGAACTTTGACAATACAATCTGTAATTCATATCAACAAGGCAAATAAACCAAGTCAACTCATAAACCAACCCAATCAGACTTAACTCAAACCACACTTAAGCTCCTACATATTGACCTATTTGATTCACATAGAGCCAAGTCACTAAGCGGGAATCGGTACTGCTTAGTAATCATCGACGATTACTCTAGATTTACCTGGGTTAGGTTCCTAAAGACTAAAGATGAAACTTTTAACTCATTTAATAATTTGTGCAAAATGAATGAAAATCAAAATGACACAAAAATTAAAAGACTTAGAAGATATCATGGGAGAGAGTTTGAAAATCAAAATTTGAGGAATTCTATAAAATTAATGGGTATGTCCATGAGTTTTCATGTCCTAGAACTCCCCAACAAAATGGGATAGTTGAGAGAAATAATAGAACCCTTCAGGAAGCCGTTAGGACCATGCTCAACGAATATAACCTAACTAATCAATTCTGGGCAGAAGCGGTAAATACAGCGTGTTACATTCAAAATAGGGTCTTAATTAATAGAATACACAATAAGACATCCTATGAACTTTATTATCATAGAATACCTAATTTACATTATTTAAGAGTTTTTAGGTGCAAAGTTCATATATTGAATACTAAGGACTACCTAGGTAAGTTCCAATCAAAATCAACCCCAGGGACTTTCTTAGGATATTCAACAACTAGTAGAGTCTATAGGGTTTACAACAGACAAACACATAAAATTGAGGAAACTACCAACTTAATCTTTGACGAAGAAGTTGAACCAAAATCTGACAATCAAAATCTAAACAAGTCAAATCTTGATCAAGAAGATAATGAACTATCAATTGAACCATTAATTGAACCATTAAATGAACTATCAATTGAACCAACTACTAAGGTATCAACTGATCCAATAACTGAACCTACCCAAGTAATTGAACCAAACACTGAACCAAACCGTTCAGCCGGACCTAAGGCTGAACCTAGTTTTAGAAGAACAAAGAAACACAGACTCAATCATCCATCTGACCAAATCATGGGTGATCCAACCTTAGGAGTCAGAACCAGGTCTTTTTATAGAAATCTTAGTCAGATCGCACTTATTTCAAAAATTGAACCTAAGACTATAGAAGAAGCCCTATCTGACCCAGATTGGATCACAGCAGCAAGAAGAACTAGCCCAATTTGAGAGAAACCAAGTCTGGGACTTAGTACCTAAACCTGAGGGTAAATCAATTATAGACACTAAGTGGGTTTTTAGAAACAAACTAAATGATCAAGGGGAAATTGTGAGAAGCAAAGCCCGCTTAGTAGCTAAAGAGTTTAGTCAAGTCGAAGAGTTAGATTATGATGAAACCTATGCCCCAGTAACCAAACTTGAATCAATTAGAATGTTATTAGCTTTTGCAGCTCATAGAAGGTTTAAACTATATCAAATGGATGTCAAGTCTGCCTTTCTTAATGGGTTTATAAAAGAAGTATATGTAGGGCAGCCCTCAGGATTTGAGGACCTAGACAAACCCGAATATGTATTCAAACTTAGGAAAGCTCTTTATGGGTTGAAACAAGCACCTTAGGATACTTTTGATTGATAACCTAGACTGGGTTGAGATGCTTAGGTCTATGTCTTGATTCAAGATGCTTTAAGTCAGTGCATCTACAGTAATTGGGGCGATAAATATACTTGAACAGCAATCAAGTTAAGTGTTCAAGCTTAGCAAATCTAACTTGATCAGATCGCTTAACATGACTCACCCTAGTGAAAGCTACTGTTATATAACAGTTAGTAAGTATCTAACTAGGTTAGACAGGACCCGAACAAGTCTAGTTTAATTGGTTTGGTCCTTTTATTGCTTGAATTCACTAAAGTTGGTTCAATACGTACTTAATTTTTTTTTCTCTGATTCAAAATTGATCTGATCTGCAATTAGTGTCTATCATTTTTTTTTATATATGGCAAAGGGGGAGAGAGAGAAGAAAAGAGAGTAAAATTTTTTCAAATTTTCATTCTCAAAAAGTTAAAGTTTAGTGCATTAAATTTTCAAATTAAATTTAAATTTAAGGCTCTGATTCTTTCAAAAATGTTTTTCTTAAGTGCACAAATTTTTTTTTTAGCAAATAGTTTTTCAAGTGCACAATTTTTTTCTAAGTAAAAACATTTTCCAAATTTATTTTTGCTAAGTAATTTTGTTTGTGCACAAAATTTTTTAAGCAAAATTTCTAAGTGCATTTTCCTGAGCAAATTTTTCTAAGTAAAAATTTATTCTCTAAGCAAAAAAAAAAAATTCTTGAGCATTTTCTAAGTAAAATTTTTTTTGCACAAACTGTTCTTAAACAAATTTTTCTAAATGCACAAAATGTTCTCTAAGTAAATTTTTCTAAGTGTGCAAAATTGGTTGTGCAAAATTTGGTTTAATGTTGTAAGTGAAAATTGGCTAAGTGATTTTTTTCAAGTAAAATTTTATTAAGAGAATTTTTTTTTGGTTTGCAAAAATTGGCTTAACTGAAAAATTTTCTAAGTAAAAATTTTGTACAAAAATTGGCTTAACTGATATTTTTTTTAAGTAAAAAGTTTGCACAAAAAATTTGGTTAAGTGGAATTTTTTGCAAAGTTTTTTAAGTGAATTTTTTTTAAATTTTGGGCTTGCAAACCTTTTCTAAAAACTATGCTAAGTGTAAAAATTTTTTTGGCAAATACTTTGCTTTGTTTTGAAAAACACTTAGTCAAAAGTTAACACTTAGACATTTTAAAAAAAAAAAACTGCACATTATTAGAAGCTTCAGGGGGAGAATTTATATTTTAGAGGGAGCTTAGTAAATAGTATATCAAAAAGTTTTTTTTCCTTGTTAGACATGTGCTTTAAATACCTTAAACTTAACTTTTTGAACCTGGTTGTCATAAATCAAAAAGGGGAAGATTGTTGGTGTCGGAAGCACCAAAGTCAAACCTGTGTTTTGATAATGGCAAAAGGTTCAGAAGTTAAGGTTTTATTGTGATCTAACAATGATACTCAAGTGTGCAGGAAAAGTCCTAGGTACACTAGGCACGAAGTCCTGGTTCTAAAAATTGGGCAATATGTCCTGGCCGCAGGCTGGGCACCTAAGTCCTGACATAAGGTTGGGCAATAAGTCCTGGTCGTGGACTGGGCACCGAAGACCTGGTGAGTGAAGCTGGGCAACAAGTCCTGGTCGTGGACTGGGCACCGATGACCTGGTGAGTGAAGCTGGGCAACAAGTCCTGATGATCAGGGGAATTGGGCAAAAGTCCAACCAAAGGAGCCGGTTAACAAAAAGGTAAACTCTCCTGAGAATAGTAGGTGAGGACGCATTCCCCGTAGGAGGGAACATTAGGCGTCGGTTCGACCTAGGGTTCCATTTCGGAAGCCCAAAGTCAGAACCAAGACAGCTCAGGTTGTTAAACTATGCTTAACTTATATCATTTATATGTTATTTGTGTTTTGGAACTAACCCTAGTTGCAGAAACAAAGGGATGGAAGTTTCTACTCCCAGGCGCCTGAATAAGATCAGGCGCCTATTTTATCAGGCGCCTGTGTTGATACAGGCGCCCCAGACAAGGGTGTTTCCAGGCACAATCGAAGCAAGCCTCCAGAACAGCATATCAAGCACCTGTGTTCATATAGGCGCCCCAGTCAGCTCAGGCGCCCCAGTTGAAGGGATAAGCGCTGACCAAATCTGCGGATTAAGTTTCGCGCAGAATGGGCCACGTGTTTGGCGCCCCCTTCAACACAGGCGCCCCAGCGACTAGTATATAAAGGGGTTCACCCCCTTGGCTTCAGACACAACTTCTTTCTACGAATTGTTTCAAGCGCTCTGCTCCAAACGCTCCGTGCTCAAGACTCAAGCGCCAATGACAACCCGCGGCTCCGACATTCAATTTTCTCCGATCGTCGGTATAACCTTTTTATTAAAGTGTTGTATGTTGAGGCAATCGGCCCTTAAATGATTAGAAGATCATGGTTTTGATGTGTGGGCGAATATGTTCAAAGTTAGAGTGTTATGTTGTATTTGATATGTGTGATTGAGTTTGCAGGACTTGGAGAATCACACATGGTGGACATATCCGAGGGACGAGAGCCGAGGGAGGAGAGCTCCAAGGGCAAGCCGGGAAGTGGACTTCAAGGGCACACGTGAAGGGTGGCATGGAGGCAAGCCAAGGGAAGGCTTGCGTGCGCATCCGAGGGACGATAGCTAGAGGAAGAGAACTTCAAGGGGCAAGCCAAAGGAGCAGACCTGAAGGCACACGCGAAGGAGAAGGTCCGGAGTGGCTGGAGCTGAGCTGTGAGGCAGGGCAGTCGACTGGCCCAGAGGCAGTCGACTGCCAAAACTCACAGAAAGTTTGCAGCAAGTCGACTGGCCGCTGGGCAGTCGACTGGTATACACCCGAAACTAGCCGTTGGCTAGCAATTAATGCTAGGCCAGTCGACTGCCCCAGGGGCAGTTGACTGGTGCGGGCTGGACAGATTGCGAATCTGTCCTGTTCACCTATAAAAGGAGCACGTTTTGTACGTGTACAGTACAGTTCCGTACAGTAACGAAGTGCTGCCAAATTGTAGAGTGTTTCTTGCTTCCTCTATTGTATTTCTGCATCTGTAAAGAGGAAGATCTTGCTGTAAAGGTTTCTCCACCTCAAGGAGACTTTTCGATAGTGAAAAGTGGTGCTCGCGGCGTGGATCCTTGGACTAGTCACCCATCTGGGTGGATACCAAGTAACTGATAAGTGTTAGCATTGCTTCTGTTTCTTTTACATATTATTTCCGCTGCGCTAACAACTTTGTAGAGATCCGAAAAAGTGCATTCACCCCCCCTCTGCACGCCTAAATCGATCCATCAGTTGGTATCAGAGCGAAGTGCGTTTTGGAAGATCTAACAATCAACCAGAACAAATTGTAATGGCGTTTCAAGAGGGATACTCCACCGCACGACCTCCGTTCTTCGACGGGAACGACTTCGCCTACTGGAAAGGTAGAATGCAATACTACCTTATGAATGACATAGAAAATTGGATAAGTGTTGCAGATGGCTTCGAGGCGCCCATCGATGAAAGAGGAGACCCAACACCGATGAGATCATGGTCGAAGGAAGTGATGAAAAGGGCGTTGTCTAATGCCAAGGCCACCACCACATTGCAATGCGGGCTCTCGAAGGAGCAATTGAACAAGATGGGGTCATTCAAGAGCGCCAAGGAACTATGAGACAAGTTGGTCGAACTGAACGAGGGGTCTAACGAGTCCAGAAGAGCCAAAAAGGACCTTCTAGTGGCTCAACTGCAATCTCTGTCCATGAAGAGCAACGAAACCGTCAGCCAGCTACATGGAAGGGTGAAAGAAGTGATAAATGAGCTCCATGTAATTGGAGAGAAGATAGAAAACCGGGACATCGTCAGGTATGTTTTACAAGCATTCCCAAGAACCACCTTGTGGGCATCCATGGTTGATGCTTACAAAGTATCAAGGGACTTATCTTTAGTAAAATTAGACGATTTGTTTTGTGAATTTGAACTGCACGAGCAAGCTAACATTACGGCCAAAGAGAAAGGTATTGCTTTTGTTGCAGAAAAGGAGAAGAGGAGGAGGAAGGAGAAGAAGAAGGTGGTCTACTCATCTTCATCAGATTCAAAGGAGTCAAGCACCTCTATGGACAGTGACCAAGAGGCCTTCATGGTAAGGAAATTTCGTAGAGCATTTAAAAGTTTATCTAACAAGTCCTATGCTAGGAAAGGGGCCAAAGGTAAGGGTAAGGCCAAGGACATAATTTGCTACAACTGCCACCAAGAGGGGCATATGAAGAATGAGTGCACTCAACTGAAGAAAAGGGATGACAAGAAGGAAGAGAAGAAGAAGAGTGACAAGAAGAGATCAAAGGGAAAGGAGAAGGGTGCCACCAACCTCAAGGCAACTTGGGATAATCCTTCATCCTCAGAGGAAGAAGAAGAGCAAGTCTCCCACTTTGCTCTTATGGCACAAGATCATTCGGACTCATCGGATGATGAACGAAGCTCAAGTAGCGAAGATGAGAGCTCCTCCACTTCATCATCAGAGTCAGAAGCTTCGGTAAATGAGGTATACCACTTACCCTCCTCTACTTTAGTGAAAATAATTTCTAGCACGAACATGGACTTAGCTAAGACTAGAAGTAAAGTTAAGGATCTAAAAGAACAAATTGTCATACTTAGAGTAGAAGCTACTAGACTTAAGGATTTGCATGCTAGTTCTACTTCTTCACATGTTTCACTCCTTGAAAATGAAAATAAGGAATTAAGGAAACAAGTAGATGACCTCACAAAGGCCCTTAGGAAATTCCAGGTGGGATCTAGTAACTTAGATATGATCATCAACAGTCAAAGGGTTGTGTACAACAAAGCCGGGTTGGGTTATAGACCTAAGACCAAGGAAGTAGCCTTTGTTTCACTTACCAGTAGGATTGGTGCATCTAGGAGACTAGGAGCTAGAGGAACCACAAAGAAGGCATGGGTACCTAAGAGATTTCTAAATGATGCTTATGGATCAAAGATATGAGTACCAAAAGAGTATGTTTTCTATGTTGTTTAGGTAAAGGTGAAGGAGGCCCCAACAATGTGGATAGTAGATAGTGGATGCTCAAGACACATGACCGGAGATGTGAGCAAGTTCACCACTATTAGTTACCTAAGAGAAGGGACGGTCTCCTTTGGGAATAGTGGAAAGTTGAGGATTATTGGTAGGGGCACAATTGAGGTATCTCCCACTATTTCAATACATAAAGTACTTTTAATCAAAGACATGAAATTCAATTTATTAAGTGTAAGCCAATTATGTGATGCCGGTTTTCAAGTAGAATTTCATGCTAGAAAATGTATCATTAGACAAAATGAATCAAATGCTATCATATTAGAAGGGTTTAGAGAGGCAAATCTATATTATCTTGATCTATCTTATGCTACTAACAATGTTGTTAAGTGTCTCATGTCTAAAGAATAAGAAGGGTGGTTGTGGCACCGGAGACTTGGACATGTCAACATGAGGAGCATCGCAAGAGTGGCCAAGGAAGAATTGGTGAAGGGGCTCCCAATGCTCAAGTACGAGAAGAAAAAGCTGTGTGATACATGCCAAGAAGGTAAGCAATCAAAAGCATCACACAAAGGTAAAACTCTAATCACCACTTCCTTACCTTTAGAACTTTTGCATATAGACTTGTTTGATTGCCATAGTACCCCCTCACTTGTAGGAAGTAAGTATTGCCTAGTAATAGTAGATGACTTTTCTAGGTTTACATGGGTCTATTTCTTGAAATATAAGGATGATACCCTAGAGATCTTCATAGGATTTAGTAAAAGAGTAGAAAATGAAAAGAACATCAAAATAAACCGAATTAGGAGTGACCATGGTGGGGAGTTCCAAAACGCTAGTTTCACACAATTTTGTGTTGAAAATGGGTACAAGCATGAGTTTTCATGCCCAAGGACTCCTCAACAAAATAGGATAGTTGAGAGAAGAAACCGAGCCCTACAAGAAGCTGCTAGGACTATGCTTAATGTATATTCCCTTCCTAGCTATTTTTGGGCCGAAGCGGTTAACACCGCTTGCTATATCCAAAATCGGGTGTTGGTACATAGATTTTTAGGAAAAACACCCTTTGAACTGTGGAATGGAAGGGTACCACAAGTCCATTATTTTAGAATCTTTGGATGTAAAGTCTACATCTTAAATACCAAAGATGACCTAAGGAAATTTGAGTCAAAAGCCGATAAAGGGATTCTAGTAGGGTACTCATCAAATAGTAGAGGTTATAGAGTGTATAACAAAAGGACAAAGGTGATTGAGGAGTCCTCGAATGTTAAATTTGATGAAACAAGTAGTACCTACCCTAGGAAGACCTCAATTGATAAGGATATAAAAGAAGTTCAACCCCTTGCCCAAAGAATTCAAGGCCTACATTTGGAGGGCAATGATCAAGGGGGAGTAAGAAGTACCCTAGAGGATGAGGATGAAGGAGCAAATGAACCTACAACCTCTCGACCCTTGAGGCATCACCATGATCACTCTATTGACCAAATTGTGGGTGATGTCACTCAAGGTGTAAGGACTAGGTCCTATTTTAGGGACCAAACTAGTCAAATAGCTCTAATCTCCCAATTAGAACCTAAGTCCATTGATGAAGCATTGGGAGATGTTGATTGGGTTTTAGCCGTGCAAGAAGAGCTAAATCAATTTGAGAGAAGTGAAGTTTCGGAGTTGGTTCCTAGGCCCAATGATTGTACTATTGTAACCACTAGATGGGTGTTTAGGAACAAACTAGATGACCAAGGTAAAATCACTAAGAACAAGGCTAGATTGGTAGCTAGGGGGTTTAACCAAGTTGAGGGACTAGACTATGATGAGACTTATGCCCCCGTAGCTAGATTAGAGTCAATTAGAATTCTACTAGCCTATGTCGCTCACATGGGTTTCACACTCCACCAAATGGATGTGAAGTCGGCATTCCTTAATGGGTCATTAAGGAAGAGATTTATGTAGAACAACCCCCTGGGTTTGAGGACCCTAACTTTCCAAGACACGTGTTCAAACTAAGAAAAGCCTTATATGGATTGAAACAAGCTCCCCGGGCTTGGTATGAAAGGCTTTCTTCATTTCTAGTGTCTAAGGGGTTTAGGAGAGGAACAATTGACCCTACATTGTTCTTAAAATCTAAGGACAAGGAGATATTTGTTGCCCAAGTCTATGTGGATGATATCATTTTTGGGTCAACAAATAATGACTTCCTACAAGAATTCATCAAGTGTATGAAAGATGAATTTGAGATGAGTCTTGTAGGAGAGTTAACCTTTTTCTTAGGCCTTCAGGTTAAGCAAACTAATGAAGGTACACATGTCTTTCAAACCAAATATGCTAAGGAGATGTTAAAGAAATTTGATTTAGAAAATGCTAAGATAGCATCTACACCCATAGGAACCAATGTGAAAATGGATAGTGACAGTGAAGGGAAAATGGTAGACTCTAAACAGTATAGGAGCATGATTGGTAGCCTCCTATACCTAACCGCTAGTAGACCCGACATACTTTTTGCGGTAAGTATGTGTGCAAGATACCAATCTTGTGCAAAAGAGTCTCATTTGGTTGTAGTCAAGAGGATCTTAAGGTATGTGAAAGGGACCATCAATGTCGGACTTTGGTATCCTAGAACCCCTAGTGTTGATCTATTTGGATACACCGACTCGGACTATGCGAGGTGTAAGCTAGATAGGAAAAGTACAAGTGGAGGGTGTCAATTCCTTGGGTTTTCCTTAGTTAGTTGGAGTAGTAGGAAACAACCATGCGTTGCCCTATCTACAACGGAAGCGGAATATGTGGCAATGGGTGGGTGTGTTTCCCAACTCCTTTGGATCATGCACACCTTAGAGGATTATGAACTACATTACACCAAGGTCAAAGTCTTGTATGACAATGTAAGTACAATCAACCTAACTAAAAATCTGGTTCACCATTCAAGAACAAAACACATTGAAGTGAAACATCACTTCATTAGAGACCATGTGGCAAGGGGAGACATAGAACTACACTATGTTGAATCCAAGTCGAACCTAGCCGATATCTTTACCAAGCCTCTTCCGGAATCGGAGTTCACATCCTTAAGAAGAGAGCTTGGAATGTGTTTTGTGGAAGTATAGGATAAACTTGGAGACATTAGCTTTGAATAAGGGTGCTTGATCCATTAGGGTGATACATTTGGCTCACTTGTGCTTGTGGCACATTGTTGAACCATTGAGAGTATCAAAATATGAAACTAGACCAACTATGGGAAGGCAAGTGTTTAATCAATGGACACTTTGCCCAAAGATCATAGTTGACATTTTAAACTNATATGGTTTAATATTTTTCCCTGATAGAGTATAATATTTCAAACATGTATGCAAAATTTTACAATTTTTGGAATTTTTTGGGAGTTTCTGAAATTCGGCAGAAAAGCTGAATTATCAAACTGATGGCGTATCAGTCGACTGCCCCATGGGCAGTCGACTGGCACGCAGGTTTTCAGCCACTGTGAGAAATTTCAGAAATTAAAAATTCTTTTATTTTATGCCATGGGTTTTGGTTGCTTGAGACAATCATTTTGATGGTGTCAAAGGGGGAGAATGGATGGTTTAAGTTAGAATTTTGAGGTTTAAGTTAGAATTTTGACTTAAAATGGATGATTTTAGGTATTTTGTCAAACTTAGACTTTGAAAGGTTAAAATTTGGGAGAATACATGGATTAAGGGGGAGGTACCTCTTAGGTTCTGATAGGTCTTATATTTTTAACATATTGCTGTTATTAAGTGGAAACTTAATTTGGATTGTGACTAGAATTGAAAATGGGGGAGACATAGGTTAAGGGGGAGGTTACCTCTTAGGGTTACTATGTCTCATGATGTTTTAATTAATATATGTTGCTATTGCTATTGTGATTGTTGTTTATCTCTAACTTAAACATATTGCCACACATCAAAAATGGGGAGATTGTTGAGGCAATCGTCCCTTAAATGATTGGAAGATCATGGTTTTGATGTGTGGGTGAATATGTTCAAAGTTAGAGTGTTATGTTGTATTTGATATGTGTGATTGAGTTTGCAGGACTTGGAGAATCACACATGGTGGACATATCCGAGGGGCGAGAGCCGAGGGAGGAGAGCTCCAAGGGCAAGCCGGGAAGTGGACTTCAAGGGCACATGTGAAGGGTGGCATGGAGGCAAGCCAAGGGAAGGCTTGCGTGCGCATCCGAGGGACGATAGCCAGAGGAAGAGGACTTCAAGGGGCGAGCCAAGGGAGCAGACCTAAAGGCACACGCGAAGGAGAAGGTCCAGAGTGGCTGGAACTAAGCTGGGAGGCAGGGCAGTCGACTGGCCTGGAGGCAGTCGACTGGCCTGGAGGCAGTCGACTGCCAAAACCCACAGAAAGTTTGCAACGTTGGACCAGTCGACTGGCATTTTGGCAGTCGACTGGTATACCCCCGAAACTAGCCGTTGGCTAGTAATTAATGCTAGGCCAGTCGACTGCCCCAGGGGCAGTCGACTGGTGCGGGCTGGACAGATTGCGAGTCTATCCTGTTCACCTATAAAAGGAGCACGTTTTGTACGTGTACGGTATGGTTCCGTACAGTAACGAAGTGCTGCCAAATTGTAGAGTGTTTTCTTGCTTCGTCCATTGTATTTCTGCATCTGTAAAGAGGAAGATCTTGCTGTAAAGGTTTCTCCACCTTAAGGAGACTTTTCAATAGTGAAAAGTGGTGCTCGCGGCGTGGATCCTTGGACTAGTCACCCATCTGGGTGGATACCAAAGATCAAGATCCGTGAAAAAGTGCATTCACCCCCCCTTCTGTACGCCTAAATCGATCCATCAGAGGGCACAATCGAGCACATTCCCACAGCTTCCGGCTTATCACCGGCGAAGGACCAATGGCTCACAGCAACTCGACGATGAAGGTCGGTGATGAAAGACTAGGTGAGCCGGCGCTTGAGCAGAAGGAAGAGGCAGCATCAGGGGAGGAGGTCCGCGGCTTCTTCTTGGCCAAGAGTTGATGTTGATCGGCGATGGGTTGCAAGTGGAGGCGGCACCGACGATCAGCGATACTGGAGACATCAGGCGTCGACGATCCGAGAGTGAGGGAAGCGACGCTTATTAGGGCTTCGCGTGAGGGAAAGGCGTCGGCGTTTCCCTCGCATGCGGCGAAGAAGGGGGAGAGGCAGCGAGTCCCGTACTCCGACCGGTGGCGCTGCTCTTGTGCCGGCGACAACGCGATCGCGAGTGGGGGCGAGGGAAGAGCTACGGCGAGATGGTTTAGGGCTTGGGAGGGAGGAGGGGAATTTATAATATAAGGGGTTGTTTTTATATTTATATATATTTAACTTGTCCTTAAATAAATAAATATATATATATATATATTCCTAAAAATCAAACTTTTCCTTAAATAATCTAAAACTAATCTATCTTGGTCCAATTATCCCCGCAACCTTTCCATAAATTTCAAAAAATTATTCCTAAATTTTCCCGAATATTTCCAATTTTTAACTCCTATTTTTTTAATATTTTTATATATAACCATATATATTTATATACACATTTTATTTTATTTATTTGTTTTTTTAACAGTATTTTACAGAGGGAATGGATACATTCAGGGCACCTGCTCGATCACAAAGAAATTGGTCTTATATCAATCCGACGTTGTTTGATCCATCAATTGATTTTTTTCAAAATCGGTTGATATGTACAATATTGTATCAATCGATTGATATTTTGTATCAATAAATTTGAAAGAATAGTCATTATCACAAAAGATATTTTAATCGATTGTGACACTCTGTTCATGTTCATAGAAGGTATTATAATCAATTACTATAGTCTAACAATCGATTAAACTTATTGTTCATCGTCACAGAACGTATTTTAATCGGTTATTATACTATAGCAATCGATTAAGGATACTGATTAGGAGCACATAATAAGTTTTAATTGATTACTATACTATAGTAATCGATTAAAATTATTATTCATCGTCATATACCATTTTTAATTGATTGTGATCCTGTCACGAAGCGAGGCAGAAGTCCTAAGGGAGAGACGGCACACCGAGTGCCACGAGCTCCGCTAACCTGGCTCCGGGTTGGCTCTGACCTGGATGCAACCTGCGATAAGATGGCCGTTAGCAAACCCACCGGGGATTTTCCCCGGTCAGGCCCTCCGACGGTCAAGTCAGTATCTCACAGGCAATATAGAAGAGCAAAAGGAAAGACAGCAGAGTAGAAGAGAGTGCTATCTCGCATACCTGCGGAATGAGGAGGGGAGGAGCATATATAGCCGGGGGGTTGACAACCCCTGTCCGTGTCGACGAGACGGGGGTATGGTGCCTGTCAGCCCGTATGAGAGCACCTAGAGGTACTGTGGTGTGGCACGGGGTGCTCGGATGGTACAACCGTACTGAGCTAGCGGGATAACTGCGAGATGTGTCATAAATAGGTAAGGCCTGTAGTACCCCGACGTCATGGTCGTACCTCGGATGCACCGATGTAGGGTGGCGTATGGGAGAGCTGGTCTGAATACCTAGTGTCGACCCGGGGTGGCGTAGGGGAGAGCTGGTCCGGATACCTAGTGTCGACCAGCGAGTCCGAGTATTATGGACCGGGTCGGGTAACGTCCAGGGAGCGTGGGTCGCCACGCGTCCGATTGGGAGTTGAGAGACCTGAGGTACGCCTTGAGTCAGGGGTTTGTTAAGTTATGTTTGTCTTAACATGTTTCGAGTCTATTAGGTATCCGGCTACTGGAGTGCCGAGGACTGAGATACCCGACCCAGCCGTGGGTCAGGGAAATAGAGCAAGCGTCCGAGTTATGGAGCGCTCGGACTCGACCCGCCTGAGCCCGCTCGGGGTCAGTCGGTTAATGCTTTGGGAGGTTTCCTGGTTCGGGGCCTCCTCAGGTGAGGCCTTCGTCGACCTTTCTGCTAGGTCCTCGTGGCGCCAAGCTGGCTGGCTGAGCTGGCCGAGCTACCCGTAAGCAAGGCCGGGATCATAAGCGTCCCCCTCGAGTCTAGTCGAAGGAGGCGTCGAGCCTGACTGACTGGACTGCGGCCTATCGTAGCGAGCCTGGTGCACCCAAGTGGCCTGACTCTTCCTTGCCAACCTTGGTGATTGATAGTTTGCGAGCAGCCCGATCGGCTGAACCAGTCACATCACCTATCTCTTCAGTTCTTGTCCTTATCATGCCCGAGTAGATTCGTATCACGCGCATTAATTACCACATTTAACCACTGAGCCACGTGTCCTTTGACCATTGCTCCCCGAGCAATGAAGAGTCTGCCGCTTGTTTAGGCGAATGATGGGCGCGCGCGTGGGCCCCGTCGCCTCAGGGGCTTTCCTGGGCCTGATCGGACGGCTCGCATTCATTGCCGTCTTTCCTTCGGCACGTCATCGGATGATCCGTGCTACTTCTGGGGCCTTATAAATAGGAATTCAACCTGCGGGTTTTGTTGGGACCGGGTGCATGTCGACAGGGATACGAGTTCGTAAAATTTAAAATTTTTACGTGCAGCGGAAGAGTTTGCATAAAATAATTTCCTAAATTATTTTAACTTCGTATCTAGCATGCAATCTTATGGTGTGTTGACATAATCATAAAATAAACTTTGCGGAAAAGTAAACTAATTTACTAAGTACCTCTCGTAACTCGAAGTAAGGGACGAGATCCAACCGTAGCGTCCCTTGGAAGCTCCGCCTCTATTCGCGTCCACGCCGAGTTTTCTTCGGGATGACTTCACAAAGTCACGAGTTTTATGCCGACGAGAACTACTAGATTCTCGGAAGCACAACTAGAAGAATAAGAGAAATAATGGAAAAACTAACCAACGAAGTAACGGAATCAAATTCCGAGAAGAGAGGAGTCGCTATCCGCTTCTTCTTCTTCGTCTTCGAGTTCTCCTCCTTCTTCAAAGCTCACGGCAAACACCCTTGTTGGTGTTGTGGTTGGGCGCCGGCCCTAGAGAGGCTAGGGTGCGCCGGCCCTAAGGGAGGAAGAAGAGGAGGAGGAGAGGAGATTAAGAGAAAGAGAGAGGGAGTAATTAATCTCTTAATTAGTTAGGAATAAGGGCTAGCCTTTGGTTCCTTTATATAGTAGCAACTCCTTTGCTAAGTCTCCCTCTAAACCGAATTAACGGAATTAGTTATAAGAAATTTATCTTATAAATTTTCTTATTAATTATTCCGTTTAAACCGAGTCTTTATTATAAACCAATTTATAATAAAACTAATTCTTTTTCTCTTTAAATTATGAAATAAATTTTTATAAGAAATTTATAAACTTTCTTATTATGGAAAAAATCAATTCATAATTGATTTTATAAAATTAAAATAAACCAATTCATGGATTATTTTAATCTTCCATAAAAGAATAAATTTCTACAAATTTTATTTATATAAATTTCTCTATACAAATTTATTTATCCATAATTTATAAAATAAATCACACTAGATTTATTTTATTAATTAAACCAATTAAATTGGTTTTTCTCCTCTTATTTGGCCGGCCACCAAAGAGGGTTTAACACCCTCTTTGGCCGGCCAAAACCAACCCAATAAACCGCGAATTAAACTCATTTAATTCGCCCAAAAAGCCTTCAAAAGACTTAGCCATTTTTGGCTTCCATTGCGCCTCTGACTAACTCAGATTTGACTTGTTTCTCTTGATCGGAAAATCTAATTTTCAACTCGTTTTAAATCCCTCGGATTACTCGTATTGCGTGTGACTAAATAGGCTTTCGATTTATGTTGGCCGCCTATAATTAACCCATTAATTATAGAACGATCATGAGTGGCACCTAGTAGTACATCATGATCCCCAATTAATCGAAAGATCAACGGTTTGACCTCAGAAGAAATTATTCTGAAACCCTTCAGCAGCTCTAATGAATCGTGCCTCATTCCCTTCACCACCTTATACCCACTTGGTTCAGGACACGGTCTATGGTGTCAGTCCCCACTAGGCTGACTACGTCACACCTAGCCCAAGTAGTGTCTTTCTCGTCCTTTGGATTTCTAATTACTCTCATGTATTTAAGAGACTCACACTCTTATCATGATATGCTCTGGCCAGAGGCTTTGAGTAACAATCCGACGATAGGCCTGGGTATACATCTCCTCGCAAGGAGTGGTGAATCCTTTGTAGGCTGTTCAAACATCTTCGGGCACTTCGGCTTATACCCGATCATCCTGGGTCCACACCTCCTTAGAGATGCTTGCTTAAGATGTCAAAGTATAAGTCTCCATGACCAAGATGACTTGAACACCGCAAGTCAAAGGAACATCGCACTTAAGCCGCAACAAGATCTTCATTGACATATCTACATGTAGATTCCCATATGAAGTCTTACAGCTAGTCACTCCAATGAACTAGTTCCCTTAACTAGCATCCATGTTTATCTCCGGACATCCCAATGTCACCAGCTAGTGAGAATCAGCTGATTAGAGAATAACCCATGCTAGTCTCAACAGAATTGATAGTGTCCGTTTTTATCAATTCATCGACTAGGGATAATTTCAATACTTCACAATTGCACATTAGAGATAATCACTAGTTGTGATCCCATCACAAATTCTCTTATGCTGTGAGTTGTATTGCGGACATTCAGTAGATGAGTTTAAGATCCCAATCAAATACACAAAACATGTATACTCAAATAGTGAATTATCATTTATTAAAATAAATGTTTACATCATAAGGCGATTGCCTTAGGACACTTCTCTCATATCACTAACAGGTTTTACCACCGCTTTTTACTCCCGACATCGAAGCGTCGTCCCTCCATCCTCTGCTAGGGTTCTGGCGAGGCATAATACTTCATTCATCTTCTCTGGCGAACTTTCACCTGGTTAGTCTTCCTTCTCTTGCTTGCTTCTAATGACTTCTTCATCTGTTCCTTCGGCCCCCTGGTATACCGCTATGGTGTCCGAGCTCGATCATCACGATCTAGAGGTGATCCGAATGGCCTATCATATTCCTCTGGACCATCATCTCCAATTACCCTCATCCTCCGACCGACCTGCCAAACCTCCACCGCACTATATTACCATTTCCCAGGACCATCTGCAGGTCGGGCTGCGCTTCCCGGTTCATCCTTTCATTATCTTTGTCTGTCGTTACTTCTGCATCAATCTATCTCAATTAACCCCAAACGCCATCCGGCTCCTTTGTGGGTCGATCATCATCTTTTCTTTGTATCAGATTCCCTTTCACCCCGACGTCTTTTATTACTTCTTTTGCCCAAAAAGACAAGAGCTAGGTGATTTTTTCTTCCAGGCCCGATCTGGCACTTCTTTCCTATCGAAACTTCCAACCTCTAACAAGGGTTGGAAGGAACGATATATCTATATTCACCCCATCCCAAGCCCGACCAGGCCGGTCGGCTTTCTGGTGAATTTTCCTTCTCCCCCACCTCTACACAAGAATTTCCGATCTTTCCCCCAGTATCAATCTGCCTTCTCCAAGATGGGGGTCGACACTTCCATGGGGGGCATCTGCTGTGCGAGGACATCCTGTCCGTGTTCAGGTTCAACCCGGCACCGCTTCGTCAGCCTTCTTCCTTTGGTAAGCCCCCCATCCTCTTCTTTACCCCTTTAGGGCTTACTGACCGTTGTTCCTTTCGCAGTCACCCTGATGCATTCGGTGGCTCCAGAGGAGGGTTATGGCCTGGATGATGCAGAGCTAGAGGCTCTCATGGTCGAGCGACTTGTTGAGAGGGAGGCAAATCTCCCGATCGCTGAGGTGCCGCGCCCTGCTTCTCCCGCGCCCGTGCTTGCTAGTGAGGAGATCTCCTGGTCTGGCTCGAAGGACGACCAACCCCTCGCTCTTCGCTGGAAATGAGCACGTCGAGATGAGCCTTTGCCCTCGATGGTCGATCCGGTAGAGGTCTCTTTTAGCCAGCCCGGTGGTAGGTGAGAGGGCAAGGAACCCACAGTCGGGGCTCCTTCTCCGCCATCTTCTACACCTCGGGCGCCCTCGGAGGATCCTGTCTCTCCTCAATCGAGGGGTCCATCCCCTACCCGGTCGGGGGAGCCTACTGAGGAGTGTCTGATGCATCTGTTGCCGCCTTCGTTGTCTAACTGATCCATGAACATGGGGTGCCGAGCGACACGGCCTCTATACGGACACAGGACGTTCAGCTGCACGACAAGATAGCGGACCACCTTCTATACAGTCTACGAGAGAGCAGCTTCCATGGTCCGAGCGTCCAGGCTGACAACTTCATGGAGACAGCCACCCAGGTATACCAACGCTGTCTCTGTTTTGTCTTACGCCTTTTTTAAGTTGAGGCACTAACAAGTCCTTCCTCACGCTTTGTAGTTTTGGTCCACGAGTTACAGCATGTGAATATCCATGCTGGGTCACGCCAAGACTCGATTTCGAGCCGAGCGGCGAGTGGAGTACTTGCAGGCCCAACTTCGGCACACCCGGCTGGTTTTTGGTGATGCCTCTTTGAACAGCTTGAGGGCTGAAGTAATCAGCCTTCAGGACCTGCTGGACCAGGCGAAGGATCAACTGGAGACCTCCAACACGCAGATTGTCTCGGCCGATGCGGCGGTAGCTCAAGCACAACTCCGGGTCGCCCAGGCCGAGCACATGGAATTTCGTGCTTGGAGGATCAAAGATCGGTTGCAAGAGGATCTCTAGAAGACTCAGGCCGAGCTCCAAGAGGCGAATCAGGCTGTCGAGCCTTACGTGCACAGCTAGTGGCCAAGGAGCAGGAGGTCGGCTCGCTGGCGAGTCAGTTGAGTGCCCAGGCTGAGGGGCTGAGGAGCTGAGTCGGCTGCACGAGCGGCAGGCGTCCTGGGAGGCAGCTCAGGCATGAAAGATCATTTATGGTGTGCTAGAGGGGGTGAATAGCACTTTTTCGGATTTTAGATCTCTACAGAATTGTTACCGCAGCGGAAACAATAATATGCAAAGTAAATAAGAAATAACAATGCTAACAATACCAAATTTACTTGGTATCCACCCCGGTCGGGTGACTAATCCAAGAATCCTTCGGTGGATCAACCCCCAGATAACCTCCGGCTAGATCTGTCGCTCCTTGTGGGTGGAGAAACCTCGCCACAACACTTTGGACGCTCTCTGATCACAGTAGACTACTAACCCACTTTATCCAAATGAGTTTCGTCAAAAAAGATAGTAGGAAACGAGCCCCTTTAAATAGGGCTCGAATCTGAAAACAGCCGCTACCAGTCGACTGCCCCTCGGGCAGTCGACTGGTCCCACCCAGATTTGACCGTTACAGTACAACGTTCAAATCTGTCAGGCTGTTCCAGCCACCACCAGTCGACTGCCCCTGGGGCAGTCGACTGGTACACACCTAAACCTAGGATTTTACTCCCGAGTACAAGTCTCTCTACACTCAAACCCTCCCGGCTTAGCCCCTGAGTATAAGCCCACATACTCAGACCCTCACCACTCAGTTGACTCTTCACCAGCAGCCTTGACTGTTGCCTTCACGCCCTCTTCATCTTCGGCCCTCATCCCTCGGATGCGCACGCAAGCCTCCAGCTTGCCTCCATGCCACCCTTCACGTATCCCTCGAAGTCCGCGTCCCTCGGCTCATCATCCCTGCTATCCAACGGTCCCTCGGATACGCACTCAAGCCTCCAACTTGCCTCCATGCCATCCTTCACCTGAAGACATCAACCAAGTCCATGTGTACCTGTACACCTGCAGACTCATGTACACATATGAGAACAACACAATCCCTAACTTGACCATATTGCCCATACATCAAAATATCATGATCCTCCAGATCATCTCAGGGTCGATTGCCCCAACAATCTCCCCCTTTTTGATGTGTGGCAATATGTTAAGTTAGGTAAACATATAGCAATAACAATAGCAAAAGCAATTGAAATTCAAGCATAACACACAAGAGACAACCTCCCCCATAACCTATGCTTTCTCCCAAATTTCAACCCTTATTGCTAATCCCAAGTTAGAATTA
The DNA here is from genome assembly GCA_024364735.1 of Boesenbergia rotunda. Lineage (NCBI taxonomy): Eukaryota > Viridiplantae > Streptophyta > Magnoliopsida > Zingiberales > Zingiberaceae > Boesenbergia > Boesenbergia rotunda. Next base: position 676,809 of record JAGFNQ010001000.1, read on the forward strand.
AGTTGTCCCAACTTAACTCTAAAGTCACAACCAAACCTAAGTTAAGTTTCAACCCAAACCTAACTTAATACCCTAGTTCTCCCCCTTTGACACCATCAAAAGATCGCCCCAAGCAACCCCAACCTAGGTGCCAAATAGAACTTAATCCTATTTCTGAAAAACCCTTCAGAAATCACACAAACTCATTCTGTCCACACGACCAGTCGACTGCCCCGGTGATACGACAGATTTCAGAATTTCAGCCGAAATTCAGAAACTAATAAAAAATTCCAGAAAATCTGGAAAAATGTGAGACTTTGCAAGCACGATTGTTAAGGTATTCCCTACCCTAGAAAAATTTGGTTCACGAAAAACATCAACCGTGCTTGACTTTTGGTATAAACTCTAAAGTTCTCAAATTATGTAAACTTTGTATCAAAGTTGACCTCTACTCATGATATCCTATACTTTGCACTTTCTATTAACTCCCATTGATATTTAAAATGATTCCAAAACTCGTCTTTTTCTCATAGACAAGAGCCCCTGCTCTTTTTCTTCTAAGTCTAGATGACTATCCCTTTTATACATATCACCCTTATTGACTTCCAATCAAACCATGTTAGATAACATAATACTATGCAAATTCCACATCATATTATGAGCATATGTAGAATGATCACAAAATCAACATCCATTAATACTTCAACATATCCAAGCAATATTCAAAATGACATCTAGTCATGATAACACTTCCATACTTCCATAGAAACATAGGAAGACAAGTCATATGTCATAAAACCAACAAAATGAAGTAATACATAGAACCTAAAATAGTACCTAGGGCCAAGGCCCTGAAATCATCCATATAAATACAACCATCAGAATATGAAGCGTTTGAGAGGTATAATGAAACATCAAGACAAACACTCTCAACACCGGAGTCACTCTCCAACAACTGTACCCACTGGTCAGAAGTACATGTGGTCATCACCGTCTGGAGGAGGAGGAGGAAGAGCTGCAGGACCCTGATATGCTAAATCCCACCGCTGCAGCATCATGTACATCTCATCTTGGCGGCTGGTCATCCTATCGACTTTTGCTTCAAGCCTCTGCTCTGTCTGCTGGCATCCATGAATATCCTCGCGGATGACGTGAACATCCTCCCGGAGCCCATGAATATCTGCCTGGAGCTGGGTAATCTCTGCGCGTGTGACCAGCTCTCCTGGCTCCTCACCTGCATCAGCAGCCTCTGGGCGCTCCCTCCACACAAATGCTCCCTGTCTACACTCAATGCCTGCCAAGGATAATTGGCGTGTGTCAATCTGATCGTAATCCTTGGACAGGTGTCTCACCTGACCACTAGTGACCCGAATGCCAAATCGTAGCTGGAAGAACTCAGTCAACATGTGGCAAAAAGGCATATACATCTTTCCATTCACACTCTGGGAAAAGTGACAAATGGAGGCAAAAACATGCAACGACACATCTATGTCAAGCCGTCTCTCAAGAGCATACATCATCACTAAGTGAGGCAATCTAATCCTTGCTCTCCCCTTAGTGACAATGGGTAGGATGCACTCTACCACAATCTTATATAGAACATGGCTGGATGGACTCATGGGCTTTGCATCAAATGTACGCTCAGATTCATGCCTATATCGTCTAAAGTAGTGTAGATGAATCTGATCAACGGTGATGTTTTGAAACTTAAGTGGCTCAATGACATTGGGAAAATAGGTGTTGACATTGTTGGACGCCCGACACTCCAAGAAACTGGCTAAAATCATGGGTGTGAAAGGAATGGTAATGCCGGCTACTCTTGATTCATAAATATTATTGTCTGAATCAATACAAGTTAGATTTGCATAGAACTCCTTGCATAGATCAATGTTAATGTCATGTTGGCAATAAACCAATTGTTCTATGCCAAAATGCGTCACCATCTCAATAATTTGTGGCGCTTTATCCTCGAAGTAGGCTTTGTTAAGATACCGGCAAGGCAACACAACAAACTCATTCTCCTCGAATCTCTTTTTGCACTCCCAGCTCCTAAATATTGACTCCTCTGGAGCTTGGGGACCTGGTCGGGATGAACCCTTACCCCTAGACCTCTTAGACACAACCCTAATATCTCAAACACATGCATACATACCAAGATAACCCCCCAAAAAGAGAAAATATCAAAGAAAACATACACAAATCCTCATATTAGTATCAATTCAAAGTCTAAATGGAGAAATGAACCTTAAATCATCATACCTCTTGACTGCTCTTTTCATGGTTTCGGTTTTGAGACAATGACTTGAGAAGAGAGGTTTTCCACCAACCCTAGAGATAGATCGGAGTTAGGGGAGGCCTTAGAGACTGATTTTAGGGCTTAAAAGGGGCTAAGATTGAAGAAGGAGCTCAAGAGAGGTGATGATCGCCGGGAAATAGCCAAAACCCTAAAGTTTGGTTCTGCCCCGGCGCGCCCTTTCCTTTTATAAAACCCGCGCACCAGTCGACTGCCCCTGGGCCAGTCGACTGGGCCAGAGTGTAATTACATTCTGTGGGTTTTGCCAGTCGACTGGCCTCCAGCCAGTAGACTGGTGTCTAATGTTCTGAATTTCAGATTTTCAGTCTGAACTTCAGAAATGCCTAACTAATTCCACAAATTCCCAAAAATTATGAAACTTCATGGATGGATTTGTGGAGCCTAGATCTACTTGAGAAAAATATAATTTTAGTCAAAGTCATCCCAAATCCTAAGTTTGGTATAAACTCCGAGTTTCTCTAAAAAGTATCATAAAACTCTTCCCAAAAGTTCTAATTTGGACCTCACCTTGATGCTACTTCCCACAATCATCCATAGTCCATCCACAGCATCAAGTTATATGGTATTTAGGCATTAAAATCGATTTGTCTCAATTAAAATTCTAATTTCACCTTTTTCTTCATAGTCCTCCCTTTAGTGTGTCAATTCTCTAGGATTAAGACTACCCTTAGCCTTTTAAATCTCTTGGCACACCCTATAGTTCTTCTCAATCTCCTAGAAGTAAACCACCGGAGATCCATTGACCATGGAACTCATTTTGGCTTCCAGAGCTCTCTCTTGAGATCCTAGCCCTAATTATCTCCCTTGGTAATTCTTCTACAAAGGCAAGACCACACCGGTGCTCCTCCGGTGCCTCTTGACCTTCCACTATTACTCTCTTAACCTTATAGACCTTTTCTTTGGTTAATTTCTTTTCTTTTCCTTTAAATGGCTTTTCCTTGCCATTTTTGACTTTTTCTCTACCATAGTTATAGGACATCCTTGAATATGATACTCGATCAACATTAGCCCTCCTAGAATGGTATCTTAAACCCGGCCTACCATTCCTATGATTTTGGTCATTTGAGATCATGTTCACATCTTTGGCCCCTTGAATAACTCTACCTAGGTTTCTTTCTAATTGATCAAGTTTTGCTCTTAAAACTTGATTTTCCTTTTCTAACTTCCTAACCTTAGGATCACTAGATCTAATTTGATCACTTCTAGGTTTGCCTATTTTTCTAGGCACGCTTCTTTCTTTCTTGAAGTTTGTTCCTTGGTCCTTGTTCCTAGAGTTTCTAGGTTTATCATGAAACATGGAATTGCTAGTGTTTTGGCATACAAAATTATTTCTAGTATGATATTTAAAATCAAAAACACGCATAGGCAAGCAAGTGTTATCAATTCTATCATTCATACACACATTTTGAGCATTCATGAAAGATCTTGAAGCATGAGTAGAGTTAGAGGGTATCTTCCTTACCCTTGATGCTCCCCCTTGATGAGTGCTCCTCTTTCTTTCTTCTTTCTCCCATTTCCTAAGATGCTCCATCTTCTTGATCTATTTACTTCTTGGACATTTTGTGTGATAATGCCCAAGCTCCCCGCATGTGAAGCACCGAATTCTCTTTCTTTTGTTTTGAATTTCCTCATTCCTATAACCCATATTAGCTTTAAATTTAATTGATTTGGGTTTAGGAATTACCTCCTTTTTACCTAGTGGGCACTTATCTTTGTAGTGCCCCCTTTTTATTGCAACCAAAGCATACGATATGCTCTTTTGATTTAGCCTTGGTGGAGATGGAAGTCTTTTCTTGCTCTTGGATGATCAAGGGTCTCTCCTCCCCCTCAACATTTGAATTTGTCATTTCTTCTTCTTCTTCGAATGGAATGGGTGCTTCTGCACTCACTTCTTCCACTCTTCTTAACAATTCAACTCCTTTTTCATTTTCTTTAATACTTGAGTCGATTTCCTCAAACTCTTCCACTCTTAGAGTTGATGTAGGGTTTTTATGAATTCCTTCCAACTTATTCCACAATTCGCACGCATTTGAATATTTCCCTACATTACTCAAAACATGGTTAGGCAACATATTAATCAAAATATTTATTACCTTCTCATTGGCCCTAGCTTGTTCTTGTTGTTCACTTGTCCAATATCTAGGGCGAAGCTTTTTGCCGTGCTTGTCCTTGGGGATTTCGAATGGGTCTTCAATGATCATTCTACACTCCCAACCCATCCCGAGCCAATCTTCATTCTATCTCTCTAATAACCAAAATGTTCATGCTCGTATGATGATGGTGAATTGATATCGTCACCCAATTTGTCTTCCATGACCCCTTTTCCTCTAGCGAGTGCTCCCTCGGCGGTTAGTCCGATCAAGAGCGGTCCTTCGCTCTGATACCAACTGAAAGATCGTTTATGGTGTGCTAGAGGGGGGGTGAATAACACTTTTTCGGATCTTAGATCTCTACAGAATTGTTAGCGCAGCAGAAACAATAATATGCAAAGTAAATAAGAAATAACAATGCTAACAATACCAGATTTACTTGGTATCCACCCCGGTCGGGTGACTAATCCAAGAATCCTTCGGTGGATCAACCCCCGAATAACCTCCGGCTAGATCTGTCGCTCCTTGTGGGTGGAGAAACCTCGCCACAACACTTTGGACGCTCTCTGATCACAGTAGACTACTAACCCACTTTATCCAAATGAGTTTCATCAAAAAAGATAGTAGGAAACGAGCCCCTTTAAATAGGGCTCGAATCTGAAAACAGCCGCTACCAGTCGACTGCCCCTCGGGCAGTCGACTGGTCCCATCCAGATTTGACCGTTACAGTACAATGTTCAAATCTGCCAGGCTGTTCCAGCCACCACCAGTCGACTGCCCGTGGGGCAGTCGACTAGTACACACCTAAACCTAGGGTTTTACTCCCGAGTACAAGTCTCTCTGCACTCAAACCCTCCCGGCGTATCCCCTGAGTATAAGCCCACATACTCAGACCCTCACCACTCAGTTGACTCTTCACCAGCAGCCTTGACTGTTGTCTTCACGCCCTCTTCATCTTCGGCCCTCGTCCCTCGGATGCGCACGCAAGCCTCCAGTTTGCCTCCATTCCACCCTTCACGTATGCTTCAAAGTCCGCGTCCCTCGGCTCATCATCCCTGCTATCCAACGGTCCCTCGGATGCGCACATAAGCCTCCAGCTTGCCTTCATGCCATCCTTCACCTGAAGACATCAACCAAGTCCATGTGTACCTGTACACCTGCACACTCATGTACACATATGAGAACAATACAAACCCTAACTTGATCATATTGCCCACACATCAAAATATCATGATCCTCCAGATCATCTCAGGGCCGATTGCCCCAACAAGGCAGAGCTGGAGGAGCTACGGGCGTACAAGTCGAAGGAAGCAACTCGGTGGGACGCCCGGCGGGTGGAATACGTTAACTCAGCGGAGTTTACTCAGCAAGTGTCCAAGCGTCTTCGAGCCCTGTTGAGGCACCAACAGTCCGACTTTTTTGAGCAGCTCAGGCAAGGTGGGCACATTTCCCCCGGCCTGCCTGTCTCTGTGGTTAAGATGTCGGGCATATCTCAACACCTGCCTGAGGAGGTTTACTGACCCTTTAAATGAGTGTCGGGCCGGGGTCTTTTTTCTTCTTTCTGGTAGGGGCGGTTCACCTCAAAATTTGTACCGAATTTCCTTTTAATATAATTTTCCCTCTGCCCCGAGCTCTCTAGAGCACGCTAGTCTTTGCTTTCGCATGTTGATGGCTCGGGCGATTGTTAGCGAGGGCGGCTCGAGTGAGTGAACAACCAGGCCTTACTAGCGAGCAAGCGAGACCCTGGCACGAGATAATTTCTAAGTGTTGTCCACTCGGGGCCTTACCTCGCAATGTCCTGCGTTAAGGTGAGTGTCGGGCGGCCCGATCGGTCCGCACTCGGGGAGCGCGGGCCGCCAACGTTTGCCCGGAAGCCAAGCCGATGGATTCGTGGGAGCATGCCCACTTATAACTTGCATGGGTTAGAGTCTGGGATGCTCGGTCGATCAGACCCAGGTGGGTCGCCACGCGCCCGACTGGGAGCCGAGCCGATGGATTCGTTGGAGCATGCCCACTTATAACTCGCATGGGCGAGAGTTTGGGATGCTCGGTCAATCAGACCCAAGGAGTGTAGTCGCCACGCGTCCGACTGGGAGCCGAGCCGAGGTGTCTGCGGGAGTATGCCCATCCAAGATTCACCAGGGCTCTGGATTGGGCCCGCCCCTTCCCATCGGCCGCCCGACCGGCGAGTCGACATCCTCTCAACTGTCCCATCCTTGATATCAGCTGCTTCGTATCCCCCCTAATGATGACTGCATTAATTGTCGAGGACACGCGTCCGTCGGTGAGCGGTTTCTAGGATACCGAAGCGTCCACCATCAGTTACCGGTGCCTTGGGAGTCGACGCGTATGCTGTCGGAATGTATGTGTGTCCCTTCGGGCCTCGGGACCTATCGCAAATTTAATCAGAGGGCCCTTATTCACTCCCACCTCATTCCGAGGTTTTTATCAAACGACTATGATTGGTCGGTGCCCCTATATATAGGCGCGTCAGCTGCGATTCTCCCCACTGCCTTTTTTCTTCCGGTGCTCTTTTGCTGCCCTTGTCTACTCTGCTAGGGTTTCGGTGACGCTCGCGGACATTCTATCCTCCGATCATCTTCTCTGGCAACCCTCCCACCTTTTTGAGACCAGCAGGATGTTGGCTGCTGCCTTAGTGGCAGGCTTTCTCCAGGATGATGTCGACGCTGCTGCCCAGGCCGGTGAGCCCTCTGCAACTCAGAAGTCCACTCCTCCGGTGGCGCCTTCCACTATCACGCCCTCGTCGAGCCCTGTAGAGGTACCAGACTCCGATCATGACCTCGTCAACGAGGATGACAAGCCGTTGATCACCCAGCGTCGAAGGAATCGGTCGGCCAACCCTTCGGCCCCCTTTAGGACTACCACCAACCCCTATTTTGGGAAGAGGGTCAGAGTCACGCCTCCTACGGTGACTTCGGCCCCTGCGTCAGTTGTTCCGGTTCTGCCTGTGCCTGTGTCCACTACTCCGGCAGCTCCGGTTCAAGCGGTCGCTCCTCCTGCACCTCTTCAGACCCAGGCTAGTTCTTCGGGCACCCGGCCTCCCCCTCCTCCTCCTGAGGGAGCTACGGGGCCCTCTCCTATGCATTTGGTCCTACCGTCTCGGGCTGACCCAAGTACAGCTTATGAGACTCCTGTCACCAAGCCGCACGAGTCGGCCCGAGTAGTCCACGTGTATGGTCCGTTAAGCGACCATTTGTACCACGGCCTTCGGGAGTCCGACTATCAGGACCCGATTAACCGAGCTAACGCCGTTGTAGTGGGGGACAGCCAGGTATGTCCTATTAATGACTCGCACTTCCTCTTCTTCCTTCGGCTTACGACTTATTTTCTTTCTGTAGCTCTTGGCTCGATTTACGACATGGTCGTTTGTTTTACAATTCAAGCTCGGGCCCTGCACCAGGCCGAGACCCGAGAGGAGGGCCTAGAGGCCCAGCTCCGTCATGCGCGGCTGTAATCCAGTGATGAGGCTCTGAACAGCCTGCGGGCTGAGAACTTGGCCTTTCATGAGCGTGCGGCCTGTGTGAAGGCACGCCTTAAGGAGCACCTAGCGGAATTGGATACGACCAATGCGGCGGTCATCTAGGCGTGGCGCCAAATCGCTTGCCTGGAGTACACAAAGCGATAGGCCCGGGACCTGTGTAAGATTGTTGACGGTTGCTAGAGGGGGTGAATAACAATTTTTTGTTTTCTCTACAAGAAGGTTAGCACAATACAAACAATATAATGAAAAACAAGAGAACCAATGCTAACACTTCGTTTACTTGGTATCCACCTCCAAGAGGTGACTAATCCAAGAATCCTTTGGTAGATCACTCCCCAGATGCCCTCTGACTAGCCCTTGTTGCTCCTTGTGGGTGGAGAAACTTCGCCACAACACCTCGACAATATCTGAGCTCTTAGACTACTATTTGGCCTTTAACCAAAGCCAAATTCGTCAGAGCTTCCAGCCAAAACGAAGTCCTTTTAAATAGAACCCCAGGCTGATTATCCCGCTACCAGTCGACTACCCCTAGGGTAGTCGATTGGCCCGCCTTAAAGGTTAGCCAACGACTAGTTTTTGGAATGACCAGTCGACTGCCCCAGGGACATTCGACTGGTCCAGGGTCAAATACACAATGTGAGTTTCGGCTCTCGCTGGCAGTCGACTGCTACATTACCAGTCGACTGCCCAGCTTACAACAGCCCTCTTCCTTACTCCAACGACCCTCCTCCATGCGTGCCTTCAGGTACACTCTCTTGGCTTGTCCCTTGAAGTCCTCTTCCACTGGCTATCGTCCCTCGGATGTGCACACAAGCCTCCCCTTGGCTTGCCTCCATGCCACCCTTCACGTGTGCCCTTTGAAGTCCACTTCCAGGCTTGCCCTTGGAGTCCTCCTCCCTCAGCTCTCGTCCCTTCATGTCTCAGCTGACTCTTCACCAGCAGCCTTGAATGTTGCCTTCGCGCCCTCTTCGTCTTCGACTCCCGTCCCTCGGATGCACACAAATCTCCAGCTTGTCTCCATGTCATCCTTCACGTATGCCTCGAAGTCTGCACCCCTCGGCTCATCATCCCTGCTATCCAAGGTCCCTCGGGTGCACACAAGCCTCCAGCTTGTCTCCATGGCACCCTTCACCATACCGAAGTCGTCCAGCTAAGTTCATATGTGTAACATGCACATCCTGCACACTCACATACACATATTAGAACACAAGGAAAAACTTAACTTAAACCCTTTGCCCAAACATCAAAACACATGGTCAGTCTGGACCATAGATTGCCTCAACAATCTCCCCCTTTTTTATGTTTGACAATACGTTTAAGTTAGGGAAAATAAATAGTAGTAAATAGCAATAACAATGCTAAACAATCATTTGGACTTACGTTGCCAAGACTCCATCTTGGACTTACACCGCCAATGCATATGCAATGCAAGTAACCACGGATCCTATCCCAAGGCATCCCACACCTAATCTTCCCAAGACTTAGGATTTTTACCAAAACGGGCTTTTTAAAACCTTTCCAAGGCTCCCCCTACATTGGACTTACAAAGGCTTTTTAAGAACCTCTCCAAGGTTCCCCTTACGCCAAGAATGGAGCAACCATGCTCTCCCTTCACCTAGGCTCCCCTTAGACCTAGGGTTTCTTGCAAAGGTGTGTTTGGTTTCCTAAATTAAACCTAACACTTCTCCCCCTTTGCCTAACATCAAAAAGACCCCAATAATATCCCAATCATTTGTTCTTTTAATCCCTAATGATCATAAACAATGTGTGCTAGCCCCTCATACACTTGTTTTACATCATTTGGACCACTTCCCAACTGCTGATACAAAACTCAGCCCTGACTAGTCGACTGCCCCCCAGGGCAGTCGACTGATACTCTGAAAATCAGAATTTTAACTTTTCTGGCCAAATTCAAAAATGCACCAGGAATTTCACAAATCTACTTGGGAAAAAACAGATTTTGTGGAGAGGTTTGTGGTACCCATACCTACTTGAGAAAAATATACCCAAAAATGTATTTATCACCATTCCCAAGTTTGACACAAAATCCAAAACTAGCTAAAAACTTCAATCAAACCTTGACCTAAAGTCCTAGTTTTGGTCTCCTCTTGATGTCTCTGCCCATATCATCCCACAATGCATCCCTAGCATTATTTATATGACATTTAATCATCAAAAACCAACTTTCATGCTATATGACCTCAATGTCATATTTTCATGCATGAAACATAAATCTAACATGCCAAATCTCAAGAATTGAGACTCAAGTCCATCTTCAATTCTTTTGGCACACTCCATGGTCCATCTAGACCTCTAGGAGCACCTCTCCCAAGGTTCATTCACCATATATCCCAAAGGCTCCTAGAGCTCCACCTTGAGCTCTTAGCCCTAGCCACCTCCCTAGGTGATTCAACCACCACTAGGTTACACCGGTGTACCTCCGGTGACTCTTGGCCTACAAACCTAACTTTCTTAACCTTAGACACCTTGTCTTTGGTTAAGTCATTCTTTTTCCCTTTAAATGTCACCCCCTTGTCATTTTTGGACTCCCCCTTCTTGCCATAATCATATGCTACCCTAACATATCTATTTCCCTTGGCATGGGAGACCTTAGATCGGTACCCTAGACCCGATCTATCATTGTTGGGTTTTAGACCACCCAACATCATATCTAAACCCTTAGATCCAATCGTGAATCTCTCTAGGGTTTTCTCTAACTATCAAGCTTTTCCCTTAAGGCTTGATTTTCCCTTTCTAGGTTCTCAAACCTAGAGTCCACAAGTCTACCTTGGACATTCCTAGACCTACCAACCTTTCTAGGCATATATCTCCCCTTCTTGGGATTTTTGCCTTGATCCTTAGGTCTAGTGGTCTTGGATTTTTCATGATACATGACCTTCCTAGGGTTTTGATCTACCTTGTTAACCCTATTCCTATCATTATACTTAAAACCATGATTATTCCTATCAAGCATGTAAGAATTTGAAATTGGATTTAATTTTAAACAAGGAATTACCTTTCCTTTTACCTTTGAAGCCTCACCTTGGTGTGAACTTCTTTTCTTCTCATTCTTTTCCCATTTTCTCAAGTGCTTCATTTTCTTGAGTTCTCCCTTTCTTGGACACTTGGTATGATAATGCCCTAGTACTCCATAAGTGTAGCATCTTATTTTCTTCCTTCTCTCTTGGGATTTTTCATTCCTACAACCCATTTTAGATTTTGAAGAACTTGAAATGGGTTTAGAGCTTACCTCCTTTTTCTTACCCAATGAACACTTGTCCTTATAGTGCCCCTTCTTGTTGCATCCAAAGCATATAATATGGTCATTTGACTTTGCTTTGGTGGAGGTTGAAGCTTCCTCTTGCTCCGGTATTGATGTGGGTCTCTCCTCCCCCTCAATCCTTGAGGTGGTGACCTCTTTTATCTCTTCTTCACTAGAATATGTAGACAATTCACTTCTCCCTCCTCTTCGGATGTTGAACTTACTTCACTCTCCGATTGATCCTTATTCTCCTCTTCTTCTTGTCCTTGTGTTGGATTCTCATGTAGAGCTATCACTCTTCTCCATAGCTCATATACATTCTTATAATCTCCTACATTTGACACAATATATGAAGGCAACACATTTAGTATAACTCTAGTTACCTCCTTATCCGCCTCCGCTTCTTCTGTTTGACTTTTAGTCCAATACCGAGGTCGGAGGCGCTTCCCCTTCTTGTCCGTTGGAGCTTCAAATGGAACTTCCAATGTCGTCCAATGATCCCAATCCATTTGGAACCATGTCTCCAACCTCTTCCTCTAATAGTTGAAATCATCTCGATCGTATGGAGGTGGAATCCTAATATCCCATCCAAGTGGACCTTCCGATTCCATCTTCCTCTAGCGTTCTTTGCTCTCCCGGCAGTTAGTCCGTAGACGAGCGACCTCGCTCTGATACCACTTGTAAGATCGTTGACGGTTGCTAGAGGGGGTGAATAACAATTTTTCGTTTTCTCTACAAGAAGGTTAGCACAATACAAACAATATAATGAAAAACAAGAGAACCAATGATAACACCTTCGTTTACTTGGTATCCACCTCCAAGAGGTGACTAATCCAAGAATCCTTCGGTGGATCACTCCCTGAATGCCCTCCGGCTAGCCCTTGTCACTCCTTGTGGGTGGAGAAACCTCGCCACAACACCTCGACAATATCTGAGCTCTTAGACTACTATTTGGCCTTTAACCAAAGCCAAATTCGTCAGAGCTTCCATCCAAAACGAAGTCCTTTTAAATAGAACCCTAGGCTGATTATCCAGCTACCAGTCGACTGCCCCTAGGGCAGTCGACTGGCCCGCCTTAAAGGTTAGCCAACACCTAGTTTTTGGGATACCAGTCGACTACCCCAAGGGCAGTCGACTGGTCCAGGGTCAAATACACACTGTGAGTTTCAGCTCTCGCTAGCAGTCGACTGCTACATTACCAGTCGCTTACAACAACCCACTTCCTCACTCCAACGGCCCTCCTCCATGCGTGCCTTCAGGTACACTCCCTTGGCTTGCCCCTTGAAGTCCTCTTTCACTGGCTATCGTCCCTCGGATGCGCACACAAGCCTTCCCATTGTTGATGCAGTCTGGCCCGGTTGTTGTTTTGGTGTTGATAACGATTTAAGTTTGGTTGAATGAATTCGGGGTAAAGTCCAGGTGGATCGGGAGGTCGCACGCTGGCATTGGAAAAGACCTAGTGGGACTAGGCATACCTAGTGGGACTAGGTGGAAATCCTAGCTTGGAGGGCCAGTTCCTAGCTTGAGAAGCTAAGTTGGATGAAATCCTGGCTTGGAGGGCCAGATCCTAGCTTGGAGGGCTAGGTTGATAAAACCCTGGCTTGGAGGGCCAGGTCCTAGCTTGGAGGGCTAGGTTGATGAAACCCTGGCTTGGAGGGCCAGGTCCTAGCTTGGAGGGCTAGGTTGATGAAACTCTGGCTTGGAGGGTCAGGTCCTAGCTTGGAGGGCTAGGTTGGATGAAACCCTGGCTTGGAGGGCCAGGTCCTAGCTTGGAGGGCTAGGTTGGATGAAACCCTGGTGAGTGAAGCCAGGTCCTAGCTTGGGAAGCTGGGTTGAAGTCCCGGTGAGTGAAACTGGGCATGGAGTCTTGGTCCGGGGGACTGAGCACGAGTCAGAGAAGGCTGGGAGCCCGTTCTCTTGACTTAGAGTGGATTTGACCTTACTTGGATCGGTCTGGGGACCGATCAGGGAAGTTGGCATGGTGTTCCCTCGTGGATCGGTCTGGTGACCGATCCAGCTGTGTCTGATCGGTCTGGTGACCGATCAGGGAGCATATAATTACCTTGTTGGGCTACTGATCGACTCCTGATCGGTCTGGTGACCGATCAGGGAGACTATTCAGATCGTTCTGGTGAACGATCAATTGTCGCAAGGTTCTCACTATAACCGATCAGGCTGGAGCCTGATCGGTCAGGAGGTGTCCTGATCGAACCCCAGACCGATCAGGCCACACCCTGATCGATCTGGTGACCGATCAGGAGGTTTGGACTGCGAAGCTGGGAAGACTTGGATCGGGCTGGTGATTGATCATGAAGAAGTCGCGATTTCTGATTTCTCACTGGGGACTGATCAGGCTGGAGCCTGATTGGTCTGGACCCATCCTGATCGGTCGGGTGACCGATCAGGAGTCACTCTGATCGGTCCGGGGACCGATCAGAAGCTGAACTTTAATTCAAATTCACTGTCAGACGCTCTGATAGCGTCTATTTTCTCTGCTGATTCTCTGATACATTGCTGATTATGTTTGATATGATTTGCTAAGCTTCTGTTGAAGTGTGCAGCCTTTATAGGGATGATTCAAACACTCAAGGAGGGTCAATGGGAGACTTTCCATTGAGCAGGTTTGTACGCATTCTCTTCTCAGGTTTCAACGGCTTCTGAGGCACGACTGGCGACTGACGGAGGCTCAGCTAGAGAGGGTCTTCAGTGGACTGAGTGCTCAGGGAGGTAGAGGGGTTCAGGCTGTGCTCAGTGGATGCTGGCGAAGCTTGGCGATGAGTAGAGGAAGCTTAAGACAAAGCTGGAAGCAGAGGAACGAAAAAGGGGAACAGACAGAAACTTGAGGAGTTTGGCTGGGCTGTGCTTGTGCTCTCTGTTACTTTGTGCTTGAGCGTTCTTGCTGTATCTTTGTGAGCGATTCCTTCTTAGTCTCGTGAGATTATCTTGTATCATATTGAGACGCTTGTGGAGAGGTTTCTCCACCGAGAAGGAGGCGTTGTTCTATCCGGATTCACCGGGGCTTGATCTGTCGACGATCAAGGGATCGCCCACCTTACGGGCACGCCAAGGAGTAGGGGTAAGTTATCCCCGAACCTTGTAAACGATCCTTGTTAGCGTCGGTTTGCTTTCCTTTGTTTTGTTTTGTTGTTTGTTACTTCTGTTTCTGCTTTTATCTTCCGCTGCCTAATCTCTTAAGTGCAGAAACTTAAAAGAACAAGAGTTTTGTGTCTGGCTATATTCACCCCCCTCTCTAGCCATCCAAGGACCAACACCCTTGGCTTGCCTCCATGTCACCCTTCACGTGTGCCCTTTGATGTCCACTTCCCGGCTTGCCCTTGGAGTCCTCCTCCCTCGGCTCTCGTCCCTTTATGACTCAGCTGACTCTTCACCAGCAGCCTTGACTATTGCCTTCGCGTCCTCTTCGTCTTCGGCTCTCATCCCTCGGATGCACACAAGCCTCCAGCTTATCTCCATGTCATCCTTCACGCATGCCTCGAAGTCCGCGCCCCTCGGCTCATCATCCCTGCTATCCATGGTCTCTCGGGTGCACACAAGCCTCCAGCTTGTCTCCATGCCACCCTTCACCGTATCGAAGCCGTCCAGCTAAGTCCATATGTGTAACCTGCACATCCTGCACACTCACATACACATATTAGAGCACAAGGGAAAACCTAACTTAAATCCTTTGCCCAAACATCGAAACACATGGTCACTCTGGACCATAGATTGCCTCAATAACCTGGAGCACCAGGTTCAGGCCGAGCTGGCCAAGTCAAGGCGGAGCTCCTGGAAGTATGCCAGTCGGCCGCTGTTATGCGTGCCAATCTAACAACCAAGGAGGAGGAGCTGAAGGTATGCTTGGACAACCTTGCTCAGCTCCAGAGGTAGCATGCAATCTGGGAGTCGGCGCTGAACACAGCCCGGGTGGATCTGGATCAGGCCCGGGCGTATGCCGCATCCCAGCAGTACACCCGTAGGCCTTGAACACCATAGATTTGAGCGACTGCTGGAGAGGTTGCCTCCTTGTTTGCCTTTTTTCCTTTTTTGGGTAGAGGTCAAGCCTCGTTTTTGTAATAAGCCTTATTTTGAATGCAAACTTTTTCCATTGGTATGTTGGTGTGTTTGTGCTTAAGTATTGGGGGCTCGGGTGAGGCCTCAACTCCGTATTTCACGTTGTGAGGTCAGCTTGAGCGAGCTATCGACGGAGCTGGCCCAAGTGCCCTAGCCCCACACTAGTTTCTGCTAAGGCCTGGTCTTCGAGTGGTGTGGTCACTCGGGTGCCTCAGTTGTTTGGGGTCGGCTTCTGTGGGGGAATATCGATCACCCCGAAGCCGGAGGTTATGCACTCAGTCATTGAGAGTGGGTATATTCGGTCGGGGTCTTTCCCAGGGAGCGTGGATTACCGCGCGTCCGACTGGGAGCCGAGCCGAGGGGTCGTGGGAGCGTGCCCACTTAGCATTCGCGAGAGCGAGAGTCTGGCTCCTTGGTCGGAGACATCCCAAGGAGTGTGGGTCGCCACGCGCCCGACTGGGAGCCGAGCCGAGGGATTCGTGGGAGCATGCCCACTTATAACTCGCGAGAGCAAGAGTTTGGCTTCTCGGTCGAGGACATCCTAGGAGGGTGTCACGCGTCCGACTGGGAGCCGAGTCGAGGGGTTCGTGGGAGCATGCCCACTTAGAACTATCGAGAACGAGAGTCTGGCTTCTCGGTCGGGGACATCCTAGGGAGCATGGACCGCCACGCGTCTAACTAGGAACGAGCCGAGGGGTTCGTGGGAGCATGCCCACTTAGAACTCGTGAGAGCGAGAGTCTGGCTTCTCGGTCGGGGACATCCCAGGGAGCGTGGGGCCGCCACGCGTCCGACTGGGAGCCGAGTCGAGGGGTTCGTGGGAGCATGCCCACCTAGAACTCGCGAGGGCGAGAGTCTAGCTTCTCGGTCGGGGACATCCCAGGGAGCGTGGGCTGCCGCGCGTCAGACTGGGAGCCGAACCGAGGGGCCGTGGGAGCATGCCCACTTAGAATTCGCGAGAGTGAGAGTCTGGCTTCTCGGTCGGGGACATCCCAGGGAGTGTGGGCCGCCACGCGTCCGACTGGGAGCCGAGTCGAGGGGTTGTGAGAGAATGCCCACTTAGAACTCATAAGAGTGAGAGTCTGGCTTCTCGGTCGGGGACATCCAAGGGAGCGTGGGCGGCCACGCGTCCGACTGGGAGCCGAGCTGAGGGTCGTGGGAGCATGCCCACTTAGAACTCGTGAGAGCGAGAGTCTGACTTCTCGGTCGGGGACATCCCAGGGAGCGTGGACCGTCACACGTCCGACTGGGAGCCGAGCCGAGGGGGCGTGGGAGCCGAGCCGAGGGGGCGTGGGAGCACGCCCACTTAGAACTGGCGAGAGCGAGAGTCTGACTTCTCGATCGGGGGTATCCCAGGGAGCGTGGGTCACCACGCGTCCGACTGGGAGTTAAGCCGAGGGGTCGTGGGAGCATGCCTACTTAGAATTCGCAAGAGCGAGAGTCTGGCTTCTCGGTCAGGGACATCCCAGGGAGCGTGGGCTGTCACGCGTCTGACTGGGAGCTGAGCCGAGGGGTCGTGGGAGCATGCCCACTTAGAACTCGCGAGAGTGAGAGTCTGGCTCTCGGTCGGGGGCATCCCAGGGAGCGTGGGCCATCACGCATCCGACTGGGAGCCAAGCTGAGAGTCATGAGAGCATGCCCACTTAGAACTCGTGAGAGCAAGAGTCTGGCTTCTCGGTCGAGGACATCCCAGGGAGCGTGGGCCGCTACGCGTCTGACTGGGACCCGAGCCGAGGGGTTGTGAGAGCATACCCACTTAGAACTTGTGAGAGTGAGAGTCTGGCTTCTCGGTCGGGACATCCTAGGGAGCGTGGGCCGCCACGCGTCTGACTGGGAGCCGAGCCGAGGGGTCGTGGGAGCATGCCCACTTAGAACTCGCGAGAGTGAGAGCCTGGTTTCTCGGTCGGGGACATCCTAGGGAGCGTGGGCCACTAGGAGCCGAGCCGAGGGGTCATGGGAGCATGCCCACTTAGAACTCGCGAGAGCGAGAGTCTGACTTCTCGATTGGGGACATCCCAGAGAGCGTGGGCCGACATGCGTCCGACTTGGAGCCGAGCCGAGGGGTCGTGGGAGCATGCCCACTTAGAACTTGCGAGAGCGAGAGTCTGGCTTCTCGGTCAGGGACATCTCAGGGAGCGTGGGCCGCCACGCATCCGACTGGGAGCCGAGCCGAGGGGTTGTGGGAGTATGCCCACTTAGAACTCGCGAGAGCGAGAGTCTCTCTTCTCGGTCGGGGACATCCCAGGGAGAGTGGGCCACCACGCGTCCGACTGGGTGCCGAGCCGAGGGGTTGTGGGAGCATGCCCACTTAGAACTCGCGAGAGTGAGAATCTGGCTTCTCAGCCGGGGACATCCCAAGGAGCGTGGGCGGCCACGCGTCCGACTGGGAGCCGAGCTGAGGGGTCGTGGGAGCATGCCCACTTAGAACTCTCGAGAGTGAGAGTCTGGCTACTCGGTCGGGGACATTCCAGGGAGCGTGGGCCTCCACGCGTCTGACTGGGAGCCAAGCCGAGGGGCCGTGGAAGCATGCCCACTGGGCCGTGGGAGCATGCCCACTTAGAACTCGCGAGAGCGAGAGTCTGGCTTCTCGATCAGGGACATCCCAAGGAGCGTGGGCCGCCACGCATCCGACTGGGAGCCGAGCCGAGGTGTTCGTGGGAGCATGCCCACTTAGAACTCGCGAAAGAGAGAGTCTGGCTTCTCGGTCGGGGACATCCCAAGGAGGATGAGCCGCCGCGTGTTCAACTGGGAGCCGAGCCGAGGGGTCGTGGAAGCATGCCCACTTAGAACTCGCGAAAGCGAGAGTCTGGGACGCTTGTTGTTTATCCGGGAAGGTGGGTCTTCCACTATTCTTGGGGTTACAGAGTACAAATATTTTTAATACCTTACCGGGCGTGAGCCTCCTCGGGCCAGCCCGCCTGAAATCATGTGCACTCCTCCCTAGATGGCGTTTTGTCGATTGGCCTGCTGCTCATTCACGTCGTCTGGCTCGATGTGCTTTTCTGCTGAGAAAAAATTTCGAGCGCTCTGGGGATCTTGCCCGGGTCCTCCAGCGGCTAGGGGGAGGGTTTGTCTTCCCCGCCCTGAGCCTTGCCCCGGGGAGACTTGCTTTCTTTGTCCTTGCACGATTGTCTCAGGAGCTCAACCCCCACCAAACTGTCGACACTCCTCCATGTCGTGGGTGTGGCTATGATGGAACACGCAGTAGGGTCTCCAGCGGGCCGGCGTACACCCCTGAGCTACTTTCTGCACTTGTCTACGCTCCGACCCAGCTCGGTCGGGTCCTTGGGGGCTGCGGATGGGCCTGCTCGACGGTCGGCTAGATTGCGTGGGGCTCAGGAGAGGCGTGTTGGTTGGTTCCTTCTTCTGAGTTGCCTGTGCCTCTTCCACGTTGATGTACTTTATAGCCTTTCCCAACAGGCTGTCGAAGTCCTTGAGTGGCTTTCTGATAAGCGAGCGTAAAAAATCTCCCTCTTGTAGTCCCTAGGAGAACGCATTGATTAATACCTCGAGCGCGGCGGTCGGAATGTCCAGGGCCACCCATTAAATCTCTTGATGTATGACCGAAGTGACTCCTTCGGGCCTTACTTGAGGGCAAACAAGTTGACACTTGTTTTGTGATGTCTTCGGCTGCTCGCGAAGAGCTGGAGGAATGTCCTCCTGAGCTCGCCGAAGCTAGCTATTGACCCGTCAGGGAGCTGCTCGAACCATCGCTGAGCGGACCCGGAGAGTGTTGTTAGGAACGCTCTACACTTTACTCCTTCGGGATACTGGTGGAGCAGGGTTGCACTCTCAAATTTCATAAGGTGCTCCTCGGGGTCGGCGGTTCCCGCATACTCGAGCATGGTGAAAAACCAGAGATGCTTGGGAACCGGATCCTCTAGGATCCATAGAGAGAAGGGACTGCGCGTTAGGGCCGATGGCGATGCGTGAGCTGGGGCCTTGCCCCTCTCCAGTCGAGGCCCATGCGTTTGGCTAGATGCAGATATCTTCGCCGGCGCGGGCATGGCCTTGTTTCCCCGGTCCGTGTCGACGAGACGGGTGTATGGTGCCTGTCAGCCCGTAGGAGAGCACCTAGAGGTACCGCGGCGTGGCGCGGGGTGGTCGGATGGTACAACCGTACTGAGCTAGCGGGATAACCGCGAGATGTGTCATAAATAGGTAAGGCCTGTAGTACCCCGACGTCATGATCGTACCCCGGATGCGCCGATGTAGGGTGGCGTAGGGGAGAGCTGGTCCGGAGACCTAGTGCCGACTGGCGAGTCCGAGTATTATGGACCGGGTCGGGTAACGCCCAGGGAGCGTGGGCCGCCATGCGTCTGACTGAGAGCTGAGAGACCTGAGGTACGCCCTGAATCGGGGGTTTGTTAAGTTATGTCTGTCTTGCCATGTTTCAAGTCTATTAGGTATTTGGCTGCTGGAGTGCCAAGGACTGAGATACCCGACCCAGCCGTGGGTCGGCGAAACAGAGCAAGCGTCTGAGTTATGGATCGCTCGAGCTCGACCCGCCCGAGCCCGCTCGGGGTCAGTTGGTTAATGTTTTGGGAGAGTTCCTGATTCGGGGCTTCCTTGGGCTAGGCCTTCGTCAGCCTTTCTGCTAGATCCTTGTGGCGCCAGACTGGCTAGCTGAGCTGACCGAGCTATCCGTAAATTAGGCCAGGATCATATTGCTTCTATAACAATCGATTAAGGATAATGATTAGGAGCATAGAACGTATTTTAATGGATTCTTAAACTATAACAATCAATTAAAACTACTGTTAATGGTCACAATAAAATTTTTAATTGATTGCTATAGGAGCAAACGTTTCATGTACGACTAATATTTAAACCAACCCTAGCGATTCACCTAAACTTGATTCATACAGGTGGCACCTTCTCTGCAATCGTCGTCGTCGTACTCCGATGAATCAGACAACAACAGATAAATTAAATTTGGAATGATGAGTCTAACTCACCATTTTATCGATACTTATCGAATATTTATGAGCATCTAGAAGTCTACATCTAGATTCGTATCCATTGAAGAAAAATTTTGTAAATAATATAATGGAAATTGAACTATAGATATCTGAATTAATGACTAGCTACCCTATCATTTTTAGAGAACTGATAGTGCGACTGTGGTAATTGATTAAAATTATTGTTCATCGTCATATAAAATTTTTAATTTATTGCTTCTATAGCAATCGATTAAGGATACTGATTAGGAGCATAGAAGGTATTTTAATAGATTCTTAGTCTTTAGCTATCAATTAAACGCACTGTTGACGGTCACAATAGGTTTTTCAATTGATTGCTACAGTGGCAAATGATTCCTGTACGACCTTTATATAAACAAACCCTAGCAATTGATTCACCTAAACTCGATTTATACAGGTGCCACCGTCTCTACATTCGTCGTCGTCCTACTCCAATGCTTTCTCCGGAGAACTCACGGTGCGTTAAGCCTTAGATCTTCTACTTGTGGGAATCCAATTATTGGCATTCCACTTGTTACCCCAGATTTTATCTTTTTTTAGGTATCTCCATTTCGTCTTCGTGCTATTCCGGCGACATTGGATTTCAGCGACTTTTAGGGATCTTTTGGAACCTGCAATTATTTCTCGTCATATGGGACCAAAGTAAATCCCGATACCAACTTTTGTTGTTACCTCTGTTACTTTTCATTTAGTCACTAATTGGTTGTCGTTTGTTTTGTATTCATGCATCAATTGGGCATTTGCATGATTGCATATATCATTTATGCATAAATAGGCCAGAATGTAAAAAAGTTGAGTCTGATGAAGGCTCATCAGGTACACAAAAATTGAGTCCCAATGCATCCAATCAAAAACACTTGTCCAACTCCTACTTTTAAGCTTATTGCAGCTCGATTGCTGGTCGCACAAATCTTTCAAGACAATTGCTTTGATGTTGTTAATATCATTTTGCATTATTAGTTAGAAGATATTGCGTATTGTGAGTGAGATATCAATGTCGAGTTAGTTTCTAAATTTTACAACTGTAGGTGGTGATGGTCTTAAATATCGGACCCGCATTGCTCGTCATAACTTGGACTTCTACTCCTGCCATTCTCCAGGGCTTCTTAGAGTGTAGAGCTTCTGCCAATGATTTTGTATTCTACCCCTCGTTGAATGAGCCTCTACCCATGCCTTTGCGCATATATCATTGTCTTCTATATATCAACACTTTTTTCATAAACCTCGTCCCAATTACCTCAATCTGTTTCTAGGTAATGAAATAACCACCCTTGATAATGTACTATATAAAGTTATTGCTGTGCTCTTGGGGTTATGGTGTAGTGGAAAGACAACTAGTTGTCATCCCAGACATTTGCGGTTCTATCCTCAACTACGGCGTATTTTGCATACCTAACCTCGTTAATTGTTTTTAATCATTTTTTATATAAAATTAGTATCAATTGCAATCTACCTATAGTCGTGCGTTGGCCAGTATTAACCCCCCTCCCACACACACATGTTTATCTTATATGCATTTCGCTACACTCATCGATGTGGTGTTGAACATGTTTCATTGCATCATCCACTTCATCAAGCGAAGCCAGGGCAAGGTTTACATGCCTTTTGGTCACATTATCTTGGCTGGCTGGAATTCGTCGACGACATAAATGTCTTTGTAGGTGTGATGGAGCCCATGACTACGAAATATGACAGGATCATCTTGAGGATTAATCATGTAATAAGAAATGTCTTTGTGTGTAGATTGATCATAGACAAGTGGCCAAGGAACTGAGCCCCGAGGGTGGGCAACAAGTGGATGAGGCTGAAATGAGTTTATATGATCAATTCGACCACCTTGAGTCTCAATTTTTTGAGCTCAAGGAGTCCATCTATATACGCTTTGAGGAGCTTAATATAGAGCATCAGCAATTTCAGTCCTCGGTTTCTCAAGAGTTGTCATAGTTAAAACAAAGTATCAATGCCATTCGACAACAGCTGATCAAGATGTTTGAGTTCTTGCATTCTTACCTTCCAAAGGAGCAGGCTCCTCCTCCCGCCCTTACTGATGGAGATAGCGAGGATTAGATCTTATTGTTTAGTGTGTTCATCTTGTTCTACTGTTATTATTATATATTTTGCTAAACATATTGCCTTTGATTTGCTGGCGTGGATGCTAGACAAAATTTATCGACTGTTATATGTCTAATCTTTGTTGATTACAATTTCATATACTTGATGGTCCTCTTGAGAAATGATGTTGGTTTTGGATGAATTTGTTAGGATCGAAAGAATTTAGATATTTTCACAATGGTAAGATATGTAGGATCGTTGCACGTTGTGGGGGGGGGGGTGAATTATGTGTCTTTTTTAAAATCGTCACTTTTTCAAACTTAAATAACGCAGTGGAAAATAACGAAAAAGCAATCACGCGAACACGGGTCAATTTTACTTACTTCAGAGACTTCGACAACTTTTACTGCAAGGCCCAGGTCCCTTGGACCTTTCCGACGGGCAATCCACTAAAACCCTCTATCGGTAAACTCTTGGTAGAGTGATTGAGTACAGAAGATGAGTAGAAAGTGTAACAATTCTACACTTCCTACTTGATTAAGTACAAGTAAATGAATTCGTTACCCAACATTGGTGTAGAACTTTCGATCGACTCGTGTGTTGGCGTTGATCTTCCGGCAGCGGTCGGACGTAGTCATGTCGAAGCGGGGTCGTAGTAGGAAGACGAGGAAGTAGCAGGATGAGCGCACACGCTTGAAAGATGTAAAAGGAATTGTTATCTTGAGCTATCAGTCAAGACACCCTTATGAAGGGTATCTGAGGCGCCTCAGTTCCCAACTAAGGCCCCTCAGATCAGGTAAATCTGATCTCGATCCAAAGCCGCTGCTCTCATTGCTTATCCCTCGGAAGGCACCTTAGATCCCAGCTGAGGTGCCTCAGTTCCCAATTGAGGCGCCTTAGATCTGAACTGAGGCGCCTCAGTTCGTTGAATTCCCATCTTCAGTGCAGACTCTACGGAGGAACCCTCAATCACTTGAGGCGCCTCCAGTTCAAACTGGGACGCCTCAGGCACTGTTCATCCCAACTGGAACTTGTCCTCACCGGAATTCGCTCCTCCAGTGACTTAGCTCACTTAGTTTGTGCAGTTTTATTCAGCTCCTTAACCCACCAGGACTTTTGTCAAGTCTCTACCAACTTGGACTTCGGCCAAAACTCCCGGACTTTTATTCAGCTCCTTAACCCACCAACTCCTTAATTAAATAAAATTTTAATTAAGTTAAAGTTGAATTAAGTAGAATTTTAATCAAATTTAAAGTTGAATTAAGTAGAATTTTAATTAAGTTAAAATTGAATTAAGTAGAATTTTAATTAAGTTAAAGTTGAATTAAGGTTGAAGCAGACAAGAATCAAATTTTGTTATCCTTAAGCATCTCTCCCGGTCTAAAGTTATCAACCATGATAATCCTATAATTTTGTGAGATGAATTGAGTTGATTTAGAAAAATTAATTTGACATTTTGTTAGATTCAGGTTTAACAAGTAGTAATTTAAAAGCACATTTTAAAAATTGACTTTCAGATCTTGGCGAGGCATAGAGACCTTCTTGGTTATTAGAGGAACGACCCTTTTCTAGACAAAGCCTTTTAAAAAAATTATACTTTTAACTTACTCTTTGAGAAATCCTGGTCTAACTAGTCTAGGATATGATGAGGTAGCTTCGGCTAGTTCCACCGGGTTAAAAAGAACAAATAGGGTACACCTTACCCAATCTGACTTCTTAGACTGGCTTTCCTAGCCTACTATCATCTCGCCCCACTCTGATACTAATTAGATCAAGTGTCAAATTAACTTTTTAAGTCTAATCCTAATTACCCTAATAGGTAGGGGTTGATTTTGAGGTGCCAACTAATTTGGTGCCTCCAACTGAATTGTAGGCAGGGTGTTTTGAGTTAATTTAGTGGATGCCTTTTTTAGGGACATAATATTGATTTTGCCCTACTTGCTTTGTTAGGTAAACTTTCGAGATTCACGCTTTTCTTAGGTTCTTGCGTGAGTGAGTAAAGGAAACAAAAGATCTTTGGGCCGATCTTGTTTTATATCCTATCCCAGATTTGTTGTAAACACCCTTCTAAGACCCAAGAATTAGGTCAAGGTTCTTGGATCTTGTGGTGAAGGTTTCTAGTAAGTTTTTAA
This sequence comes from Boesenbergia rotunda, assembly GCA_024364735.1. NCBI lineage: Eukaryota > Viridiplantae > Streptophyta > Magnoliopsida > Zingiberales > Zingiberaceae > Boesenbergia > Boesenbergia rotunda. The sequence continues at coordinate 701,191 of JAGFNQ010001000.1, forward strand.
GTTTTTGAACTCACTCTATAGGGTGGAATTTTCTCTTTCCAGTTTTTCAATTTGAACAGGATTTTCAAGTTGTGTTTGGTTAACTGAGTTATTTGTAGTAATTTTCTCCTTAAGGTCTTGATTTTCCTTAAGGAGAAGATCTATCCTAGTTTCAGATGCAGTTAACTTTTTGTCTAAGCATGCAATAATTTTGAAAAACTTGGCATTTAATAATTCTTGTACCTTATTCGAGCCATTAGAAAAGAGTATGGACTTATGGCTCGACTCGTATTTGGACTCTTCATCTTGCTCTGATTCTGACTTAGGTCTGGTTGCTATCAACGCGAGGTAGCTGAAATTCTTCGAGGGTTCTCCATCCAAGTCATTTGATGAGGTCTCGTCCTAAGTTGCTTGTAGGGTCTTTTTCTTTTTCATTTTCTTAGGTTGGTCCTCCTTGTTGCATGGGCATTCGTGCTTGAAATGCCCATTTTTGTTGTAGCCAAAACATGTGATGTTGCTTTTGGATTCTGTTGTGGACGACTTCATCACCTTTTGAATGTCCCTTTTGGAGAACCTTTTCTTCTTCCTGGTGAACATCTTTCTTACCAGGTTCACCGGGTGTTCTTCATCATCTGAGTCTGAGTCTGACTAGCTTTCAGATTTTTCCTGGGTTCTGCTCTTTGACTTTGCTTCTTTTGAGGAACCTGCAATCAAAGGAATATTCTTCTCAGTTGTTAACGCCTGTGCATGTAGCTCGAACTCATAAAATAATTTATCTAGTTTTAATTTTGAAAGGTTCCTCAAAATTTTATAAGCATCTATAATAGATGCCCACAATGAATTTTGGGGAAAAACATTTAGAGCGTACCTTATCACATCTTGATTATCTAGATGACGTCCAATCAGGTGGAGCTCATTCATTATCTCCTTGATTCGGGCATGAAGTTAGCTTGCTGTTTCGTTGTCTTGCATTTTTATGTTGAAAAATTTATTTAATAGAAGATCCCTTTTTGTTACTTTAGTATTATCTCTCCCTTCATGTAGCTCGATTAGCTTGTTCCAGAGCTCCTTTGCACTTTTGATTGGACCAATTTGATTTAGCTCCTCTTTTATTAGGCCACATTGCATAGTGTTTTGGGCCTTGAACTTGATTTGTACATTCTTCTTCATTTCGGTGTTCCACTTGTCCAGCTTTAGTGGAGTGTTTCCTCTTTCGTCCATTGGTGGTGAATACCCACTCAGGATTGCAAACCATTGGTCCATGTCGATCTTTAGGTAGACTTCCATTCTCCTTTTCCAATAGGGAAAATCTTCCCCACTGAATATAGGAGGGTGAGCTGTGCTGTAACCTTCACCTTGAGCCATTAGATCTGTCACGTAAAAAGTAGAAGAGAAAAAGTACCAAGACTAGGTCTTGGATTAGTAGTACGAGAGAAAGTAAATAATAAAATTGACTCGAATAGTGTTGCACCAACTTCGAGTAAATCCGAACGAACGAAAAAAAATCTAAGCAAAGGTATATGAACCAAACTTAGACTATGCACGAAAAACCAAAAACGAATTCAAACCCCTGGCTCTTACGATAGTTGCACCGACTCAGAGCTAATCTGGCTCTGATAACACTTGTAGGACCGTTGCATATGGGAAGGGTGGAGGGGTGAATCATGTGTCTTTTTAAAATCATTGTTTTTTCGAACTTAAATAAAACGTGAGTGCGCAGCAGAAAATAATGAAAAAGCAATCACGTAAATACGAGTTGGTTTTATTTGTTTCGGAGCCTTCGACGACTCTTACTGCAAGGCCTAGGTCCCTTGGACCTCTCCGACGGGCAATCCACTAAAACCCGCTACTGGTAAACTCCTAGTGGAGTAATCGAGTACAGAAGATGAGTAGGAAGTGTAATAACTCTATACTTCCTACTTGATTAAGTACAAGTAAATGAGTTCGTTACCCACACAGGTGTAGAACTTTCGATCGACTCGTGTGTTAGCGTTGATCTTACGGTAGTTGTCGGACGTAGTTGTGTCGAAGCGAGGCCACAGCAGGAAGATGAGGAAGTAGTAGGATGAGCGCACAAGCTTGAAAGATGTAAAAGAAATTATCTTGAGCTATAAGCTAAGACACCCTTATAAAGGGTGTTTGAGGTACCTTAGTTCCCAACTGAGGCACCTCAGATTAGGTAAATCTGATCCCGATCCGAAGCCTCTACTCTCACTGCTTATCCCAACTGAGGTGCCTCAGATCCCAACTGAGGCCCTCAACCACCTGAGGCACCTCCAGTCCAAACTAAGGCGCCTCGGACACTGTTCATCCAAGGAAACTTTTACAGAAAAACCCCTACAAAACCAAGTTAGTCCAAAAACAAGTATACCCTACAAAACAAGGTTAGTAAACATACAATATGGACTAAGTGATTTGATATTAAATAGACCTTGTCTTCCTAAGATCAGGATCTAGTTAGAGGTTTCAACTTAGAGATCCGAAATGGTTTTAAATTAGACCACGCCAAAGTCCCAACTGGGATCGTCCTTACCGGAATTCACTTCTCTAATGACTTACCTTACTTACTTTGTGCATCTTTACTCATCTCCTTAATCCACCAGGACTTTTTCAAGTCTCCACCAACTTGGACTTTGGCCAAGACTCCACCACCTTAGACTTTTGCCAGGACTCTACCACCCTGGGCTTTCGGCCAGTAGACAACCCTAGGACCCAACTAAACTTTTGCCGAGACTCTACCACCTTGGACTTTTTGTTAGGACCCCACCATCCTGGACTTTAGCCTGGTGTCAGGTTTTAAGATTTTCAATCCTGCACATTTGGTAAAAAGGTTGAATAACTACAACCCTAACTTTAACCTATTTGTCATTCATCAAAACTTAAGTTTGACCGTTAGTGCAAACTGTACTAACATGATATTGTCCACTTTGAGTCTAAGCTTTCATGATTTTGTTTTTGATCTTTATTCAAAAAATCTCATACCAATAGAGATATCTTTCCTTTATAAGTTCATTATCTTTCTCAGGTATTTTATAAAGGAATTTGTTTGCAACCTTAACAATCCCCCCTCCCTCAAACGAAGGACCACAGGGGCCCCCTTAAGCGGAAAGACTATCCGTTTGACATCTGATCCTCTACTCACCAGGTCTTCTTGTCCCGCAGTCCAACCGACCTACTAGGACTTCCTGCCCCTTGGTCCACCCAACCTACTAGGACATTCTTGCCTCTAAGTCCAATTGACTTACTAGGTTTTCCTTGCCTAGCTGTGACTAGGACTTCTTGCTTGGTGGTTGGTCCTCTTGATCCAGGTACGAGAGTTCCCACTTTCTTTATTCAAGATCAACATTCTATTCACATAGTTTAATTAGACCATAGCTCTTGTGCATAGTTGACGGTTAGAACTTCTTGCAGCCCCGGTTATGATACCAATTGTTAGGACCGAAGAAATTTAGATATCTCTACAATAGTATGATATTGTCCATTTTTTGCCTAAGCTCTCATGGTTTTATTTTTGGATTTTACCCGAAAGACCTCATATCAATAGAGATATCTTTCCCTTATAAGTCTATGATCTTTTCCTTTGTTTTCGATGTGTGATTTTATTTGTAACCTTGCAATCCCAATAAAATTAGACATATAGATGTTTTAACGACCGTAGTTATGATATGAACAGTAAGCCATTGTAGTAATCGATTTAAGTTCATTTTATATTCCTAATCAATTTTCTTAATTGCTATCGATTAAAAAACCTTCTATGAACAAGAACAGTAAGGTAAATCGATTGTTAGAGTATAACAATGGATTAAAATAACTAATGTGAATATGAATAATTTCCTCAATCGATTGCTACGGTAATAATTGATTAAAAAACGTTCTGTGAACAAGAATACGTATCCTAATTGATTGCTATAGTGTAACAATTGATTAAAATACGTTTTGTGAACAAGAACAAGTAATTTAATCGATCGGAGTACCTTCTGTGAACATGAACAACTAATTTAATCAATTCCTATAGTGTAGCAATCAATTAAAATACGTTCTATGATAATGACCAATAAGTTTAATCAATTGCTACAGTAGTTTGGCAATGGATTAGAATTACCCTTTGTGAACATAATAGTTAATTTAATCGTTTGCTACGGTATATCATTGATTAAAATACGTTATGTGACAAAGAATAGTAAGTATAGCAATCTATTATAAGACCTTCTGTAAACATGAATTAGTAATTTAATGGATTATTATGATGTAATAATCGATTAAAATACTTCTCTGATGATGATTATTTTTTCAAATCCATTAATACAAAGTATCAATTGATTGATATATATGAGATTGTGTATATCATCCAGTTTTGGAAAAAATCGCTTGATAGGGCAAAAGACATTAGATTGATATGGGAACAGTTTCTTTTGCTCAGGTACGTGTCTTAAATGTATACATGCCCTCAAACAACGTTGTGATACACCATATCAAGACTAACGATTTTTTGAATATGATTCGGACATGAGAAATAATGTCGGAAGCTCAATATAAATAATACATCAATAATAATCACTCAAATACAATAAAAACAAACTTGTTCCAAGACTTTGTCTTGGAGTAGTAGTGCGGTATAAAAAGAATATGAAGAACAAATTCGAGTGGTGTTGCACCAACCTCGAAGAACGAGAACATTTACAAAGAAAAAAACGAAAAAAAATCCAAAAAACCTGCTCAGTTGGCGGTTTCACCAAGGTTGAGCAACCTGCTCTGATACCACTTGTGAGATCGTTGTAATCGATAGAGGGGGGGAGTGAATAGCGATTACTAAAATTTTTTCGGAAAAATAGAAAACACAGCGGAATAATAAAGAAGCAATGCTAACAAGTTTCTTTTTACTTGGTTCGGAGTCTTTAATGGCTCCTACTCCAATGCCCACGGTCTTTGACCGTTTTCGTTGGGCAATTCTATAATTCGAATAAGATTTACAAATGTATAATTCGAGTACAGAATTAAACAACGAAATTAAAGTATACCAACGACACAAAAAAGGTTGCAGAGCATCTTGGGCAGCGTGTCGTCGATCTTGATCGTTGGCGACGTGGGAAACTCGAGCACGGAAGAGATTCAGAGAGCGTTGGAGTGCTTGAGTCGCAAGAAAGTTGTTTTGAAAGTATTCTGAGTTGATTTTGGAAAGCAAAGGGGTGAAGCCCCTTATATAGCCTGTTCTCGGGCGCTTGAGGCTTCTTGGGTGCCTGCCACACGTTGCGAATTGGGCGCGTGCTTATCCACAGACTCGGCCAAAACTTATCCCTCGGTCTTGGGCGCCTGAGACCTTTGAGGCGCTTGATGGCTCACGAGCGCCTGAGTTGCTGATGTGGCAGCCTGCCAGCTCAGCCTCTTACCCGCTGGAAACGCCTCAACACAGGCGCCTGTTACCTGTCAGGCGCTTGGTCTCTCAGGCGCCTAACCCTTTCAGGCGCCTGGGATGCAGCAGCTACTCCTAACCAGGATTAGTCCAAGAAAAGTATTATATTAATAATAAATTTATGCATAACAGCCAAAGTTGTCTTGGTTCTGACTTTGGATTTCAAAATGAAACCCTAGGTCGAACCGACGCATACTGTTCCCTCTTTCGGGGAACGCGTCCTCACCTGCTCCTCTCAGGAGAAGTTACCTTTTACCAATCGGCTCCTCCGGTTGGACTTTTGCTCGGCCTCCGAGACTGCCGGATCTTGAGACGTCCGTACCTCGACCCACCTCTACTTCTATCGGCAATCCTCACTTGGCTAAGACTCCTGCCCGATCTTCTGGATCAGGACTTCGGTGCCCAGTCCGCGACCAGGACTTCTTGCCCAACCCTTGGCCAGGTCTTCTTGCTTAACCCTACAGGTCAAGACTTCGTGCCTAGGTAAATTAGGACTTTCCTGTACACTTGGTAAATCCATTATATCACAATATAAACTTAACTTTGAACCCTTTGCCATTATCAAAATCAGGTTCGATCTGGTGCTTCCGACACCAATAATTTTTACTAAAAATTGTGAAAAAGGCAAACCTCCTGATTTTACGGGAAGGGGTCAATTGAGAACTAGAGAAAATCCACTTGTTGCAATTGATGAGCAAGAACATGACGACAATGATGAAACATCATCACCTTTTGATACTGTAGCCCGACGAGAAGTTCGAAATGAGGATAGTGATGTCAATAGTAGTGCAAGTACTCATGCAAGTGATGATAGCGGCGATGCATCTGGTGGTAAAAATTATGTTCTCCCTACGCTAGCACTGGAGTCATAGACATGTGAGGCAAATTACACATATGCAACTCAAGATAATGATCATGGAGCTAGAACTATTCAATATCAACATCGAAATAAGGATGACAAACAAAAGAAATCTCATAATTATTGAGATATGCGACAGAGAGTTTAACTGAGATTGATTCTGGTCGAAGTTCATCATACTCTTAGCCTTCTTATTATAACTCTGATGCATCATATGATGATTCATCATATCAGAGCTCAGGGACTTATGTTTATCCTTATCTTGTATCGAGACATGCTAATGGACATGTGGGGAAATCAATATCAATATTGCACGTCATGGGATACTTATTTAATTTGGGCGTTGAAGAACCATGGAATTGATCTAAGCAGAATGCTACAAGAACCAATGCTTCCATCTGATTCACGATACTCCTTTTGGTATTATCTAAACAGAATGCTACAAGAACCAATGCTTCCATCTGATTTCGGCATGACACGATACGGCGTATCGTTCCGGTTTGGACTGAAACTTCGGCACGGGTCGAAATTTTAAACTTGATCATGAACAATTTCAAATCCAAAAGCACAACGTTTATCAACTCTAGAAGGAAAAGAAGTACGATGGTGTTTGCCAAACTCACAGGACTTACACTAGAAATCAGTAGATGGAACGCGAACTAAACTTTTGAGAGCGGAAGAAGTTGGGGACCTAGACGATAATGCCACTGATAAGGAGACACAATTGTTGAGATTGCTCGATAATTTATAGATGTAATCGAATCTAGATAATATAGGTCATCACTCTCATGTCTTCCACCAATAATCCTCTTCGTGTGCAGGTCCTGAATAATACATAAGATGGATAAAAGATACAGAACAGTTATGAGCTTTAGTTAACTGACTTATGGATGGTAAATTAATAAGAAATTGAGGTGCCAAAAGAACATTTTCAAGAGTAATATTTGTAGTGGGCTTGACAACACCTCTTCCCGTAATAGGAAAATAGGTACTATTGGCTAGACGGACAAGGGATAAAGATGAGAAAATAAAAGAGGAAGATAAAACAGATTTATCAGGGAGAGGATGAGGTAGCAGTGGCAGAGAAATGCTAGTAAAAAAGCGAAGAAATTTCTCATAATTAGTACGAGAAATAGAGATCATATCTTCATTATTGTCAAGGTCTAGTGATGGAGTTGATAGTTTGATAGATATATTATTAGCCTATTCAGGTTTACCAAACTTCACCTAACACTACTCGGAGACATGATTGGAACGACCACAATGAACACACGAACGATTACTCCCGGTGGTATCAGTTCCATGACTATGACCGTGACTACTATTCGACCCTTAAAGAACCCACGATCACGAGCATCCATGGCCAAAGTGTCGGAAGATAAGGTAGAACCTGAGTACTAGCACATTAGAGAAGTGTTGGTTGATCTAGCAGGAGACAGCGGTAGTAGAAGATAGCAGCAAGGGGCGTCAACGTCGAAATCGGCAGCAAAGGACGTCAACACCGAAATTGACGGCAATGGATGTTAGTGCCGAAATCGGTAGCAAAGGATTTCGGCACCGAAATTGGCAGTAAGGGACATCGACACCGAAATCAGCAACAAGGGGTGTCGATAGTACTAGGAGGTAGGGGTGTCAAAAATCAACACGACCCGACGACCCAACCCGAATTGACCCGAAAAAAATCAGGTTCGGGTTGAAAATTTTCGCGTTTGGGTCGGGTTCGGGTTGACCCGAATTTAATGTTTAGTGGATTTTTTGGGGTTAAATCAAATTTTATTTTGAAAATTAAGATATTTTTATGTATATTAATATCAATATTAGTATGATCATGATGGAGTATTGAGATAAAAGCGAAGAATTATAGGGAAAATAGCGAAAAAAGACGTTTTGAATCGGTTTTTTCGGGTTATTCGGGTCGGGTTCGGGTTGGTTGGGTTGGTCAGGTTCGGGTTCGGGTTTGGGCGTTTCGGGTTGAAATCGGGTTCGAGTTGGGAGTTAAAATTTTTTTTTTCCAACCCGACCCGAACCCGACCCAACCCACCCGAATTGACACCCCTACTAGGAGGTGCAGCAATAATAGTGGCGGCAGAAAAAAAAATCAGAGAAAGAGAAATTGCTTTGATACCATGTAAAAGAGAAGATAATTTATTTTTATCCATTAATATGCATACACGTAAGTATTTATATACATAAGGAGGTAAAGAGGATCCTATAATTATGGCATGTCTATCCCATTAATTAAGCTAATCAAATGTTTATTTTATTTTATTTTACATATTCTAATCAATAATATGCTTTGTTTGTTTAGGACTGAAGGACCTAAGAGTAATTTTGTAAATATTCGAGGGTTTGATCATCACATGCCCAAAATTTGATGACTATTTATATAGGTATTGGAGTCTTAATTAGATGTAAGATTCGCTGATATGATATCTGAGTCCGAAGCTGACACAGCACTTGTACTTCTTGTGCTAGAGTCCACAGCTATGTTGGTCTAGGTGGAAGCATTCTAATATAACCCTATCATTGGTCTCCTCCATGGATTAATATCTATTTCGTCCGACTTTGGTGAAACATCTTATTCCGCCCGCGGATCGGCATTGACACAAGCACAACCTCCAGGGCCAACGTGCTGCGATGCATCTGAACGCGTCATGCAGGTCCATCGATGCGTTTGGACACGTTGCACGTGCCCGTCAACACGTTTGGAAGCATTGCAAGGGCCTGTTAATGCGTCCGGATTCGTTGCGCGAGCCTAGTGATGTGCCCGTACTCGTCGTAGAAACCCGACGAATCGTCCGAAAGTATCGTGGGAGTCAGAAAACTCGCCCGGACGCGTCGCGCAATCCCGGCGACGTGTCCAACGTGTCGCTAAAGCCAGGCGAACTGTCCGGATGCCTTGCCTCATGCCCGACGACGAGTTCAGTCGCGTCGCTTGTGCTTGCGGTCTTCGCAGAGCAAAGGTGGTGGATTTTTAACTTAGGCTTTAATTAAATAACTTAGGTTAATAATTTAATCAACTCCTAACTATGATTGAGATAATTTAAATAGACCTAATTAAAGCCTAATAAAATTATCCCAATAATTTAATATATATTTAAAAATATATTTTTTATTTTTAAATATTTAGATTAAAATTTTTAATTAATATATTTTATATTTAAAAATATTGAAATATATTGGCACGATACGATACGATATCGAAATTATATTTTCCCGATCGAAACCTCGGCACAGCTTGAGATTTTAAAGCATTGTCTCTTCTACTAGTTCTAGTGTTGAGAAAATTGACAAGACACACTTGTACGACACAACTCATCTTGCAATTTGTCGATTTAGATTTGAAGTATAATTGAAAATACAATATAATATTTTAATTAAAAATTCGGTATAAATATATAACATATAGCATATATATTATAACATATTATTATATTTGACGAGTTCTCTAATTGAGAAGTTTAAATATTTAAGATAATTTTTGTAATAGAATGGAGGAATTGAGAGAGATGTTTGACAAGATGGATAGTTGAAATGGAGGAGTGTTCTTTGTTATCATAAAGTATCTCTAAGACTTTAGGAAAATTTTACAAAATGGCGGTTAGACCTGCTATGTTATATGAAGCTGAATGTTGGACTATAACACAAGCACATAAGCGGATAGAGTCCAATGACATAGAAGGATCCATATAGTCATCCCCACCTAGTGGAATAAGGCTTGATTGTTATTATTGTTGTTGTTATAATATATAATTAATTATATGGATGATATTTTAAGTTTTTTAACATAATTAAAAATATTTATCATTTTACTTGAATATGAAATTTACTTGCGTTTATTAAATGGGTCATGTCATTTAATCTATTTATCCTTGATGGGAGAAGTGTTCATATTGGGACTGCTGGGCTGTCACGTTAGGAGCCATTGTGCTTCTGGATTTATCCGGTGAGCAATCAGGTGGAAGGCCGCCCACCTCCCGGATTAATCAGACCCAAGACCTAGATATTTTTAAAAAAATGTATGTAAGATATACATTGGTAATTATAGCGATGTCTGGCTCACAACCTATGCAATGGGGTCTGAGGTGGTACACTTGTTTGAGGCTTGACCTCGCATTTAGGTGTAATAATCCTACCATAAGTTCAATTTCTCCATACTGCCTTTGCCATTGTCCAAGCATGACCTACTCTCAATAGACCCGATCATCTCCGTCTTGACAATCATAATATATGGTCAGGAGATATGATTTTAAAAGATTTCTCATTATTGAGTCTATATGGGAAAAGTCATTTATCTTATATAGTTATTGGGTGATATTTATGTTCTGCAGTAAGCTAGCTTATGCAAATGCCTCAGAAGTGTTGTTAGGAAGCAATGAAGCTTGCAATATATAGTAAAAAAATCTCAAAGAAAATGTCTACTCTATTAGAAATATGGATATAAAATATTAGTATTTTTTCTTATACTATTGATTTATGTCTATCTGTATATTGGAGGCAACCTATGAGTAACAAAGCATTGTAGCACAGTCCAATGCTGAAGCAAAATACAGGGTAATAGCACAATTTATGAGATGACATGGATCAAGTCTTATTAATGACCTTAGTTTTACTATTATGGAATTAATAAATATGCACTGAAACAATTAAACAACCTTTCATATTGCAAATAAGCCTGTGTTCATTCCATGAACACGTTAAATAATTTGAGGTTGGCTGCCATTTCGTCTGAGATGTCTTATGTCTTAGAAGATCATCACACCATATACTATTATTACCTGCTACTTGATTTGTGTATGTAACAAGATTAGATGTACATGCTTTAGTTTGGGGAAGTGTTAGATTAATTGAGGAGCTTACTTTTAAGTCATAATCTAATATAATGCCTTAATTTTAGATAAAATTAGTTATCCCTCATCATCATGATCAAGCTGTATTTCCCAGAACTATAAAATTAGTCATGGATAAAGGATATGAATACAAATTGTGACATTATCTTTCAACACAATAATTTTGTACCGGGTTTTGAACTTCTATCATATAGCTTCTGTAGAGCAAGGATTTCCATACCAGAGGTAACTTTGAACACTAGACCAAGCATCAGAGTGAGCTATATGCTTCTGTAGAGCAATCCATGACTATAAAATTAGTCATGGATAAAGGATATGAATACAGATTGTGACATTATCTTTCAACACAATAATTTTGCACCGGGTTTTGAACTTCTATCATATAGCTTCTGTAGAGCAAGGATTTCCATACCAGAGGTAACTTTGAACACTAGACCAAGCATCAGTGTGAGCTATATGCTAGTGTGGACTAATTCATGTGGGATAGTATATATAGTTCCATATTGGAATCTACGATCTATGATGTGTTTTCTGCAACAGAGATTTGATTCCATTTCATTGCTTGAATGAATTAACTTGAAATGGAATGCTTGTTTTCTGAGAATGGAATTGAACATATGGAATGCACATTTAACTTTGGGCACATAGTGCAATTATCCACCTCTAACATTATGCATAAAATGAAAGGGTATTTTCTAAAGTAACCAAATATCAGAATAGAAATAATTATTTGACTTTCGTGTCATTCTATTTCATTTCTGATTCTATTTATGTAAATTGTATTATAATAAGGTCGGCTTGGGATTTTTGCAACTTGGATAGTGTCATTTGCAGCTCATCTAGCAAGATCTCTGTTTTTGAAATGAATTGGCAACTTGCAGATTTTAATGTTTTTCCTCTTCAAGCTAACAAAATGTGGTCCAACAACTATCAAGAGATGTAACATTAAAGCTTGATGGACCTGCCCCCTTGTTAGTAATTGAATTTCATTATTCTAATTAATAAACAATTTCAGTCATAGAATACTTTTATCATAACAAAGGACCCTTCAACTGACTGTGTAATCCCTGTCACTGTTTCTGTTTTGAACATAAACACATCAAATGTAGCCAATCCTTGTGAAGCATAATGCAGGAGTCATCTTTTAGGTTTATTGAAGGCACTTAAATGGAACCACGCAAGAGGAAGAAGGGGACAATACTGATTGCTGAATTGACTTATGATTCTTGTTTTTGCCAAACTACTTTATGATTAATTGTTTATTGAGATGACATCACCAAAGTCATTTTCTTCTTTTGTTTGGCAATAATTAACAGTTGCACTTTGAAATTTAGTTTGTAAGGAAAGAGATGCACACTTAATTGAATAGTTAGAACCATAATGACAGAAAACAAACATACCCATGTGGACCCTTGACATGATGACTGTCTTTATGCTTCTGCAGAGGAACTTGATTAGTCACTTTTGGCTCTTGCTATAGAGAAAGGTAATCTTCGAATGTTGACTGAATAACCTACATTTTGTTGTATCTGTTGTGTTGTCTGTTTTTTTTTTGGGGTGGTTGAAAGTTCTACATTTTTTTCATCACCATTTCAACATTTATGCTTGTATTGTCTTCTTACGGATCCTTGGAAGTATTAAAGTTATATGCTTATCTGGATAAGATATATTTAGATATTTTATAGATGATTTACCGAGTTTTGTTCATGGATCTTAATGAGAGGGGTGATTATTATCTTAGATTATGACTTTCAGGAACTAGATATGATTAAAAATTTTAGGTCAATCATCCATTTGTAGAACCATTTAGGAAGAGTATATACAAACTTCTTTTTAGGAATCTTATTTTTCTTAGTACATATTTATTACATGCTATGTTTGATCCTTTCATAGTCCTATTATCGTACTAGGTTTGTTGCATTATTAAAAATTCTCATGAAATTTTAGTTTGAAGTCCCTCTCAGACTCCCATACAACATAGTATTATTAGCCATTTTGTTCAATCAAGGAATTATTTGATAGTGAAAAGTGAAAAATAGTTCCTAAGCTTGAGTTTAGATCCCACACAAACGCCCTCAAAATGTCTATCCATAATCCATGTCAATCATTAGCGCTTATCCATCTGTTTAGCATTTAAGAGTCTTAATTATTGAAATGTACACATAGCATACATCAAGTTGACCTATTTCTAATCTGTTTTTTCTCCAAGCGATAGGTTGATATACATGGAGCACGCTGGGTATTGCTTTGCAAAACCAATCATTGCTATTGTTTCTTCGTATTTATCACTTTTCCACGCAATGAAAAATCAAATATATATTTCATGTTCAAGACTATATCATATATTACGAAAAAAAAATGATGAACCCGGCAGCAGACAAATTGAACCTGGGGTGATCGGTCCGGTCCCACGAAAGTTTTCCGCCGGTCATCAGGGTAAATCGGGAAGTGTTCGCGGTGGACAGTCTAGAAACCCAGCGTCTTAGGGTTCGCGTCCCATTTGGAAGAAAAATTTCTGCAAAATGCGCCGTAGCTGGAGATCGAACCGCGGATGCCTGGGTTAACGACTAGTTACCTTACCGCTGTACCATAGTCTCGTGGGTGTATATCATATATTATGAAAAAACAATGATGAACCAGACAGCAGTCAAATTGAATCTGGGGTGACCGGTCCGGTCCCACGGAAATTTTCTACCGGTCACCAGGGTAAATCGGGAAGCGCTCGTGGTGGACAGTCTAGAAGGCCAGTGTCTCAGGGTTCGTGCCCCATTTGGAGGAAAATTTTGTATAAAATGCGTCATAGCTGGGGATCGAACCACGGATGTCTGAATTAACGACTAATTACTCTACCGCTGCATCATAATCCGAGGGCTATTATGAGCCCCATTGCATGGAGGTTTGTCTGTCGTTATCTTTGCTGCAATCCCTTAAATAGAGCCTGTAGCACTGTCAAGTTTCCACTTGCAATGCCTCGTTGAAGTTGAAGTTGAAGTGGGGACAAATGAGTGAACGTCACGCTATTTATTAGACACTGACTAGTAATAAACCTATTTGACATAAGAGTAAATACTTGTACTGCCTTTTCTTCTTATCACTTAAAAGACATGGAACCTTTTTCCATTATATTAACATTATAAGGTTATTTTCGTGTGTATCTCAACCTTCTTACGGCGTTATACTGTGATTATAGAATTTGTGCATGCTGTTTAAATTATGTGTTTTTTATGTATATTTTTGGGTAAGCATACATAATATGTTTGCCTAATATATATATATATATATATATATATATATATATATATATATATATATATATATATAAAGTAAATGATAGGTTTGCATATGTATATATTTGGATAAACGATTTGTTTGCCAACGTATATTTTTGTTCTCGTCTGAGTAATTTTGCCAAGTTTTTTTACGAGCATGCACAAACTGTTGTGCTAGTTGTGCACACTTCTGTTGTGTTATGCAAACTTCCATGGAACTTCGATTCAAAGTTGTGTTAAAAGCCTCCCATGCCAAGATTGTTCTGACATTATATTCGATGACAAAGCTAGTTAAATGTCCCAACTATATTTGTGGCATGTTTACTTGGTGTTGGTTATTGACTTGTATCTCCTCGATATTTGACTTAGTCGATTTACGACCGTCGGATCTTTCGGGAGGTTGTTTTCGGAAGAAGCAAACTGATTGGTTTACGTCGAGACTAGTATCCGACACTATCTCAGTAAAATAATATTGTTCCGTTACTGGTGCTTATGGATAGCAGCAATTTATTTCCAAGATACAACGACATCGTCTCAGAATAGTAGCACTTTAAATTCTGAGACCGGCGAACCTTTCCGTAGGTTTTTTGGACTCTCGATGCAGAAGATGGATGAGTACAAATGCTTTTAGATTGCAATGCTTGAATGAATAAAATGATCAAGTGGAGGGATTTATTTATATTGAGTGAAGAGGTAATTACCCTTTGGTTCGGACAGATCTGGACCGTTCATAACGAAAGGGTGTAACCCTTAAAGGTCTTTTAATCTCGTTCCTTGATCTGAAGAGTTATAACTCTTCAGATCCTATCTTGATCTCAGTCGCCAGATTAGAACATTTAATCCGACGCCTCAGATCCATCCTCCTTCTTCACAGTCAGATTCGAATCCGATGTTTCAGATCGCACCTGCCTGCGATCTGTCCAGATCTTTGATCCGACGCTCTAGATCGCACCTTCTTGCGATCTATCCAGATCTTTGATCCGATGCTCTAGATCACACCTTCTTGCGATCTATCCAGATCTTTGATTCGACGCTCTAGATCGCACCTTCCTGCGATCTGTCCAGATCTTTGATCCGACGGCCACCATCTGTTCGTCCAATCCAGTCACGTGCCACATAGGCATTGCTTCGTCACCGACATGCCACGTGGTGCCACCTGATCATGAGACGTCACACCGACATGACACGTGGCGCCACCTGATCACGACACGTCATCGCCACGTGAAGCATAAATTAAAGCTTCTACATGCCCCTCGCGACGATGCGTACGTGCGAAGTACAAAGTGCGCCAACAAAGCGACCATTGCGCGCGTGCGCACGTGGCGAGTGGCGGGCTCGCAGGTGCGAGCACCTGCTCGCCCAAGGATAGAGATCTCCTGTGCTTTTGTATTAACAACATTAGCATAGGAACACATATAAGGAAACACTGGCTCTCGCCGGTTAGCAATGTGAGACTAAAGCCCCATCTTTTTCCTTAATGTTCATTTGAGCGTATCTTGAACAATTAATTTCTCATTTACTCTTAATCGGTTTTGAGCAAATAAATAGTCCAGATTTATCTACGCGAAACGTAGATTTCGATTTTGAAGTCAAACTTGACTTTCAACGATCGATGGCATCAAAATTTTGCTTTGCAAAATCGTATCCAACACTTGGGTGGATAGATAATAGGATAGGTGGTTGGGTTGGATGGATTTCTAACTAATTTATGTTAGGACCGATGGCATGGCTAGAGGGAGGGTGAATAGTTCGGTCATCCCAAGTTGTAATTCTCCCTATAAGGTTAGCACAAACGGAAACTTAACAATTAAAATAACAATGCTAACACAATACCGTTTTACGCGGTTCGGAGATTTCTTGCTCCTACTCCACGGCGTGTCCTTGAGGTGGAGGATCCCTTGATCCTTCGGTGGATCATGCCCCGACAATCTCCGGCTAAGTCTTTTTCCTTTTCGGTGGAGAACAACCTCTCACAGTTTTTCTTCCTCCTTACAAGATGAATGTAGAGTTTGAGAAGGAAGATGAGCACAATGAGAAGATCTTACAATGAAGAACTAATCTTCTATTAGCCTTAAGCTATTGCTTAAATAGTGGAGAAGACTGTTTAAACAAATAACCCAGCTCGCCTATCAGTCGACTGCCCCAAGGGCAGTGGATTGTTCCCTAGCCAGTCGCTAGCCAACGGCTAGTTTTTAAACTTGATCAGTCGACTGGTCCAAGACCAGTCGACTGATCTTTCTGTGAGGTTTGGCAGTCGACTGCCCTTCCCCCAGTCGACTACCCAGAGTACATTCTCACTCACCCTCACTCCAAAGACCACCCTTCGCGTATACCTTGAAGTCCATTCCCTTGGCTTGTTCCTTGAAGTTATCTTCTTCCGGCTCTCGTCCCTCGGATGCGCATACAAGCTCACGGCTTGCCTCCATGCCATCCTTCGCGTATGCCCTTGAAGTCTACTTCCTTGGCTTGCCCTTAGAGTCCTCTTCCTTCGGCTCTCGTCCCTCGGATGCGTACTTCATGTGTGATTCACCAAGCCCTGCAAGACTCAACCACACATATCAAACCAACATGACACCTTAACTTTATATTGACACACACATCAAAACCCATGACCCACTTGATCATACTTGGGTCGATTGCCCCAACAATCATCCCCTTTTTGATGTGTTGCAATATGTTTAAGTTAGGTATAATAACAATAATTGAAAATTAATGACATAGTTATTCAAGAAGCATAAACATGCAACCTCTCCCTTAACCTATGTCCTCCTCATAATTTTCAATTTTCCACATGTTAAGTTAAAACTAACTTAAACTCCCAATTCTCCCCTTTTGACACCATCAAAAGGATTGCCCGAAGCAACAATAACCAATGACATCAAATAACGATACTTTTCTTCTTTTGAAAATCCCAGAAATCAGAAACCAGAAGTACTAGTCGACTGAGACAGGTATCAGTCGACTGGTCCCTTCTTTCAGCCAATTCACAGACAGATCAGTCGATTGCCCTCAGGAGCAATCGATTGATACGTTTCAGTCTGAATTTTCTAAATTCTGCGCTGAAATTTAGAAACGCATTATAAATTCCACAAAATTCAAAAAATCATGAAACTTTACAAACATGTTTCTTATGATGTATTCTAACATAGAAAAATATACTTTCATGAAAAATCCATACATGTTTGACTTTTTGATTAAAATTGAAAACCTTTGAAAATCTCCAATTTTGTACCAAAATTCCATCCTAGTTTTGAAATCATGTGATTCACAAATTTATGCCATAGCAAGTAAAATATATAAATGTTTTCAGATTATTTAAAATGTTCAACTATGATCTTTGGGCAAGATGTTCATTAATTAAACATTTGCTTTCACCACAGTTAGTCTATTTTCAATAATGTAATACATCTAACAACCCAACAATATGCCGTAAGCATAAGTGTGTTATTTGTATTATCCTAACATCTCATATACATAAATACAATCATGAAGCAAAGTAATATGAGATATGTTTTTTAAGGTAAACCATATTTAGCCCAATTCATCATGAAATTTACCATGAGCTACAAACTTCTCCTTAATATCTCAAGCCAACCATATTTCAAAAATTTGAAATTCTAACACCATGGTTGACTTACCCCAAATCCTTTAACCCTTGAGGATTGACTTTGGTACCCAATAGAAATGTTTCCTAATTGGGTTAACCAAGTACTCCTTAGGGATCTATTTCTTACTTAGGGTCTTGGTCTTTGCTTGTCCTCTAGCAAGTAAACAATGATAGATTCTTTTATTGCTAGATTTTCCAAACCCTAATCATTCTTTCTTGAAACTTGCTCTTTGACTCCCAATGATCATATCTAGTGTTTTTAAACCAACTTTAAATTTTTTAAGCGTTTTAGTAAGACTATCTACCTTTTCTTTTAGATCCTTATTTTCTTCCTCTAAACATGAGTCATTTGAAATAGAAGACGGAGCATGCCCATCATCCTTAATGTTCATGGATTTTAATTTTTCCTTTAGCATGCTCATCTCATTTTCAAGTACTTAACCTTTTTTCTAGTCTTAACTAAATCATCATTAGTTCTAGAAATTATTTTTACAAGAGTAGAAGTGGATAAGCTGTATACCTCACTTACCGAGATGTCCGATTCCGAAGTTGAGCCTCCCCCTTCACTTGAACTCCCTTCATGTTCACTTGAGCTCTTTTCTTCTTC
Source organism: Boesenbergia rotunda (assembly GCA_024364735.1). Classification (NCBI taxonomy): domain Eukaryota; kingdom Viridiplantae; phylum Streptophyta; class Magnoliopsida; order Zingiberales; family Zingiberaceae; genus Boesenbergia; species Boesenbergia rotunda. Next base: position 719,772 of record JAGFNQ010001000.1, read on the forward strand.
AACTTCGGATGACGTAGAGGCAATGCCATCAATTCCCATTAGTGCAAAATAAGATACATGATGTTCCTCCTCCGATGAGGATGAATCATCCCATGTAGCTTTCAAGTTTTGCACTTTCTTCCCCTTCTCCTTTGATTTCTTCTTTTCTTCTTTCTTTTTTCCTCCATTTTTCTTCAAGAAAGGACACTCATCTCTCATGTGTCATTCTCCTTGACAATTGTAGCAAATGATTTTTCTTGTTTTACTTTTACTTCTTGACCCTTTCCTATCATTAGACTTGTTAGTAGAAACATGTTTAAATGCTTTTCTCATTTTTCTTACCATGTAGGCTTCCGCATCACTATCCATTGATGCACTTGATTCCTCGGAATCGGATGAGAAGACCTTCTTTTTACCTTTTCCCTTGTTTGCCACAAGGGCTATACTTCTTGGCTTGTATACCTCTTAAATTGTTCCTCCAACTCGAGTTTCATGAAACTCCATGTTTGAGAATAATTCTTCTAGAGATGTTTTCTCTAGATCCTTGGAAATGTAGTATGAGTCCACCATTGAGCTCCAATTTGACGTTCGTGAGAATGCATTGATGACTTTCATCAAAATGTCTCGGTTGGACAATTGTTTTCCTACATTGGTTAGTCCATTAAGTATTTCCTTAAATCTAGCATGTAAATTTGATACCTTTTCCCCTTTATCAAGTCTGATATTGTTGAGTTGGGATCGGAGAAGATCTCTCTTTGTCATTTTAGCCTCCGAAGTGCCCTCATGAAGCTCTATTAGCTTATCCTACAAGTCTTTGGCACTTGAGTAACTCCCAATCCTTGTGACTTCTTGGTTGGGAAGTGTTAGATTGATGTAGCTTGTTAGAGGGGGGTGAATAGTAATTTTTCGTTTTCTTCTCTACCTACGTTGTTAGTGCGCAAGCGGAAATACAATAAAACAAGACTAACAATTAAACAATGCTAACAATACTTATTTACGTGGTTCGGAGATAAAGCTCCTACTCCACGACAGCCCGTGAGGTGGACGATCCCTCGATCCTTCGGCGGATCATTCCCCGGATGCCCTCCGGCTAACTCGTGTCGCTCCTTGTGGGTGGAGAAACCTCGCCACAATCACAAGCACACCTCTGAGTACAAAGACTACTATTTGGCTCTTGACCAAAGCCAAATTCGTCAAAGGTTCCAGCTAAACCGAAGCCTTTTAAATAAGTCTTAAAGCTGAACTCAACCGCTACCAGTCGACTGGTCCCACTCAACTAGCTAGCTAACGACTCTCTCAACGGCTAATTTTTGGGTTTACTAGTCGACTGCTCCCAGAGTAGTCGGCTGGTCCAGGGTCAACAACATTCTGTGAGTTTCTATTCCTGCTGGCAGTTGACTGTTATATTACCAGTCGACTACTCAGCTTACATGGACACTCCTCCTCACTCCGAATACCTTCCTCCACGTGTGCCTTCAGGTACACTCCCTTGGTTTGCCCCTTGATGTCTTCTTCCATCGGCTATCGCCCCTCGGATGCGCACACAAGCCTTCTCTTGGCTTGCCTCCATGCCACCCTTCATGTGTGTCCTTTGAATTCCACTTCCCGGCTTGCCCATGGAGTTCTCCTCCCTCGGCTCTCGTCCCTTCATGACTCAGCTGACTCTTCACCAACAGCCTTGATTGTTGCCTTTGCACCCTCTTCGTCTTCGACTCCCGTCCCTCGGATGCACACAAGTCTCCAGCTTACCACCATGCCATCCTTCACGCATGTCTTGAAGTTCGTGCCCCTCGGCTCATCATCCCTGTTATCCATGGTCCCTCGGGTGCACACAATCCTTCAGCTTGTCTCCATGCCACCCTTCACCGTACCGAAGCCATCCAGCTAAGTCCATATGTGTAACCTGCACATCCTACACACTCAAATACACATATTAAATCACAAGGGTAAACTTAATTTAAACCTTTTGCCCAAACATCAAAACACTTGGTCACTTTGGACCATAGATTGCCTCAACAATCTCCCCCTTTTTGATGTTTGACAATACGTTTAAGTTAGGGAAAACAAATAGCAATAAATAGCAATAACAATGCTAAACAACCATTTGGACTTACGTTGCCAAGGCTCCACCTTGGACTTACACCGCCAATGCATACGCAATGCAAACAAACATGAATCCTATCCCAAGGCATCCCCACACCTAACCTCTCAAGTTAGGATTTTTTACCAAAACGGGTTTTTTGAAACCTATCCCAAGGCTCCCCCTACATTGAACTTACAAAGGATTTTTAAGAACCTCTCCATGATTCCCCTTACGCCAAGAATGGAGTAACCATGCTCCCCCTTTATCTAAGCTTACCCTAAACTTAGGGTTTCTTGCAAAGGTGTGTTTGGTTTCTCAAATGAAACCCAACACTTCTCACCCTTTGCCTAACATCAAAAAGATCCAACAATTTCTTATTTATTGGACTCTTTAACCTTTAAACGATTACAAACACAGTGTACTAACCCCCACAAGGTTCTACACTTGTTTTACATTAATTGGACATTTTCCAATGGCTGAAAACCATTTTTCAACCTGTACCAGTCGACTGCCCCTGGGCCAGTCGACTGACACACTGAAATTGAATCCAAATTCAGAAATGCGTCAGAAAGTCCACAAATCTTCAAAAATTTCTTAATTTTATGAAGAGGTTTGTGGTACCCATACCTACTTGGGAAAAAATACATTCAACAATGTATCTATCACCATTCTTAAGTTTGACACAAAATCCAAAACTAGCTATGAAAATTAATGCATAGCAAACAAGAGGCAACCTCCCCCTTAACTTATGCCCTCTCTTAATTTTCAATTCTCACACTCAATACCAAGTTAAGTTCTACCCAACTTAATATCATATCACCAAGTTAAGTTTTACCCAACTTAACATCATAACATCAAGTTAAGTTCTACCCAACTTAACACCATCCATTCTTTCGTTAAGTTAAACCTAACTTAACGTCCCAAGTTTTCCTCTTTTGACACCATCAAAAGATTGCCCCAAGCAATCTTACCCCTAGTGCCAAAACGAACTCACCATATTTCTGAAAAACCCCTCAGAAATCAACATACAGGCTTATCAGTCGACTGCCCCTGGGCAGTGGGCAGTCGACTGATACAGTGAACTTCTGAAATTTCAACCTAATTTCAGAAATTTCTAGAACATTCTAGAAAATCCGGAAAAATCTAAAAATTTGCAAGCACATTTGTTAGGGTATACCCTATCCTAGAAAAATATGGTTCTATGAAAAATATCAAATGTGCTTGACTTTTGGTACAAACTAATTTCCTTAAACATGATCATTTTGTATTAACTTTGAAACCTAAATATAATGCCATGTGTTTGCTACCTCCATTCATAAATATTTCACGCATATAACTGCCTTCAATTTTTTCCTTTATCTTATGTATCCTTAATATGATAAAACCCCCTTCTTCTTATCTCTTAACCCTAGATACATATGCACTTATCAATCGTCCTTGAATTCCATGATATCAGCATAGCATTATTTTATTCAATCAACATTAAATCATGAAGTAAAACTTTATCTAAGGAATATAAAGATATAAACAAGGATTTTAATCCAAAGTCATATCCTATCATCCAATTTATGAACTTTAGACCGTAGAATATCAAGCCATGACATAAAATCTCATAAAGTAACATGACCCTTTCTTATACTTCCAATTTTGCAAGTTCTTATTACCCAATATGCCTTTTCTATCTAATCCTACGAATCAGTCGACTGGCACCTGGGCAGTCGACTGCTAAAACAAACAGAAAGTTCTCAGTGCTGAATTCACCTGGACCAGTCGACTAGTTCTGAACCAGTCGACTGGTACCTGAATTTCAGTTTTTCAGTCTAAATTTAGAAATGCCTAAATAATTCCACAAATCTCAAAAAAAATCTGAAATTTCGGGGAGAGATTTGTGGAACCTATGTCTACGTGGGAAAAATAAGTTTTCACACAAAACTACTCCGGATCCCAAGATTGGCACGAAATTCAATTCTACCTAAATTGTATCAATGAAATTTATTCCAAAAGTTCTAATTTTGACATCTCCATGATGTATCCTTCAATGCCTAATCACAATACATTTCTAGCACCAAGTTATATGGTATTTACACATTAAAAATTAATTTTCTCCCAATATAATTTTATTTCCATCTTTCTCTTCATAAATGTCCTTTTAGTGTGCCAATTCCCTAGGATTAAGACTCACCTTAGTCTTCCAAACCCTTTGGCACATTTCCTAGTTCACCTAATCTCCTAGGAGAAAACTTCCTGAGATCCATTTACCATGGATCCCAAAGACTCCTAGAGCTCCCCCTCGAGCTCTTAGTCCTAGCCACCTCCCTAGGTGACTCAATCCATACTAGACTACACTGGTGTGCCCCCGGTGATTCTTGGTCTACAAACTTAATCTTCTTAACCTTAGACACCTTGTCCTTGGTTAAGTCATCCTTTTTACCTTTTGATGGTATCCCCTTGCCATTCTTGGACTTCTACTTCTTGCCATAATTATATGCTATCTTAGCATACTTCTTTCCATTGACATTGGAGACCTCAGACTGGTATCCCAATTCCGATCTATCATGGTTGAGTTTTAAACTACCCAATACCATATCTAAACTCTTAGATCCAATCGTGAATCTTTCTAGGGTCTTTTTCAATTTATCAAGTCTTGCCCTCAAGACTTGATTTTCCCTCTCTAGACTTTTAACCCTAGAATCCACATGTTCACTTTGGACATTTCTAGACTTATCCATCTTCCTAGGCATATGTCTCCTTTTCTTGGGATTTATGCCTTGATCCTTAGGTGCAAAAGTCTTGGGTTTATCATGATGCATGAACTTTCGAGGGTTTTGATTTGCCTTATTAACCCTACTCCTATCATGATATTTAAATCCATGATTATGCACAAGCAAATATTTTTCATTTATTCTAGCATGCATGGAGGAACTTAAGTGTGAATTGTATTTTAATGTAAAGTTAGGGATTACCTCCCTTACCCTTGTAGCTTCCCCTTGTTGTGAGCTTTTCTTCTTCTCATTCTTTTCTCATTTTCTCAAGTGCTCCATTTTCTTGAACTCTCCCTTTCTTGGACACTTGGTGTGATAATGCTCTAGCTCTCTACATGTGAAGTATCTAATTTTCTTTCTTTTCTCTTGAGCTTCTCCATTCCTACAATCCATGTTAGATTTAAAAGAATTTAAAATGGGTTTAGAGTTTACCTCCTTTTTCTTACCCTTTGGACACTTATCCTTGTAATATCCCTTTTCATTGCACCCAAAGCATATGATATGATCCTTTGTCTTTGCTTTGGTGGAGGTTGGAGCTTCTTCTTGCTCTGGGATTGATGAAGGTCTCTCTTCTCCCTCAATCCTTGAGGTGGTGACCTCTTCCTCTTTTCTTGATGAAATGGATGACCTTTCACTTTCTTCTTCCACTTCACTTGATGAGATGAACAATTCTTCTTCTTCTTTGTCTTCTTGGACTATTTGACTTGCCTCCTTGAGCTCTTGAGCTTGTGTAGGGTTTTCATGATATTCTTCCAACTTGTTTCATAGCTCATATGCATTATGATACTCTCCTACACCACTTAACACATTAGTAGGCAAAATGTTAACTAATATCGAAATTACCTTCTCATTTGCCCTTGATTGAACTTGTTGCTCCTTGGTCCAATATCGAGGTTGAAGCTTCTTTCCATGCTTATCTCTTGGAATTTCAAAAGGCTCTTCTATTACCATCCTACATTCCCACTCTATTCCAAGTCACGTCTTCATTCGTATCCTCCAATAGTCGAAATCTTCATGATCATAGGGAGGTGGAGAGTAGATGTCATCCCCCAATTTATCTTCCATCATTTTTCTCCTTTAGCTTGTGCTCTTTTGGCAGTTATTCCAATAAGAGCGGTCATTCGCTCTGATACCATTTGTTAGATCGATGTAACTTGCTAGAGGGGGGAGGGGGTGAATAGCAATTTTTCATTTTCTTCTCTACCTACGTTGTTAGTGCGCAAGCGGAAATATAATAAAACAAGACTAACAACTAAACAATGCTAACAATACCTATTTACGTGGTTTGGATATGAAGCTCCTACTCCACGACAGTCCGTGAGGTGGATGATCCCTCGATCCTTCGGCGGATCACTCCCCGGAAGCCCTCCGGGTAACTCATGTCGCTCGTTGTGGGTGGAGAAACCTCGCCACAATCACAAGTATACATCTGAGTACAAAGACTACTATTTGAGTCTTGACCAAAGCCAAATTCGTCAAAGGTTCCAGCTAAAACGAAGCCTTTTAGATAAGGCTTAAAGCTGAACCCAGCCATTACCAGTCGACTGGTCCCACTCAACTAGCTAGCCAACGACTCTCTCAACGGCTAGTTTTTGGGTTTACCAGTCGACTGCTCCCAGAGCAGTCGATCGGTCCAGGGTCAACAGCATTCTATGAGTTTCTGTTCCTGCTGGCAGTCGACTGTTATATTACCAGTCGACTGCCCAGCTTACATGGACACTCCTCACTACTCCGAAGACCTTCTTCCACGTGTGCCTTCAGGTACACTCTCTTGGCTTGCCCCTTGAAGTCTTCTTCCACCGGCTATCGTCCCTCGGATGCGCACACAAGCCTTCCCTTGGCTTGCCTCCATGCCACCCTTCACGTGTGCCCTTTGAAGTCCACTTCCCGGCTTGTCCTTGGAGTCCTCCCTCGGCTCCCGTCCTTTCATGACTCAACTAACTCTTCACCAGCAGCCTTGACTGTTGTCTTCGCGCCCTTTTCGACTTCGGCTCCCGTCTCTCGGATGCACACAAGCCTCCAGCTTGCCTCCATGCCATCCTTCACGCATGCCTCGAAGTCCGCGCTGTTGGAACCCGGATGGCTATAGAGGGGGGGGGGGTGAATATAGCCAAACACAAATCTTTATCTTCTTTTCAAGTTTTCTGCACTTAGAGATTAGGCAGCGGAAGACACAATGCAGAAACAGAAATAAAAAACAGGAATCAAAATAAAGAAAGCAAACTAGACGACACAGCGATATACAAGGTTCGGGGATAACTTGCCCTACTCCTTGGCGTGCCCGTAAGGTGGGCGATCCCTTGATCGTCGGCAGATCAAGCCCCAGTGACCCGGTTAAAACAGTGCCTCCTTCTCGGTGGAGAAACCTCTCCACAAGCGTTTCAATAGGATACAAGATAAGCTCACGAGACTAAGAGAAGGATAGCTCACAAAGATGAAACAAGAACGCTCAAGCACCAAGCAACAGAGAGCACAATACACACCCCAGCCGAACTCCTCAAGTTCCTGTCTGTTTTTTCCTGTTGTCGCTCCTCTGCTTCCAGCCTCGTCTTAAGCATCTGCTCCCATCACCAGGCTCTCCATTAGCATCCACTGAAGCCACAGCCTGACCCCCTGACTCCCTGAGCATTCAGTCCACTGAAGACCCTCTCCAGCTGAGCCTCCGTCAGTTGGCAGCTGCTCTCCAGACGCTATTGAGACCTGAAACAAGGAAACAACCAAACTTGCTCCAAGGAAAGCCTCCCATTTACTCTCCTCCAATGTTTGAATCATCCCTGTAAGGCCTGCACACTCCAACATAGGCTTAGCAATGCATATCAAAAAGAAATCAGCAAGTAGCAGAGAATCGGCAGTGAAAACAGACTTCTGACAGCATATTTGAATTAAAGTTCTGCTCCTGATCGGTCACCAGACCGATCAGGAAGGAGCTTGATCGGTCACCAGACCGATCTAGCAGTCTTCTGCATACTCCTGATTGGTTCCCAGACTAATCAGGCTCCTGCCTGATCGGTCACCAGACCAATCAGGCAGCTTCCTGACCGATCAGGAGTCATCTTGATTGGTCATAGTGAGAATTTTGCGACAAATGATCGTTCACCAGTCCGATCTGAATAGTATCCCTGATCGGTCACCAGACTGATCAGGAGCAGATCAGCAGGGGAACTCAACTCACTGTGGGCTCCCTGATCGGTCACCAGACCGATCAGGAGCTGTGTAGTGAGTGAAACACACACTCCCTGATCGGTCACCAGACCGATCAGACATCGCTGGATCGGTCACCAGACCGATCCACGAAGGAGCAGCGTGCCAACTCCCTGATCGGTCACCAGACCGATCCAAGGACGCAGACCTAGCCTTCCAAGCTAGGATTTCATTCACCTTAGCCCTCCAAGCTAAGGATTTTTCAATCTAACTCTCCAAGTTGGGAATTTGCACCTAACCCTCTACGTTAGGACTTTTCACCTAGCCCTCCAAGCTAGGACTTTTCACCTAGCCCTCCAAGCTAGGACTTTTCACCCAACCCCTCCGAGTTAGACCTTCATCCAACCTAGCCCTCCAAGCTAGGCACCTGACCCTCCAAGTTGGGACTTTTCACCTAATTCTCCAAGTTGGGACTTTTCACCTAACCCTCCAAGTTAGGACTTTTCACCTTGCCCTCCAAGCTAGGACTTTTCACCCAACCCTTCCGAATTAGGACTTTTCCACTACCTAGCTCCTGACCTCCAAGCCAGGACTTTTTCACCTAATTCTCCAGAGGAATTTGCACATAACCCTCCAAGTTAGGACTTTTCACTTAGCCTCCAAGCTAGGACTTTTCACCCACCCTCCGAATTATGACTTTTCACACACCTAGCCCTCCAAGCTAGGATTTTCACACCTAACCTCCCAGATTAGGATTTCCATACCATGCCTGATCCCCGATCAGGACTTAATCATAATCAATAATCATCCACCTAAACTAAAATCGGTGTCAACACCAAAACAACAATCAGGGCCAGACTGCATCAACAATCTCCCCCTTTTTGTTGTTTGACAACCCGATTTAAGTTTAGGTATCAATCAATTCAATCCTCATAAGGGAATCATGATCCTTCCCCATAAACTTAATCAGCCATTCTCTCCCCCTTTGTCAAACATCGAAAAGGGTATGGTTATTAAGTTTAAACATACCTCTCCCTCAAACTAAGGGTCTCTCCCCAAATCCAAAATAATCAAAGGATACTTTTTGAATCGCATATGAGAGGCATATACCATAAATGTATCATGGCAACAATGTATATGCATCATACGCCAAAAAGTGTGAATTTCACATGAAAACATATACAGAATAATATCACGGTCAAGCATGTATATGTTTCATATGACAAGTAATAATGCAGCTTAATCAGACTTATAATTGATACAGAAAAATTTCTGATGTATCTATGAACAATCAATTTTCAGAAAAATTTCTGTAATTCTGATTCATTCAAGATGAGACTGCATTAACATTCGAAATTTCATGTGAAGACATATACAGAAGTATATCATGGTCAAATACGTATATGTTTCACATGACAGGTAAGGAATGCATCTGTATCTGACACATAGTCCTGATTAGTTTCCGTGACCGATCAGGTTCGTTGATCACGTGATACAGAGACATATCTGATTAGTCTGGGGAGCGATCAGATTTCAGAAAAATTTATGAAACTCAGATACGTTCCTGATCAGACTGCATTAACAATTAGCATTCCATAACCGGGGAGTAGACTCTATTGATATTCGATATTTCAGAAAAAATTTCTGAAACACGACATTAAGAACAAGAGTCATGACTCAACAAACCCTTTCTTATGAATTTGAACATTCCAACATAGGTTTGTATCAAATCAATAGTTTAATACTTGATGTTTCAGAAAAATTTCTGAGAATCAATGGTCTTAAAAATTCCTACCCTTCTTTGAACACTTGAACCAACTTGTACTCACTTAGTACCAGGTTTGTACCAATGGAGGATCAAGTATATTTCAATTGTACTTGGTTTGTATCAGATTTGTGTGTGGTAGTATGGTCAGCTAATCTATTACAACTCGATGCAAAGTGATTGGTCTGGAAAGTTTTTGGATCAAATTGGAACGATCTGGGAGTTCCTTGATCAAAGTTGATCTGATCGGTCATAGGACCGATCAGGGTGATCCCTGATCGGTCGCCAGACCGATCAGGGTGAGTCCTGATCGGTCGGTGGACCGATCAGGTCTAATACAGACGACAGTTCAGAAACTCTAAACCACTTCTAAACCCTAATTCAATTAGTTTTAACTCCTAATAGTGTTCCATTAAACAACATTCATGTTTCTTTACCCAAAGAAAACAACATGATTTGCATCTCTTTAACTATCATGTATATATAAATACAAAGTTCAAAGCATGATTCCAGAAAACATGATAAGTTTGAAAGTGATCAACATATGATTAAATTTCAAAACATGCCTATATAACATTAGTATCAAGGTATGATCAGATTTCATGATACAAATAAAAGTATGATAAACCTTTCAAAAACATGCTTGTATCAAAATTCGTATCAAAACATGATCAAGCTTTCTAACACATGATTGTCCAACATGCTTTTATCTCATTTAACCAGTTTTTAAAAACATTTTAAAAGTATGCATTCATGTTTGTATAACACATACGAAGATTTTTGCTTACTAGATCATGTTCACCAAACAAAATACCTTAAGCAAAACCTAAGTCTAAACCTTGAGCTCATGCCCTTGTCTATTGGTGCCTTATCATGTATTGATATTTTCCTTAGCATGCGTTCATGTTCTTGAGATAAGGCATATATCTTGTAGAAAAATTAAATTGCAACTTTAAACCAACTGTCCTAAGCAATCCATGACAAGGGCAAGTTATGATGTCAACCTAAACCGTTCATGCAATATATATAATTTTTTCAAAACTTGTAGATTTATTTTGAAGCATGGATATACTATCATTCATTGCATGAAAATTTCCTTACTACTCAAGTGAAATTTCATAGAACACAGATTGCAGTAAAACATAAATTGCTACAAGAAAACAAATTAATCTAAGCAATTCATAACAAGAGCAAATTATGTGTGAATCTAAACCCTTCATGCAATGTATAAAAATAATTTCCAAGGCTTGTTGACTCATTTTGAAACTAGTGTAACCTTAGCCTTGGGTTTGGAGCACCACTTATCAACAACCTATGTTGATAGATGCTCCCCCTCAATTTATGCTTATACAATTCTAAATATTGAGGTTTTAGGTACCCAAATTTTGGGACCTAAGGAATCTACAATGAATGACTTTGGCACCCATGCCTTAGTCAATTTCTTTTTGACTTTTTGAACCGTAGAATCATTTGATGATCTAAAATGGGTTCTTGACATTAAAGATATGACACTAAGTTCTTTAGGTTGGTACCCCAAACCAACCTTGTTGTACATCGCCCTTTGTGAGTTGAGTATCATATCTAATGTTTTAGAGCTTGTTAAAAACTTCTCAAGAACATTCTTGAGGTATTCAACTTCGCTCTTCAAGTTCTTATTTTCATCCTTAAGGGATTTATCATGCAAATCATTAATGTCCTCAACCTTAGGGGATTTCAATTCTTTTACTTTCAACCTTAATGCTTTGACTTTGGCCTTAGATTTCTTAAGCATTTTTGTCAAGCACGCTATTGTTCTATAGCATTTGTCTAGCTCGGGAGAGATTACCTCTTCATCATCCGATGATGATGAAGGCGCGGTTGAGGAGCTTGATTCGTTATCCCTTCCTTCATTTGAGTCTTCTAAGGCCACTAGAGCCACATGACAGTGAGTCCTCTCCTCTATTTTCTTCTTTTTGCCACCTGCCACTAAAGCAATCCCTTTCTCTTTGGGACTTTGGTTAGAGATCTCATGTAATTCCATCTCACAAAATAAATCCTCTAACTTAACAAAAAATAAGTCCTTGGAAACCTTGTAAGCATCCACCATGGATGACCATAAGGCATTCCTAGGAAATGATTTAAGGACATACCTCACTAGGTCTCGGTTTTCTACCTTTTCATCAATGGAGTGGAGACCATTCAATATTTCTTTGAACTATCCATGGAGTTTACTTACAGTTTCATTTTCTCCCATGGTGAGACTTTGAAGTTGATTGAGAAGGAGGTCCTTCGTGGCTATCCAGGTTTCATGAGTTCCTTCATGGAGCTCAATAACCTTATTCCATAGATCTTTAGCACTTGTGAAAGGACCCACCTTGACCAACTGATCCTTAGTCATTCCACATTGCAAGGTGACAATAGCTTTGGCATTGGCTTCCCCCTTTTTGACTTGCTCAGCCGACCAACTCGAAAACTCAAGCTCATTTTCCTCATGATCCTTTGGGAGGGAGAAACCCTCCTTCACTGAGAACCATATGCTCATGTTGGTTTTGAGGTAGAACTCCATCCTTGACCTCCAATATGGAAAATCTGTGCCGTCAAAGAATGGAGGTCGGTTTGTGCTGCAGCCTTCTCCTCCGGCCATCATGCTGTAAGCTCTTGGATGTTAAGCCGTGAACAGAGCCCCAAGCTCCGATACCACTTGTTGGAACCCGGATGGCTATAGAGGGGGGGGTGAATATAGCCAAACACAAATCTTTATCTTCTTTTCAAGTTTTCTGCACTTAGAGATTAGGCAGTGGAAGACACAATGCAGAAACAGAAATGAAGAACAAGAATCAAAACAAAGAAGGCAAACCAGACGACACAACGATATACAAGGTTCGGGGATAACTTGCCCCTACTCCTTGGCGTGCCCGTAAGGTGGGCGATCCCTTGATCATCGGCAGATCAAGCCCCGGTGACCTGGATAAAACAGCGGCTCCTTCTCGGTGGAGAAACCTCTCCACAAGCGTCTCAATAGGATACAAGATAAGCTCACGAGACTAAGAGAAGGATAGCTCACAAAGATGAAACAAGAACGCTCAAGCACCAAGCAACAGAGAGCACAACACATAGCCCAGCCGAACTCCTCAAGTTCATGTCTGTTTTTTTTCTGTTGTCGCTCCTCTGCTTCCAGCCTCGTCTTAAGCATCTGCTCCCATCACCAGGCTCTCCATCAGCATCCACTGAAGCCACAGCCTGACCCCCTGACTCCCTGAGCACTCAGTCCACTGAAGACCCTCTCCAGCTGAGCCTCTGTCAGTTGCCAGCTGCTCTCCAGACGCCGTTGAGACCTGAAACAAGGAAACAGCCAAACCTGCTCCAAGGAAAGCCTCCCATTGACTCTCCTCTAATGTTTGAATCATCCCTGTAAAGCCTGCACACTCCAACATAGGCTTAGCAATGCATATCAAAAAGAAATCAGCAAGTAGCAGAGAATCGGCAGTGAAAACAGACTTCTGACAGCATATTTGAATTAAAGTTCTGCTCTTGATCGTTCACCAGACCGATCAGGAAGGAGCCTGATCGGTCACCAGACCGATCCAGCAGTCTTTTGCATACTCCTGATTGGTCCCCAGACCAATCAGGCTCCTGCCTGATCGGTCACCAGACCAATCAGGCAGCTTTCTGACCGATCAGGAGTCATCCTGATCGGTCATAGTGAGAACCTTGCGACAAATGATCGTTCACCAGTCTGATCTGAATAGTATCCCTGATCGGTCACCAGACCGATCAGGAGCAGATCAGCAGGGGAACTCAACTCACTGTGGGCTCCCTGATCGGTCACCAGACCGATCAGGAGATGTGCAGTGAGTGAAACACACACTCCCTGATCGGTCACCAGACCGATCAGACATCGCTGGATAGGTCACCAGACCGATCCACGAAGGAGCAGCGTGCCAACTCCCTGATCGGTCACCAGACCGATCCAGGGATGCAGACTTAGACTTCCAAGCTAGGATTTCATTCACCTTAGCCCTCCAAGCTAAGGATTTTTCAATCTAACTCTCCAAGTTGGGAATTTACACCTAACCCTCCAAGTTAGGACATTTCACCTAGCCCTCCAAGCTAGGACTTTTCACCTAGCCCTCCAAGCTAGGACTTTTCACCTAGCCCTCCGAGTTAGACCTTCATCCAACCTAGCCCTCCAAGCTAGGCACCTGACCCTCCAAGCCATAACTTTTCACCTAATTCTCCAAGTTGGGACTTTTCACCTAGCCCTCCAAGCTAGGACTTTTCACCCAACCCTTCCGAATTAGGACTTTTCCATACCTAGCCCTCCAAGCTAGGATTTTTCCACACCTAACCCTCCAGGTTAGGATTTTCTCATACCTAACCCTCCAGGTTAGGACTTTTCACACCTAGCCCTCCAAGCTAGGACTTTTTCACATGCCAGCGTGCGATCTCCTGATCCACCTAGACTTAATCCAAATCCATTCAACTAAACTTAAATCGTTGTCAACACCAAAATAACAATCAGGGCTAGACTGCATCAACAATCTTGTCTCCCGTACCTCGACCACATGCCTTGGTGTCAGGCCGAGCGGCGTCTAACGGCGCCAACTCTTAAGTTGACAGGGCCCCTTTCCTCAACACAGCATGAGCCACTTTACCCTGCCACCCCTGTCGCTCCTGGATATTCCTTGCCTTGTCCCCACTACGCGACAGCAGGTGGCAGATGGGGCAGAACCTGTCAGCTTCCCCGGCTACTTATACCTCTCACTCCGCATTTCCAGGTACGCGCGATAGTGCAATCTCCCTACTGTTCTATTGCTTTCCATCGCCACCGTCGTGTACTGACTTGACCGTCGGAGTGCCTAGCCGGGGACTTTTCCCGGCGGGTTCTAATGGTCTCTGTCTTGCAGGTTGGGAGCGGCCCCAGCTCGTCACGCCACTTCAGCGACCTCACCCTTCTCGGAGACTCGTCCAGCTGTAGGGGCGTCTGACTCACTTCGCGACAGGATCAAATTTGGCCCTAGAAGGAGGGACACCAACAACCTAATCGGAAGTGAAGATGGATGATCCTTATGACATAAACATGGATATCTCTCGAGGGGAGTACGAGATACTCATGGCTACGCGAGCTCAGCAGAGGGCTTCTCAGAGGCTCTCCCAAGTTGCCAGCCAAGGGCCTCAGGGCCCAGAGCCGGTGGCACGTCGCATCTCGGGAGGGCAAGGCAGGCCTGCTGTGCCTGAGGGTGGTCCTGCGCCTCCCCCTGTGATGGTCCCCCGGGAGCAACCCGGTGAGGCCCATTCAGTGTCAGCTGAAGCCTCAGTTTCCAATCCGGTGCGCGAGAGGCGGCTGGATAAGGGAAAGGCTCCGGCTGACCCTGCTTCAGCCGCGCCGGTACGTAGCCCTTTCGCTTCTTGGATCTTGAAAGATCCCGTGCCCCACCACCTTCGTTTCTTCACCATCCCTGAGTATGTGGGAACCATGGACCCGGAGGAGCACTTGATGAAGTTTGAGAGTGCTGCTATGCTTCAGCAGTATCCGGAAGGCGTTAAGTGCCGAGCCTTCCTAACCACGCTCTCCGGTGCAGCCCAGAGATGGTTTGACCGGCTCCTTGATGGGTCGATCACGAACTTTGAAAAGTTCAAGAGGGTGTTCCTGCAGCACTTCGCTAGCAGCCGAAGGCACCACAAAATGAGTCTCAACCTGTTCACCCTGAAGCAAGGGCCGAAAGAAACACTTAGGGCTTACATCTGGAGGTTCAATGAGTTGGCAATGGATGTGCCAACTGCCACACAGGAAGTCATGGTGAGCGCATTCTCCCAGGGTCTGCAGGAGGGAGAGTTTTTTCGTTCGCTGATCAGGAAGCCCCCGAAAGACTTCGACAGCCTCCTTGGAAAGGCTGACAAGTATATCAACGTCGAGGAAGCGTAGGCGGCTCGACGCAAGGAATCAGCGGCCCCGGCACCCCCTCCTCCTGTTCACACTGTCATGCCCTCAGGAGGACCCATTCGTAGTCCTCGGGGCCCTGCCGAGCACGCGGGCATGGAAAGACGCGACGTGCAGTAGGTGGCCCAAGGATGCTTCCCCGCCCGATGGAGGCCATACTGCAGCTTCCACCAAAGTCACGGGCACGCCACTGAGGAGTGCCGACAAGCCGGCCGGGGTCCGGCTCAGGCCCCCAGAGGTCGAGGGCGACAAACACCTCCCGGACGGGGAGCAGGCCAACGCGGCCCGAACGCCGACCCGATGGCCGAGGAACTACGAGAAAACCCTTCGGCTGCTCGAAATCTATTCCCTCAAGGGAACCGAGCGGTGGAAGAGGAGACGGAAGAAGAGCGGGCCAACCGACAAAATGTTGTTCGAGGCGGCGTGCACGTCATCTCGGGCGGCCCGACTGGAGGAGATTCCCACCAGGCCCGGAAAGCCCAAGTACGCTGACTGGAGATCTATCAAGTTGGCACTAGTCTGGCTCAGGCAGAGGGGCCACAAATCAGTTTCGGGCCCCAAGATCTTTAGGGGTAGGAAATCCCCCACGATGACGCGCTGGTCATTACAGCCGTAATCGCAAATTATCAAGTCCACCACACCATCGTGGACACAGGCAGCTCGGTCAACATACTCTACAAGAGGGCATTTGATCAGCTCCAAATTGAAAAGTCCCAGTTGGGGCTAGTGGTGACCCCGCTGTTTGGCTTCACGGGGAATGCGGTACATCCCATTGGCCAGATTCGGTTGGCCGTCTCCCTGGGCGAAGAGTCATTGAAGAGGACTCGGTGGTCCACCTTTCTGGTGGTGGACGCCCCTTCGTCCTACAACGCCATCCTGGGCCGCCCTGCTCTCAATGAGTTCCGGGCCGTCGCCTCCACCTTCTACCTGAAGGTTAAGTTCCCGGTCGGGGATCAGGTGGGAGAGATCAGGGGCGACCAGAAGATAGCCCGAAGGTGCTACGTGGACGATGTTCACGTAGACAGTCGCAAGGTCCCTCGTCCTTTCCCTGAGTGCAACATGGTCCAAGCCTCTCCTTGGTCCGAGTTGCAGGAAGACAAGGAAGAAGTGCAGCTCCTCCCCGACCGGGAGGAGTCCCGAGTCAAGATTGCGGCAGGACTGCCAGAAGAGCTGAGGGGGCCCCTGTTGGAGTGCTTGGCTCGCAATCAAGATGTCTTCGTCTGGACCGTCAAGGAGTTGAGAGGCGTCCGCCCGGAGGTTGCGGAACACCACCTCCACGTCTACCCCCACGCTCGGCCCGTGAAGCAACGGAAGAGGGACTTTAGTACTGAGCAGAACAAGGCGATCAGGGCGGAGATCAAGAGGTTGACGGAGGTAGGACACATCAGAGAGGTGCAATTCCCGTCCTGGCTGGCCAACGTGGTGCTAGTGCCTAAGCAGGACAACAGATGGTGAATCTGTATCGACTTCCGAGATCTCAACAAGGCCTGCCCGAAAGATTGCTACCCCTTACCCCGGATTGATCAGATGGTGGAATCGACAGCAGGCAGCGAGTTCATCTCCATGCTGGACGCCTACCAGGGGTATCATCAAGTACCCCTGGCAGTCGAGGACCAAGAAAAAGTTAGCTTCATCACGGCAGATGGTACTTACTGCTATACCGTTATGCCGTTCGAATTGAAGAACACTGGGGTTACCTACCAGCGTATGATGAATAAGGTCTTCTGGTCCCAGATCGAGAGAAATGTGGAAGTATATGTTGATGACATCCTCATCAAATCTGCCCGTGCTGACGACCTGGTGTCGAATGTCAAGGAAACCTGCCAAACGCTGCGAAGATACGGGCTCAAGCTGAACCCAGCTAAGTGCCTTTTTGGTGGCCGAAGGGGAAAATTCCTGGGCTATATCGTGACCGAGCGGGGCATAGAAGCTAACCCGGGGAAGGTCAAGGCGCTGCTGGATATGCCCCCGCCCAGGAATCTACGGGAGGCTCAGAGGCTCGCAGGGCGAATCACGGCCCTATCTCGGTTCATCTCTCGATCGGCAGAGCGAGGGTTGCCTTTCTTTAAAACCCTCCGTAAAGCTACCAAGTTCCAGTGGGATGTCGACTGCGACAAGGCATTCGAAGAGCTGAAGACTTACTTCGCTGAACTGCCTGTGTTGGCAAAGTCGGAGGTTGGGGAGACCCTTTATGTGTATTTGGCCGCATCGGCTGACTCGGTCAGCCTAGTTTTGGTTAAACAAGAAGCGGCTGAACAGCAGCCAGTGTACTTCTTCGCTCATCTATTAAAGGGAGCCGAGTGGCACTACACGACACTCAAAAGGTTGATATATGTGCTGTTGTTAGGTGCCCGGAGGCTTCGTCCCTATTTCTTGGCACATCCTATCGTGGTATTGACGAACAGCAATCTGGGCTGAGTAGCCTCTAATCCTGAAGCATCGGGGCGACTGATCAAGTGGACCACTGAGCTGAGTGAATATGACATTCAGTACCAGCCTCGACCGGCCATCAAGGCTCAAGCTGTAGCTGACTTCTTAAGTGAGCTGCATTCGGACGAGATTGAAGAGGCGTGGCAGATATATGTAGACGGTTCGTCGGCTCGGTCAGGAAGTGGGATCGGTGTTCTAATGATCTCCCCTAGTGGAGAAAAGATGCATCTGTCTGTGCGGTTGGAGTATAAAGCTACCAACAATGAGGCCGAATATGAGGCCCTCATAGCTGGATTGTAGGCCGCTAAGCATGTAGGGGCGGCCCGAGTAATGCTCTACTCAGATTCTCAACCTAGTGATGCAACAAGTGGCGAAAGTTCGATAAATATCGAAAAAAAAAAAAAAAAAAAAAAAAAAAAAAAAAAAAAAAAAAAAAAAAAAAAAAAAAAAAAAAAAAAAAAAAAAAAGATCAACAGTGATCGGTTGCAGGCCTTCATAGAAGCTTATGAGAAGCTGAAGGCTGAATTCAAGGAGGTACAAGTAAGGAAAATCCCACGGGAGGAGAACTTCAAGGCGGATGAGTTGGCCAAATTAGCCAGTTCAGTCGGCTCATGGGTGCTTCCTCAGGCGGGCGGCCCGGCGCTGCTGGTCATGCAGATAGAAAGGCAGGCTGATATGGAATTGGAGTCCGACTGGCGAACCCCGATCATCGCCTACCTCACCCGAGGAACCTTACCGACCAACCAAGAGGAGGCTCGGTGGCTCAAGAAGCATGTGTCCCGATTCACCATGGTCGGCGACGCCCTTTATAAGAGATCGTTTTCTCGACCTCTCCTTAAGTGCCTGAATGAAGAAGATGCTGATTATGTCTTGAGGGAAATTCACCTGGGGATCTGCGGACATCATGCTGGTGCTCGCGCGACGGCTAGGAAGGCGATAATGTCAGGATACTATTGGCCCACCCTGCAGAAGGACGCCAACGAGCTGGTTGCCAAATGTTTATCCTGCCAAAAGCACCAGTGCTTACCGCACCGACCAACGGAGGCCATGAAGATGTCAGTAGTCTCTTGCCCTTTTGACCAGTGGGGCATGGACATTGTGGGGTCATTCCCGACTGCCGCCGCTCAGAAGAAATACTTGCTGGTCGCGGTCGATTACTTCTCTAAATGGATAGAGGCGGAGGCCCTGTCGCGCATCACCAAGCAGGCGGTCAAAAAGTTCTTGTGGCGAGACATACTGTGCCGCTATGGAATCCCACATATGATTGTCTCAGATAATGGGAGACGGTTCCAGGGCAGGAAGATACGAGAATGGTGCGCCAAATACGGCATCAAGCAGGCTTTTACTTCTGTAGCCTATCCTCAGAGCAACGGCCAGGCAGAAGTGGCCAATCGGGAGATTCTCAAGGGGTTGAAGACTAAGCTCGACCACGTTGGCGGAACCTGGGTGGAGGAGCTCCCGAGCATCTTATGGGCCCTGCGAACTACTGTCAAAGAAACCACTGGATGCACGCCTTTCCAGTTGGTTTACGGAGCTGAGGTCGTGATCCCGGTCGAGGTCGGATGTGAATCGGATCGAAGGGCAGCATATGATGAGGATAACCCGGAAAGACGACGTTTGGAGCTGGATTTGGTCAACGAAATTCGGGACCGAGCAGCGGCTCGGATGTTCGCATATAGGCAGAAGATGAAGCAGAGATATGACCGAAGAGTGCTACCCCAAGCATTTCAAGTGGGCGACCTTGTCTGGAAAAGAATCAAACCTGTGGGGGACGTGAGCAAACTGGAGCCGTAGTGGGGAGGACCCTTCAAGATTGTGCAAAAGCTCTCTTCGGGAGCGTATTACTTAGAGAATGAGAAGGGAAAAAGGCTGGATCGACCCTGGAGTGCGATCCACCTTCAGCCTTATCGAGCTGCCGAGTGATGAGCGATGATGTAAGTGTAAAACACGTCTAACAAGTGGAAGCACATGGTCCTTACCCCGCTCGCAGATGCATCAGACTCTCGAGCTAAATTTCCCACAGCTCGGCTGCTCAGTAAGACGCGTGGCGTCCCACGCTCCCTTAGTCCTGCCCGACTGTGTGCGCTATTATCCCGCGGTTCAGCCTGCCTGACCGTGTGTGCTTTCCCGCAGCCCGGCTGCTCAGTAAGACGCGTGGCGTCCCACGCTCCCTGAGTCCTGCCCGACTGTGTGCGCTATTATCCCGCGGTTCAGCCTGCCTGACCGTGTGTGCTTTCCCGCAGCTCGGCTGCTCAGTAAGACGCGTGGCGTCCCACGCTCCCTGAGTCCTGCCCGACTGTGTGCGCTATTATCCCGCGGTTCAGCCTGCCTGACCGTGTGTGCTTTCCCGCAGCTCGGCTGCTCAGTAAGACGCGTGGCGTCCCACGCTCCCTGAGTCCTGCCCGACTGTGTGCGCTATTATCCCGCGGTTCAGCCTGCCTGACCGTGTGTGCTTTCCCGCAGCTCGGCTGCTCAGTAAGACGCGTGGCGTCCCACGCTCCCTGAGTCCTGCCCGACTGTGTGCGCTATTATCCCGCGGTTCAGCCTGCCTGACCGTGTGTGCTTTCCCGCAGCTCGGCTGCTCAGTAAGACGCGTGGCGTCCCACGCTCCCTGAGTCCTGCCCGACTGTGTGCGCTATTATCCCGCGGTTCAGCCTGCCTGACCGTGTGTGCTTTCCCGCAGCTCGGCTGCTCAGTAAGACGCGTGGCGTCCCACGCTCCCTGAGTCCTGCCCGACTGTGTGCGCTATTATCCCGCGGTTCAGCCTGCCTGACCGTGTGTGCTTTCCCGCAGCTCGGCTGCTCAGTAAGACGCGTGGCGTCCCACGCTCCCTGAGTCCTGCCCGACTGTGTGCGCTATTATCCCGCGGTTCAGCCTGCCTGACCGTGTGTGCTTTTCTGCAGCTCGGCTGCTCAGTAAGACGCGTGGCGTCCCACGCTCCCTGAGTCCTGCCCGACTGTGTGTGCTATTATCCCGCGGTTCAGCCTGCCTGACCGTGTGTGCTTTCCCGCAGCTCGGATGCTCAGTAAGACGCGTGACGTCCCACGCTCCCTGAGTCCTGCCCGACTGTGTGCGCTATTATCCCGCGGTTCAGCCTACCTGACCGTGTGTTCTTTCCCGCAGCTCGGCTGCTCAGTAAGACGCGCGGCGTCCCACGCTCCCTGAGTCCAGCCCGACTGTGTGCGCTATTATCCCGCGGTTCAGCCTGTCTGACCGTGTGTGCTTTCCCGCAGCTCGGCTGCTCTGAGCGCAGCCCACTCCTCAGAAATCCAATCTGACGGTGACGCCTGTTGACAAGGGAAGGCAAGGGTCAGAAGTAAAGAAAAGGGAAACAAAAGCAACACCTCTTGTAAGTTGAAGTTTTTTGGTCCGGCCTAAGAGCTCTCGCCCGAGCAGAGTTTCCGGACTCTCGGCTGGAAGAAGTTTGCAGACTTCCTGCCCTAACCATCACTTGAACATGAGTCACTAGATAGTGTCCAAGGAATGGCGGCAGGTGGAGAGACTGGTCCAGGAGAGCCGGCAGCAGCGTCCTCGCCCGCAAAGGCCCGAGGGTCGTAAAGGGTCAAGGAGCATGCAAGCAGCAAGCCGCCCCGGACTGGCATTGGCTGAGATAGGAGGCATAATGATAATAGCCCCTCCAGCATTCCTCGAGCCGATATTGCCAGCCGGTCGGCATACAAAACCGCGACGAGTTGAATGACGAAGGACGGTATGAACACCTCCCTTCGGATCCCCCAGGGGCGTGAGCGCCCAAACCCTCTTCAGCAAAGTGGAAGAGAACGGTCGAGAGGAGCTTCCCGACTGAGGAAGGAGGAACTCCAGAGGTGCTAGGGAAAGCGATACCTCAGGAGCAAGCGAGGGAGACACGCGCCCCGGAAGGGGGGTCACACGGGAAGGCGAAGGCACCGCGGCAGCAGCTTTTGCAGGAGCTGGTACCCGGGCGCGCTCCGCTCGATGGGAAGGGGCAGGAGTGCTACGTGGAGATGAGAATGCAGCAGAACGAAGCGCCTGAGGGCAAGTTTCCATGGGAGGATCGCTTGTGACAGTGACTCCCATGCGGGGAAGAGGGCATGATCTCATTGGTTCCTTCCCTTTATGCGAAGTACCCTCGCGAGGGGAAGTGATGGGTTTAAGCATTTGTGGCGAAAAGGAGAACCGGGGGAAAGCATCATCTCAAAGAACTCCCGGTCAACATCTTCTGGGGGAGATGAATATGAATTGTCTAAAGAAACATCGGACCCTCGCAGGGAAAAGACTTATTCAGAGGAGTCGGTCGACATGCGGAAAGATGAAGGGGAAGTTCGGTGCCACAGGGGTCCCGTGAAAAATGAAGGTTGCAGGGGCCGCCTATATATAGGGGGAAGAAAAACATCTCAGCCGTTCGTGGAAGACCTCGGTAAACCACGCAATCTGACGGTTAGTCACGCAAGGAGAAGATGTGAAGAAATGGTAGAGCCTGAGTAAATGCGCAAGGGCTGCTCGGTACCCGAGGCGCCCATGACTGGTGACGGACGTTTCGCTGCCCGACGCGTCACGTCGCCCAAGCCCTGTTCCATCACTCATTAAAGCAGACGTTAGGGACCAGGATACGAATCACCCCGATGGAATGGGCGCAGAAGAATGCTCATAAACATGCCAGTCCCCGAGCTTCGAGCCCGGCCAGTCACCGGGCGACTCACGTTTCTTGGGTGCTAACTCGACCAAACGGCCAAACCCTCGTGAGCGGGTCGGACCCCATCGGTCCTCTAGCTCAACAATCTACACAGTAAGGCAGTGTCTCAATCGGAGCGGTCCGTTCGACAATCTTGGAGATCGCTAACCATTCGACTAAGAGAACAGGCCCGAAAGATTTGAGGGGGAATAGGAGGGTTCCAGTCGGCAAGGCCAGGGGACGTGTCCCTCAAAGCCCGTCATCCTTACAAGTGTACAAAAAGGAAAAGGCAAAAGATACGAACAACATAACCTTCACTTAAAGGGCACATTGATCACGCTGGGCAAGTCCTCACACAGGTCCTCAAGGCTTACGGCCGTGGGAGGCATATCGGGTGACAGATACCCACCTAACTTAAGTCGGTGGATGATATTCAGCCCCTACGGCTCCATGACATCCATGAACCGTTTGGCGATTTCGGCCTTATGGGTAGAGTCGTTGAGGCACACAAGCCTGTACTTCTCCCGTCGGGAATCTTCGGTCTCCTTATAAGATCGAAGCATCATCAGCTCCGACCTAACCGCCTCCCACTCAGACTGTTTGGTTTCCCTACGGGCGCGAAACTCCGCCAAATCCGATCTGGCTGCCTCCCATTCGGACCTCTCCCTCCGCAGCTGCTCAAGCTCTTCTGTCCGAGCGTGCAATAATTGATCTTTGGAGGAGAGCTCCATGGATAACTTGGTTAGACCTCTGCGAATGGTCCAGAACAACAGTCTCTTTGGTCTCCAGTTGGGCTCGAAGAGAGTCAAGGGTTACTGACTCCCTCTGAAGGTCGGATTTAGCCTGGGCTGACTCGGCCTGGGCCTCCGCTTGTAAGGCTCGCTCTTTCTGCTCGGCATGCTTCAGGGTGGAAAGCCTAATGTTTGCTTGGGAAGTGGCTTGTTGAGCCGTCTCAACTTGACCACGCGCCACTTCAAGTTGTTCCCCTGAGCGGGCCAGTTGGTTTTGTAGAGCCTGAACCTCCTCTCGTAGGTGATTCAATGTGGGCTCATCAGCAACTAATTGGGAGTGCGCCAGCTGCATCTGCAGGCACTGCACCTCCCTCTCGGCCTTAGCCCGTGTCGTGCTTTGAACCAGGAGCGACATGGAGACGCCGTGATAGTCTCCTACGAACTGCAGAAGGAACATCGTTCCTATAAGGCAGAAGTAAAAGGCGCGAAGGAAGACCTAGATCGCTTAGGCATACCTGAGTGGCTTTAAGAAAAAAGGCGTCAGCTTTGTTGCGAGGGCCTCGAAAGTAGGACTCTTCGAACCCTTGGGCATAGCGGTCGGCCACCGACCCATACAGGCGCAGGTCCTGGTGATGCTCGGGTAGCTCACCCGAGGGCATCTTTAGGCGACGGTCTGCCCGAGAGGGTACCAGAAGGTGCATCACTGGGTCCTCCGGCGGACCCTCGTCGGAAGGGGCTCCTGACCGGGCAGACATCAAGGTGTTCGAGGTGTTGGAAGTAGCAGAAGGGTCGGCGGGCGATGTGGTGACGGGCAGGTCTGCCGCAGCATAGGGATTAGGAGCCACGACAGAGGGAATTGCTGGTGGGCAAGCTGGGGAGCCTTCAATGGGAAGGGAGGCCGGAGAGTCAACAGCGGGGGCCACGTACGGAACAATGGCCAAAGAAGCAGAGCGGGCTTCTGGCCCGGGAGCTGCTCTCTTTTTCTTTTTCCTCTTCTCCAAAGAAGCAGAGCGGGCTTCTGGCTCGGGAGCTATTCTCTTTTTCTTCTCCAGATGTTTGCTGGAAGAAGGGCGGGACGAACCCCCTGTGGGGAAAGATGCTTGCCGGCGTTTGGAGGGAAGTCGTGGTTGGACAGTTGTGGAAGGAGCGATCTCGGAGGTAGTGGGGACCGATCCCTGTACAGGCGAAGTCGGGCTGGTCGGAACGACCGCTGTCGCAGTGCCTCCTCTAGCAGCCAGCATGGAAGCTATCCGAGTCTGTAGCTCGGCCTTCTCTAGCCTGAAGCCTTCCTTCAGAGCCATGGACAGTAATAGGGAGACTGTAAAAGCAAAGCAGGTTCATGTATGACTAAGAGACATACTCACTAGACGTTAGGAGACTTACCGCGTCGGACAGAGGAGGGGCGGGGCTCGGGCTAAGGCCGAAGGTGGAAAGAATCCCCTCCTTCAACAAAAGTCCGCCATGAAAATGTCTGTCCTCCAGTTCGGCGATGATCTCCAGGTAGGCGGCGGAAGTGCGATAATGTCGGGGGAGAGTCTCGGAAACGGGGAGTCCCTCCACCCAGGTGGTAGGCCAGCTCGGGGCAAGGATAGGCTCGATGAAGAAGTACCATTCCTTCCAGCCCTTATTTGAAGTGGGCAGGTTCAGGAGGAAGGAAGTTTTGGCTCGGGCATGGAAGAAGAAGTCGCCCACCTCTTGCTGTTTAGGATAAAAGAAGTAATGGAAGTTCTCTGGCACAAGGGGAATCTCGAGAAGTGAGAAAACGATGGCTGAGCCACATATCAGACGTATGGCGTTGGGGGCTAGTTGAGACAGAGGAATCTGGAAGTAGTCACAGACGGCGGCAATGAAGGGGTGGACAGGGAAACGTAGGTCGGCTTGAAGGTGATCCCGAGATAAGGCAATATAGCCCAAAGTGGCAGAATTTGGGTGCTCGTGTGATTTGGGCAGGCGTAGGCGGTGGTCAGCCAGAATTAAGAAGTCCGATTTTATTTGGAGCAGGTCATGGGCAGTAAGGGTGGTTCCCAAGGTGGCATACCAAGGCCGAGGCGAGGGTGGAGACGAAGAAGAAGAGGCCATCGGAGAAGAAGGAGGCGAGAAGCTAACCAGTGCGAAGGGGTCGCCGAAGAAAGGCCGGGACAAGGAAGTTGTTGCAACCCTAGCGGCACGCAAAGCAGCGGAGGGCGGCGGACAGTTTCGAATGCAGAAAGAAGAACGAGCGAGCGAGGAGTCTCGCTTATGGAGGCAGGCGAGGAGCGCCAATCGTCCGATGGACGACTGGGAGAAACGTGCGGCCCAGCTAAAGCTGTCTGATCAAACTCGGGTAGCATTCGAGGCGACAGAATACAGGTGCAGTAGGATGTTCGCAATCGATGACGGTCGGTCCTTCAGAGGGGCGCGCTAGGCTCGGACCAGATTTAGGGTCCAGTCAGTCGGACTGCGTGCCTCCTTCGACTAGACTTGAGGGAGACGCTTATGATCCCGGGCCAGCTTATGTGACCTGGCCCGGCAGCCTGGCGCTCAGTCAGAAGGGAGGTGGCCAGTGATCGGGACGATCTCGCCGGGTAGGAGGCTCGCGGGCTTAGGCCCCCTGGGTTTTCGTGTCAAGGCCCCCATAGTCCCATAAGGGCCTTCTCCTGAGACAGATGGTTTTTTGACTTATTCAGCCTCGGCTCCCCGCCTACGCGTGGTGGCCCACGCTACGGAGATAAGCCCGAGCCACAGAAAACGTTACTGAGTGCCCCAGTCGGCACCTTCCTAGGCCCTCAGCTGGCCTCGCTACTGAGTGCCCCAGTCGGCACCTTCCTAGACCCTCAGCCGGCCTCGCTACTAAGTGCCCCAGTCGGCACCCTCCTAGGCCCTCAGCCGACCTCGCTACTAAGTGCCCCAGCTGACACCCTCCTAGGCCCTCAGTCGGCCTCGTCACTCAGCGCCCCAACCGGTGCAACCACTCCCTGACACTGGACTACCAGAAGCTGTACGGGGTCGGCGCAGGACCTCGATCGTCCTGACCCCCAGTGGCGGATATCTCGCCGAGGTATTGATCTGCCTGCCACATCTTGTCTCCCGTACCTCGACCACATGCCTTGGTGTCAGGCCGAGCGGCGTCTAACGACGCCAACTCTTAAGTTGACAGGGCCCCTTTCCTCAACACAGCATGAGCCACTTCACCCTGCCACCCCTGTCTGTTAAAATACGGAAAGATTTAGGGGCAGAAAGGTTACACTCCTAAATTTGAGGGTTTCTGGGAGAAATCTCGAAATAAAAGGGGCCTATTTGTAAAAGGGCTGAATCCCTTAATTTTCTTTTTCTTCTCTTCCCTAGTCTCCGGCTGTAATTTTCTTTTCCCTTCCCAAAATCT
This sequence comes from Boesenbergia rotunda, assembly GCA_024364735.1. Lineage (NCBI taxonomy): Eukaryota > Viridiplantae > Streptophyta > Magnoliopsida > Zingiberales > Zingiberaceae > Boesenbergia > Boesenbergia rotunda. The sequence goes on from JAGFNQ010001000.1 coordinate 746,595, forward strand.
TCGGCCGATACCATAACTCCCTTCCTCTTCCCAAATTCTCGGCGGAAACCTTAAAAGCTCGATTTCTTTACCCAAAATAGCCGAATCCCTTTTTGGTGATCTCTTCCTTTCCTCTTCCTTTCGAGTCTTCTTCTTCGCCGAGCGCACGCGAGGGAACTGCCGCTGCAGCGAGCTCTGGTGATCTTTCCTCCTCGCCCTCGGTTCATCGTCGGACGACGACTCCACGCGATCAAGGTCAGTTCAGAGCACACTAGCCTGCTCTTCCCCTACCGAGATCTTGCTCTCTTCGGTGGAGGTGCGACCTAGGGCACGGGCGACCCCTTCTCCTTAGTGATTGAGCAGAGGAACACAAGGGGAGGTGGGAGTGTTGGATCTCGCAGATCACAGATTCAGATTGTTCCCTCAGGTAAGGTTTCATTGTGGTATCTGATTTTGGGTTTCACGGATTGGTAGTTAAGTGAGTTGATTGTGTTGATTTTTCCTGGTTAGAGGGATGAACTACTATGTGTTGGAATTTTGAGTTGCCATGTGTAAGTTGGTGTTGGAGATCGGTTCTTCCTTCCTGTGTTGTGTTATGGTTCGCTGATCATGGGTCGGATGTTGATCTTTGGATCTGTTCATGGAATTGCCTTGAGGTGTTGATGAGTTGCGTCGATCCATTCTGGTTTTAACAGTCCGTGATCGAATTGAAGTTTATGCAGTGAATTGGTTAGTTTATTTTCAATTGAGCAGCAGCTTTGATTGAGTATGGTTGCTGTAGAAATTGGCGTGATCTACAAGTGTTTTCCAATGGGAGTTCATGAGGTTAATCGATAGAGGATCGCTTATTTTGTTGATTCATCCCTGCCGTGAGGTGTGGTTTGGCATGGTTCCATTCATGATGTTGGTATGTGGTTAGATTGACCCATGGGTTAGGTCTAGCTCTAGGTGATCTTGAATGGTTATTGTATCATAGATTTGGTGGATATTTGTGAGCAGAACATATCTCTGTTGGATTCATTTTTGGCTATAGTTTAGGATAGCTAATTATGTTATTTTGATACAGGATATTGATTGACTTTTCTACGTCGTGGCGGATATTATTCTTGGAAGGAAGTTTCCTACGCGCACGGATTTTGTCGTATTAAGGCGGGTATCTCTGACTCTTCTTTTAGAATTGTCACAGATATATATATATTTGATATGCTTGTGTAGCAATAGAGTAATAGAATTGTGGCATGACTATTATATTTATTGTGCCGATGCTGGTTGTGTCACAACTGATATGTGATACCTATACCTGTAGGATCTAGGATATGGTGCATGTTCCACGATCCTTGCATATCATGTTGATATAGGTGGACTAGATAGTGGATGCTATTTGACCGTTGTTATGCATCATACTGCACTGTGCATCACTGTCGAGCAGGGGCCCCTTTTGGGTGAGCTAGGTCGACAGTCATACTGACCTACCCATACGGCCACTCACGGGTTAGTGGTTGACGGAGTATGGGTAGAGTGCTCTGTGCTGCTCCGCTCATGCACTCATGGGGTAGTGAATCGGAGCGTGGTAGCAGGCAGATGTCCCTCCTTGCGTAGACCATATACCAGGAGATGAGAGGGCGAGATCTCTCCCCCATTTATATACACGGGGTAGGGGTAACACTCAGACAGAGATGTCCTCCACAGATGGCCTTAGGCTGATGGATTACCTCGCTGGGATAGACCATGGAGTAGGGGTGTTACACCGGCAGCATTCCGTCTACTCGATCGCTCAGGAGTAGTGATGGCAGAGTATGGACGGCTGTCACAGCCCTACGTCGGAGGGTGGCCTCCGCTCAGCTTCCTCCCGTACATAGGTGACGATGTCTGACCGACGGCAGGGGTGACCATGTCATTGCACTTTGTGTATTCGCTTATTTGCCCTTACTTGTGCTTGTGTTTACTTGATGCTGCATTATGATTGACATGCACTTACAGGAGACCCTTATGTCTGGTCTTGGCGACTCTGCGACAGTGGTATGATAGTTCTTATTGTTTTTATGCAGTTGTTCTTATTACTGCCCATACATGTTTATTTCGGTAGTCTATTACCCTGTTGCTATTCTAGAATATCTTGTATATATATGAAGAGATATTCGCTGAGTTCTATAACTCATCCCGCAGCTCCTTGTTTTTTTTCAGGATGATTGACTGGAGCGTGCCCGACAGCCTGTCCCAGTTCGCGTACTCGTCGAGATGTCTTTGGATTTTTCGTCTATTTCTGTTGGTAGTACTTTCTATGTTTTTCTTCCGCTGTCGTGTTGGTGTTGGGTTTTAGTCATACTATACGGCAGTATAGTTGTACTTTTGTGAGACCTTTATGCCTTGTGTTTTTGTCGTAAGTCGGACCGGTCCGCAGTCAGGTATGGTTACCCAGTTTTATTTCATATTCTGTCTTGATTTGAGGCCTGAGGCCATTTAAACTGTGTGGGCGTGATTTTATTTGGTGTATGCATGTGTAATTGTCCGCCGGACAGGGGAGGTGCTGTCCGATTTTCTATTGGATCAGCGGCTCCTGAGGTCTCGGGGCGTGACAATTTATTCTTTTTATGTAGCGGCCCCGCCTCTATGGTCCCCGCAGGCAACCCTCTAGGCCGGCGACTCTACGGTCTTCCCACCCCTGGCAGTGGATTTTTGCCTTCCCCAGGATTCGAACCCTTGACCTCCAGGACAAGTACAATAGTTCCTGAATCCTGGTACCAATTGAGCTACAGCTCACTTGGTACCAGGATTCAGGAACTATTGTACTTGTCCTGGAGGTCAAGGGTTCGAATCCTGGGGAAGGCAAAAATCCACTGCCAGGGGTGGGAAGACCGTAGAGTCGCCGGCTAGAGGGTTGCCTGCGGGGACCATAGAGGCGGGGCCGCTACACTGTCACTCCTGGACATGCCTTGCCTTGGCCCCGCTACGCGACAGCAGGTGGCAGATGGGGCAGAACCTGTCAGCTTCCCCGGCTACTTATACCTCTCACTCCGCATTTCCAGGTACGCGCGATAGGGCAATCTCCCTACTGTTCTATTGCTTTCCATTGCCACCGTCGTGCACTGACTTGACCGTCGGAGTGCCTGGCCGGGGACCTTTCCCGGCGGGTTCTAACGGTCTCTGTCTTGTAGGTTGGGAGCGGCCCAGCTCGTCACGCCACTTCAGCGACCTCGCCCTTCTCGGAGACTCGTCCAGCTGTAGGGGCGTCTGACTCACTTCGCAACAGGATTCCGCAAGACATAGACATGTACGAGGAGTGTCCGAGAGACACGTACGACAAAGACGTCCGCGGAGGCGCGGATTCCGCAAACTGCTTCGAGGAGTGTCCGAGGACTTCTTCGCAGGGGAAAACGCGGCTGCGAAGACTCGATCTCGGCCGTCGGATCCGTGGCCAACCAAAGCGGTTGGATCGGAGGAGATTTGCGTTCGCTGGGTGGCGTCACGGAACAGTCGTCATCAGCAGGCCAACGGTCGGACAAAACTGGTAAGGCACTTTGGGCTGCTCGGACAAAACCGGGAAGGCACTTTTGCACCTCCATTTGGTGCTAAATAAAGTTCTGAAAATCGGATCGGACATCGAATCGGTCGGGATAAAGATTCAAAGGTTCAGAGATTCAACCGGTTGAATCGGGATTCAACCGAAATATAACCGATATATAATAAAACATATATTTATATAAATATATGGAATTAACTGAGGCAATTATATTCTTCAAGAGTAAATCAACTAAGTCGAGCATGATATATGTTTTTGCATATTTAAATAGAGAGCACTAGTAAAGAAAATACAAAATCACTTTTCCAAACTGCTTTCGTATGCCATCAGTCAAAAGTTCGACTTTAAAACATAACAATAAGTCAAAAACATAAGGAAAACATTAAAAGTTCAAACTTGTAAATTCATGAAACAAATAAGATCATCAAAATCAGCATTAATTTGTTAAATATCTCTATCATCAAATACTTCATGTCTATCTTCATCTTCATCTCCATCATCACCAAATGAACCATATCCATGAGGCATAGTAGCATCAAATAAACCAATCTCATATTTCTCATCATCATCTAAAAAGTAAAAACATAAAAAGACAGGCACGAGAGCATCAGCAAAAGGCATCAGTTTGTAATCTAATTACTGATTACTGATTAATGATTAGTCATTAATCAATTGTGTTAAAACTTAAAACTCACGGTTACCTTCAACCATAGAAGCGAAAGGCTGGGTCGAGGCTGGTGGAGACGACACAATGGGGCGACGTTGGCAGAGGCAGGCGACGTCCACGCTGGCGGAGACGCGGCGGCTGGCGACGCTGGCGGAGGCACGGCGGCGTTGGCAAGACGGGGCGATGCGGAGAGAAGGCGGAGCGACGCAAGCGAGAAGACGAGACGACGCGCGAGAGATTGACGATTACATTAAAAACTAGGTTTACTGTTTTAGACTTTTAATGTTTTAAGTTTTTGGCTTTTTAAAATTTTTTTAAATAAGAAAGTAAACTGCCGTAAAAATAAAAAGAGAAAAAAATCAAACCGGGTTGCCCGGTTCACCGATTTCCGCCCGATTCAAAACGGTTCACATTCGGTTCTTGGACAGTCGATTTTCAGAGTCAATTCGGACGGGAAATCCGACCGGTTCCTGGTTCAACCTATCCGACCGGGCGGTCCGGTCTGGTTTTCTTAACACTAGTGCTAAATCTCAGCGAAATAATTTTTAGAATGTTCCGAAAGCGAACGATGGGATGGTGAGTCATCAAAGCGTAATCTACAGCGACGATAACGGAGAGAGGATGTCCACGCCTGCGAGATTAACACGAGCATTAAAGGGGATGCACCGGAAGATTTTCCGATAGAGTCCTCTGCAACGTTCAAGTCATATCTCTCTCTTTTTCGGAGGACAATGAGAAATAAAAGTGTTATAATTCTGGAAAGTTTACCCCCTTTATCTGGGTGCTGAGACATCTTATATACGTGATGTCTTTCTCGCACTTATCTCCACGTTCCTTAATTATCGATTACTTAATAGTTATTCTCTTTTGATAATGATCGCTGTGATTATTAAGGTTGCGTTGTGAACAATAATTACTTGATAACTTTACTTAATTAAGACTTTAATTTATTAAATTAATATTCAATCATAAATAATCTATACTCAAATCTTTATAATGTATACTGAATTTTTACTCTTTCATATCGATAAAAAAAATAACACACAATATTATTTTAAATCTCATAGAGAGTACATGCAAAAATTTTATCAAATAGAAATTACATAGTCAGTTTTGATTTGGGTAGTTTTCTATAATTAACTCATAGAATGTTCTTTTAATTAATATTTTTTAAAAAAATAAACCCACTTATAATTTCTTAGCCAATCTATTCCATTTAAGCAAAGTCAATCGATATGACAAATTACTACTTTAGCCATTGTAGGCACCAACATTCAGCGTTGACATTAACTCGGATCCTACGTTTCCTATCAAGACAGCAGCACGCAGACGACACTCAACGGGCATTGGACTGGAATGAAAAGCAGCAGACTTAGGCGTTTACTTTGAATTGATTAAAGAAAAAAAATAGAGTCAATGAAAAGAAAATTTAAAGCGGGAAAATATTTAAATGGGGCTTTATTAATCAAGAAATTTGAATTACAACCTCTTGTTAAAATGTTTAACTCAAATTTTCTCACAATTATCGTATCAAAATATTCTAAGCAATAATTAATTGCTTTAAATATTTAGTTTTTGTTAATTTCAATTTATTAAATTATTTTACAAATTTATTTGAAAAAATCAATTAATGAGAGATGACCAATTGATTTGAACCTGTCTAAATAGAACATATTTAGGCAAATAAACTTGGTCAATTAAGTTAATAGAGCTAATTAGGTGACTCGAATAAGAGAAAAAGTGTGATGTGTGGATTAGAAATTGACTGAAAAAAATAAATAAATAAAAGGGTTAAACTCCCCACTTACCAAGTCAACTTTGCATGCAATCCCTACCCAAACATTTCTTTGCATGCAGTCCCTGATGTGATGTTTGGTGAGTATTATTTGAAGAAAATTGAGTATAAAAGTTAGAAAACTGAGTATGACAGTTTACATCCACCACATCAATAACCCTGTACTCAATTTTCACTCTTTTATACTCAAGTTTCACTCTTTTATACTCAGTTTTCACTGATGTATACTCAATTTTCACCCTTTTATACTCAGTTCCATTAGGGAGCAAAAACAAACAAAAACTTGTGTGGGGAGTAAGTGTAAAGTTTCACTCTCCATTAGGATTTAAAGCAACTTTACCGTTAAATTTTAATCTAAAGTATTTGGCTATCGATACCATTCAATAATTCTAATGACAAAGAAATGAAATATTTTATCATTTCATTTTATTTCATTCTAAATCACAATCCAACCACGTCGACAAAAGCGTATCACTAAAAATGTGCGAAAATGAACCAAGCGCGACATCAACGATGGCGCGCCACTCCTGCCCATCGGCGCCCTTCCTGCCCATCCATGTCCACTTGCCCGTGGCGGCCTCTAGCCACCCACCAATTAGCAGCCACTTTTGGTCGTCATCCCAAACTCAAATATAATCATAAGGGCGTCGGCATGCCCTGCTCCGCCCCGCCAAATGGGCGCCCACCACGAGTTGGCCCACACCATTGTGGGGTTTGACAACTCTATTTATAAGCGACAACCAAATGGATATTGGGTGAAAAGAGTTTTTTTTCTAAGGCATGCCGCTGTTGGGAATTGATCGTTATCCCATTAAAATAAATTTGTCATCCTCTAACCAACTAAATATCCCATGGAGACGCAAACAACTCATTTGTGGCATAAAGGTGATTTGCCTAGCGCTCCCGTCAATCTATCTCAGGGCCAATACGGAGGGGGGGGTTACTAGTCCGGATGCTGCGACTAGCACGTGAAGAGAGCATACATACTGATTTTGTCAAGTTTTGACTTCCAGACCTTAAAATGATGATATCGTACGTGTTAATCATCAATCAATAGTAAAACGAATTGGTAGCTCATTTGTTGATTAATAAGATTGAGTAACGTCGAACCTCGGGTGACCGATCAGGTCTCACGGAAGTTTCTTACTAGGCGCTAGGGTAAATCAAAAAGTATTCGTGATGGACGGTTCAAAAGTCCAACGTCTTAAGATTTGCACTTTATTTAGAAGAGAAATTCCTATAAAATATGACGTAGTTGATTTGTGACGATCGCTCGGCCCCACAGAATTGGTAGCTCGTTTGTGTTTCAGCAATTCGAAAGCCTTGAATGTTTCCTTTTATAAACCAAGTTACATAATGATTTTAATTAATGTCTATTTTTAAAAGCTAACACTTTTGGGACGGTTCAGAATCGACGGTCAATTGTTCGGAATCATCGGTTCGACGATTCTTGGGAGGTCGACCCTTAATCTTAACAGCCCAAGATGGTTACGGTTCACAGTTCGGAACCGTCGGTTCATGGTTCGCGATGGTTCAAAATTATTATATTAAAAAAATTAAAAATTAAAATTTAAAATATAAAATTTATTAAAAAAAGTACTTACACTTATTTAAGTTGTATACATATCTCTTTAGGGTGTAGGGGAATCAAAGCCTACGTAGTTCTTTTACGTTTGTACCCTTTTATAATTTTCATCACGCATTTCCACTTCCTCCAGTCCCATTCCCGTTGTATTCATTCCTTTGGTATCAAATTATTCAACTTCATCTTTTGAAAGTTGCGTTCATTGGATTCTTTTCTTGACTCTAGTCTAATCGTCTAGTAGTGTTTGAGCTTCCAATGAGTCGGGAAATATAATTAATCTTCGTTCATCTTGGAAATATAATTAATCTTCGTTCATCTAATATGTTGCCGCCGACACTGAATGTCTGCTCCACAATAACAGTTGACACTGGATAAGTTAAAATTTCTTTAGCAATTACGGAGAGAACAGGAAAAAGCTTTGAACCTTCTGTGACCATCACTTTAAGATATCGAAATCTTCGCTATCTGTTTCATTAGAATCAAAAGAAGTCGTAAAATAATTCTTAAGTTCCTGTGTGGAACTTGAGGATCCTCGTGGATTTTCGTCCGTTCTTTTAATAAAAGTTATACTTTTGTAAGTTTTAAATTAGTACTAGTAGGCTGTTGTATTTCAGAAATATTAGTTTGTATTTCATATTTAATATAATATTGATTATAAAGATATATAAATAATTTCTAATATTATATATAATATTAACTAGATCCGGAGAAAAAGAATCTTTAATAGGAATTAAAGCGTTATAATATAAGGGTAAATTTTCTTAAACTCCCCACTTCCAAACTTACATTTGCATGCAATCCCTACCCAAACTTTTATTTGCATGCAGTCCCTGATGGGATTGACAAGACAGCTTTGTGAGTATTATTTGAAGAAAGTTGAGTATAAAAGTTAAAAAATTGAGTATATAAGGTTGCATCCACCACATCAAGAAACTGCATACTCAATTTTCACTTTTTTATACTCATTTTTCACTCTTTTATACTCAATTTTCACTGATGTATACTCAATTTTCACTCTTTTATACTCAATCCATTAGGGAGTTAACACAAAGAAAAATGCAAATGGGGACTGAATGCAAAGTTTGACTTGCCATTAGGGATTTAAAGCAAATTTACCGATAATATAAAGTTAACATTTATTGTAAAACTTCTAATTTAAATCTAGGATTTAAAACAAATACAATTAAATAAATTTCAGTAATAAAATAAAAATATTTTCCCATTTAGTTTTCATAGCTAATATGCAAGAAGTTAAAACTTCATTATTGATATATTTATTTAATACTAATACTATACTAGAAAAATTCACTAAAACTAAATGAGTAGAAAATTGTTCAGTTGCATCGTTAAATCCTTTTAAAATTTCACAAATATTACTACAAATATTTTATTATTGTGAAAATAAATATATATTAATATTACTATTTTGTGCAAAAAAATAAATATAATAAATTTTTATATTGAAATGAATCTTGTAATAATTAATATGTTAAATTCAACGTGTTGGAACATTATGTGAAAATTTTTTAGGTCTCATTTCATTAGCTTTACAAAATCTACCCCATTGTTCCATCATAATGGATGTGATCATAAATATAAAATTGTGATTCTAATTAATTTAATATAATTTTCTAAAAGTTTTAATCCATCTTGAACACATAAATTTAAAACATGACATACATAACGAATATGAAAAAATAAACCACCAATAATAGGTTGACAAACAAATTTTAGTTCATCTATAGAAGTGGTATTAGATCTACTATTATCTAACGACATTGAAAATATTTTATGAGTTAATCCATATTCTTCTAAAATTAAATATAATAATTGTGCAATGTTATGACAGTATGTGATTCATCAAAAATTCTATAAGTTATCAACCTTTTTTGGAGGATCAAAGATTTATCGATCAAATGACAAGTCACAGCCATATAAGAATGAGTTTGCCAATGATTACTCCAAATATCGGAATATAAAGAAACTTTATTATTTAATTTACTAAATTCATCAATTAATTTTTTTTCTCTTGTTTTACTAATCTTTTAATTATATGAGTAACTGTAGTCCTAGGAATACATTTAGCACATGTATTAAGAGAATTTTTACAAAAATTTTTAAATGTGCATTTAGATCCAAAACTAAAAGAAAGATATTCTGTGAAAATAAATTTAGCTAATGATTCTCTTAATTTTTTATCAGAATATAAAAAAAATCAAAATCAGTACTACTACCACTAAAAAATCTTGATAATTGTGCTTGAGAGCGGTCGAGTCTATATTTTGTCGAGGCTTGGTTTCTACATGTTGTTTCAACGACACATAACCATCGTTGGCTTTGAAATTATAAGAAGTTTTGCAATGCTTATATTTTGCACGCAATTCTCCCGACAGAAATGTGAAATTCTCAAAATGTTTAGTGAAAATAGAAATTTTTATAGGATGATTTTTCTAAACCTTAGTGGTAATTGCATTGATATTTCCTTGTGTTTCAGGCGTCGAAAGGTGCTGGGCTAAGCCTCGGTCTCATCATCAGTGGATTGAATTTGAACGTCGGGATCCTTGTGCGTTATTTCTTTTCCTCTCCGAGATTGAGATAATGAAACTCTATGACGTCCTTCCATTGTCGTCGAAAGATGGTGTCGAAAATGCGTAGAGAATATGAAGTTGAGAATGAGATCGAGTAGAGAAGATGTGTGTGAAAATGATGAAATGAACTCCCTATTTGAAGAGTTTGGATCATAACGGTCACTAAATCATAGTCATTGATCAAAAAACGATCAAATGATCTTAACCGTTGAAAAAAATAAAATAATAAAAAAAACCCCAACGGCTCCGAACCACCGATTCCACTTGGGTCGGGCCGGCTGTAGTTTGACCCGGCGAACCGGGTCAACGGGCCACCCGACCCCGTTGACCTGGGTCAGGTCAGGCTGCACCTGGCCCTTGGTTGGGTCTACTTTTGGGCCTATAAGGATATAAAATTATGAAAGTTAAATGTTGATAGGGATGAGCATCTCGGGGTGGACACGTGGCACGAGGATGCTACGCGGCGGAGCCCGCTGGACCAGAGCTCCGAGGTCAGGCTGAGACTATCTCGGAAGAATAGACCAGAGCCCCAATATTAGATCGACATTCGGGCTTCCGAGACTACCTCGGGAGAATGGAAGAAAGCCTCTGAGGTTAGACCAGGAATCAGGCTCCCGAGACTATCTTGGGAAAGTGAATGAAGGCTCTAAGGTCGGTTTGGAAGACGAGACTCCGAGACTGATTTGGGAGAGTGGAGTCCAAAGATCAACATAGGAGTTAGAAAGCCCGACTTCAAGTAGCTGTTCCTTTTTCCAGAACAGGAAAATCATCGGATAATTATTGTCCGCAACGCACGACAATTAAGACCTTAATGATCGCAGTGGGCGTTACCAGAGGATAATATCTATAAAATAACCAATGATTAAGGGACGTGGAGTAGAACGTGGGGACACGTGTGACCAAAACCTCGGATATATAAGATGCCTCAGCATCCAGGTAACAGGGCAAGCTTTCCGAACATAGAGAAAACTTTGATTCCACGTTGTCCTCTGAAAAGAGATAAGATTCCTGACTTTAGCATCGGAGTGAACTCTACCGAAAAATCTTCCAGTGTGTTCCCTTTAACGCTTGTGTTAATCTCGCATGGCGTGAGTATCTTCTCTCCGTCACTGTCTTCATGAATTGCACTTTGATGACTCACCGTCTCCGACGCTCGCTTTCGGAACAAATGTGAAAAAAAATCAAGGGAGCCCGTGATTGTAATGGTGCGATTGGTTTCTATTTGGCCAAATTCAAGGGGGTCATTAAATATTTTTAATTAAAATGTATTTAATGATTTTGTAGGTTCAATAATAAGAGTAATAATAATAATAATAATTTATATTTATATATATATATATATATATATATACATGGAGTTTTGCAAATGATATAAATTCTTTAGTAAAATATTATTAATGACCAATAAAGTTGACTAATAGATTCCAAAATAAAAAATTAATATATTAAGGGAAAATCCTAAATATTTGACATCGAGTTAAGACCTACAGAGTCACAAAATATGTTTATACCAAAATAAAATTTAAAATAATATGGACATCCCTAGAAAATCCCATAAATATAAAAGTGTCCATTTGGCATGCAAATGAGACTATAAGAGACCTCTCTAATTGTTAAAAACTTTTGATTAAAAATATTTAGTATTAACTAATTAATTAGAATCAGACCTGAGCATTGGAGTCATTTATTGCTGATTAATTAATGAATTAATTAATCGACTGTCAGTTAACTCAGCGTCAACGGGTCTGATAATACAAATAAAATGTTATTTGATTATTTTTAGAAATATATGCTATTTTTAATAATTTAATTTAGCAATTAAATAAAGTTCTACGTGATCATATATGTATGTCAACATGAGGACGGCTTCTTAGAAATAGAATTTAATCGTGTTAAAAAAAAAATCATGTGCATATCATCAAGTCATGAGAATAAAATTTAATCGTTTTTATAGGGATGAATTCATAATTAATATATGAATATTATCATTATAAAAATAGAATTTAATCGTCCCTGCATTTTGTTTTTTATATAATTATTAAAAAAAACTCCCAGAAAGCTGGGCCTGAATCTCGCCTTATGGACGGCCCTGATGGTAAGGTACTGAAAAAAAAATTATATCATGCGTTTGGCAGCACGAAATACATTTTTGCTAAAATACTCTTTTATGATATTTCTACACCGAAATCGCGCCAGACAAGGTGAATAAAAAAAAAGGTCATCTTCCATATTTATTTTTAACTCAGTTTACAGCACCTCGAGGCTTTCACTACCGCAATCAATGCGACGGGGAACAACTCTCCTATACCAAGGAAAGAGGGCTGCGCTTCGTTTCTTCCCTCATGGCGAAACCCCAGCTGTCGCCGTCGTCGTCTCCATCGCCCTCCCGTTCGCCGTCCGTCGGCTCGCGCCGGATGGACGAGCTGGAGAAGGTCTTCGCGCACTTCGACGCCGACGCCGACGGTCGGATCTCCGCCTCTGAACTCGCCGCCGTCCTTCGCGCCCTCGGCTCGGATCCCTCCCCCGAGGAGATCCGTGGCATGATTGCTGAGATGGACGCGGACCGTGATGGGTTCGTCGATTTCCAGGAGTTCGCCGCCTTCCACCGCGACGTCTCCCGCGGCTCCGCGGAGGCGGAACTCAGGGACGCCTTCCGGGTGTACGATCTCGACAATGACGGGCGCATCTCTGTGGAGGAACTCCACCGGGTCTTGAAGAGCCTGGGAGATGAGTGCTCAGTGGCGGACTGCACGCGGATGATCCGATCCGTCGACTCGGACGGCGACGGGAGCGTCAATTTCGAGGAGTTTAGAAAGATGATGGGCGGCGGCGGCGGTCGCTGCGATGGAGAGGGAAAGCCCGCTCGAGCACAAGGCGATCGGTCGACAAAAGATTAGGTAACGGGTCTCCGATAACATTGCTATAACTTCTATGCGAGAAGTAAGCTTCTATTATTGCTGTTTCAGAAACATGACTAATTTCTCTAATCCATTTGAAAATTTTAAGGCTTCCTCCGTGAATGTTAGATATCGTTCTCTATCTGAACCTGAACTTCAACTGTTTGTTAGATTATCTGACAATGGATTCCCTTCAGTTTCCTTTTCACCTCTGAAAATGTGTTTGTTAAAATTCTAGTTTCCTGTGATCATTCCTTCCTGGAAGCCGATCTGAAGATGTTACTCAATTTTTCCTTTTTTTTCCTTATATCGAAACATAAAAATGTTAATATGACATTGGAATTGTAGTTTAAAATCCTACCCAGCTGTTGTGTTGGTTAGATAACGAGTTATACATTGAAATCCCAAAATCCTGATAGTGTGAAATTGGGAATGCAGATTGATAGAAATGATCAAAAAGGGAATATATTTAATCCAATAGTCCATCAAAAAATCTACAACTCCCAGACTGCATCATTGAAAAACTATACACTTATCTCCTTTAATTCTATCCTTCTTGGTGTTCCCTCTCATGACTGTTTGTGCTAGACGGAGTATACGAAGAAGAAGTCCTATAGAAACCTCTCAAATATTCACAAATGGTTATCCAGGAGCTTCTCAATCTCAACTGATGAAAGTCCAACTACCGTCTGCTCAACACTGCTTCATGGTCCTTATCAACTCATGAAACACACATAACTTTATTAGCAAACAATTAGCTGCCAAATTAAATTTAGAACAAGATATTAATCCTAATTTTTAGTGATGATCACCAGTAGAGAACTACACTGAGTGATTAGCTTTTTCTTAAGTGTCCACTTACTAATAGATTTTCTCCCTAACCACAATTCGATGTCATACTAAGGACTAGATGTTTTTTTTTTATCATATTGGGTCCCATCCACCGTGAATATATAATTCACAATGCATTGAAAAGAAGTGAAATTGAAAGGGACTTGGCATCATTCCAACCAGAAATTTCTAGAAAGTGAGCATGAACCAGAGTACTAAATAAATGATTACCTACTTCATAAGCCCAAGAGGGTTGAATGCAATTTCACATGTTTCCATGGGATGCATAATTGATTAGAGAGTGACAGATTTATTATAATGAAATAAAGATCAATTTCCGGCCGGCGCATGCTTCGGAGAAAAAGTTCCTCCCACCCCCTAACTACTTGGCAGTCAGCTATAAGTTGACCCCGTGATTCACCTCCCTTTACCTAACCTAGAGATGGACTATGAGAGACATATAGGATGAGCGTAATCACCTTTTGCTACCATGAATGCAATTTCACACATGGAATGATATGACTGGGAGGTGCATGCAATAAGAAATTAGAAGGAATTGATTTAACCATAGGAAAAGAAAAGGAACTGATCTACATGAAAATAACAAATTGAATCTAATTATTAATTAACAAAAAATGTAACCAAATTGAATTAGTTTGCAAGAAACTCTATAAAAAGAAGGAAACCACCTAGATTGGATCACCGAAAAATTAATAAGGTTTTCTCCTTTAGTCCTCTCTTAGTGTTTCCTTTCTCTTGTCATTGCTTCCTCCTGTTTGTTGTTACTTCCCACGTTTGTTGTTTTTTGTTTGCTCTCTCTTTGCTACTGAAGATGCCTACTGCCAAAATTGCCAAATGTCGACTTCCCTTGCCAATCTCTCCCATAATCCCATGTCGACCCTTGAGGTGAAATTGAAGGCCCCTGCACCCCTCTGATCCAAACCGAATTCCCTGTGGAATCAATCCCATGCACACAACCATAACCAACATAGGTCAACTAGACTAAGAGCCTGTTTGTTTGGATGAATAAGGTGTATGATGGATATATGGGTTGACTGCTGAACCCATATCAGCCATTTCGTTGTTTGGTAGGAAGGATGAATTGATGAGAATGGATAAGTGGAAGGTAAAATATTCCAATTTATCCTTGTTTTTGGTTCAGCCAGATCTGGTGAAGGAAGGATGGATGCTCTTAATTTTATTATTTCCCTTTTATCCCTCATATAATTTCTGCATCCTATATAAACCCTCTCTCACTGAGCTCTCTCCCAGTCTCCTGGTCTCCCGACATCATACCCTTCCGACATTGTAGACAACTGCCTGACATCAACCTTGTTTGTGCACATTGCAGATACTCATATTGATCAATGCTCCAGTCTCCTAACCTCTCACTGTAGTATTGATGAGTTGACTTTATTCTTCCTTGTTTACTGCATCATTATTTTTTTTAAATTTATAATCTTTTAGGTGTATTAACTTTCAAATTATTTTCAAGACCGAGGAAGCATGATATATGATAAGGGATAATCAAATTATTAGATTGTGGTATTAGCATGCCATAGGACATGGACACATCATTGATCTAAACCAATGAGCACAAAACAAATGCTCGATAGGAATTGTCAAGTAGACTAATTGGTAGATCTGAAGATTGCCAGTCTTTTTTAAATGAGTTTAATTTTTGCTCATCTTTGTTCATTATTGATATGCTACCAACCTCATCTTTATAAAATTTTGGAGTATAACTTATGCATGTCAACCTTTAGAATATTCGTCCATATTGAGAATGAAATATGCGTCCCTACTAGATTCAAACTCTAATCTTCTTCGTACGTTACCACTACACCACACTCGTAAGAGCTTCATTTATTCTTCTAGATTCTTGTTAACACATGGCGCCACTATTAGATAATTGTTCCTTTTCTTTTACCAGTAATGAAGACAATTAATTCTCACTTGCATGAAGTTCTATAGGCTATTTCTATTATGCATTGTTAGCTTTTTAAAACAGTCTAATGAGGCAAAAGTACCACTAGAGATTCACATTATTAGCAGGTTCTAATTATGTTTTTAAGGTAAATTATTTTCATATGGAGACATTATATGTATTTATATCTAGATGCCTAATAAATTTTAAAAAAAAATTAAAGAAGTTGTAGAGTTAGAGGACCAAATAAGGATGCACCAAGCTTTAGAGGGATGAATGCTGGGCCCAACATTCTTGGAACATGCTAGTTTGATTTGAGCTTTACATGCACTCTTGTAGGTAGGGAAACTGCCTTGTATTTTAGTATTATGCAAGAATCCCTAGGAAGAGGAGATATATTGGTAATGTTTAATGTAATTTTTCAAGATCTAAATTTCAAAACATTTGAATTGTTTTGTCAATGTTCTTATGTCTTCCCTTATATATTTCCTTTAGCACTGGCAAGTCTTTTTCTCGGCGGAGGCATCTCTAAGTATGACATACAGAATGACTTCCTCTATAGTACTTTATTGATCACTGCACTTGACAAACCAAATATGGAGTGCCTTGTGGTAGTTTATGTTCTCGTTCACCTAGAGATGACTCTTCTTAACTTTCGCCACTTAAGCCCCAATGTTTTGAACTGGACTTCTTCTATCAGCATCTTCTTTGGATTCTTGTAGCTATCTTTCATAGTGCATCGACTTTCATGTTATTTTAGACTTCATGATTTGCTTTATGCTGAAATGTTGGATAGGTTCTTCCAAAGCTTGGACCTTTTCCTAGTAGACAACTATTGTGTCCTCCTCAGTATCAAATTCTCTAGCACTTATTCACCATCAATTGCGAGTCTCTGAAGACTAGAATTATCTTAAACTTTCTCCCTGCTAAGGATACCTCTTAGATTTAAGTTTAAGATTCATCCTGATTCTTAGTAACTGCCAAATGAAATCTTAGAGACTTCTCACCCGAATACTCCGATCTAAGTAGCAACAGTCTAGGGCAGAAGAATTGTCTGCCATTACTTGAACTCCTTCAGGGGCTTTAGTCATTTTGGCACTGAAATAAACTAATATCTACCATTTGGTGGTAGGCTTTCGTTGGAACAGCAGATTGAACTCACTTAGCTCAGTGGCCAAACACAACTTCTGACTTGCAACTGGACAAGCATTTGTCCTTTAGTGGTAGACTTAGCTCAATGACCCAACACAACATCCCTTTTTTTTTGTTTGCCAAATCATGTTTAAGTAATATATGCTAAAGTGAAAAGCTTGAGAGTACTTTGTTTGCACCATTCTGAAAATATCCTCTAAGCTTCAAAGGATGCCACATTGGCCAATTTTCTTAGGATACTTGGTGACATCCATTTATCTTTTTTTTTTTCATAGAGATTGATACGGCAAATTTTGTGCCCATCAAGTGATTGATAAAAGGTGTGTATAGGCATGTTTTCTCAAAGGATGCTACAAAATCTTCCTCTGTGAAGGTGGGAAATACAAGTGTCTCTCGACCCATATCAAAGGTTGGAAGAGATGCTTTTTCTATGTTACGAATCCAAAGTGCCTAATTCTAAACATGTGGGGTGGGAAGCCAAGTCCCTAGGCTAAGACATCGAAGAGTTTACATTTTTTGTAATATATGACCACAGAGGTATTCATTAGGGTGGGGCTCTAAGAACCCATAGCTTTGTTCAATAGTGTATTTGTTGACACCTATTTGATGTGCTAATTTTCTTCTTTGCAAATATGAACTTATCGAGGTTCATGGTCAATGGCTTTTGAATGAAGAATTGGGCACTCCTCCCATTCCAAAGTGATCGAGTCATGAGTTGAAGATGGTTGGCCTCCTCAAGACTCCGAGCTCCTATTCTCCTACCTCTACTGCTCGAGGTTCTAAAGAATTATAGTTTGCTACAAACCCCAATCATGTAGATTGTAACCATTGATGGTTAAGTATTTTAAAGAAGCTCGACTTCTTAGAGTGTGCCAAAAGGGTCAAAGTTATTGTCTTGGAGTTAGTCTTGAGGTCTGTCTCAAATCATTCAAAGAAGGATGTCTCTCGTCCCAAAAATGTGGAATTTGCCAATTTGTGTCACTTCTACTCCAATTCTAGTTTTTATTTGTTTTTTAGAAAAGTACTAAGGTCTCAAGGGAGTATAAAAGGCAATGAGATAGTAAGAACAAACTCAAAGTTATCTAAAAAATACCTCCTCATTTTCAAAATCTTTTTGTATTTTTCACGTGTATTTTTGCACCTACATTCTCAACATTATTAGGCTAATTAGTTTGAAAAGGTGCCATTGTATTTTCCAATTTTAATTGTTTGATTGCATTTATATGTACATATTTTTATAAGTCAATATCATTAACATATGTTATTTTCTTTTTAAAAATAGTTTTAACTTTAACTCAGTACTATAATTTTAATATGAAGTTATATATTTTGTACTGTTAAAACTTTCAGATGAATTCCAAATAATTATTTTTAAAATTATCAAATTTAAATAAAATGTAGAATTTTCAATACTGTTTTGATAGATGAATTTTAAAAAATGAATAAAGTTCATAATTAATAAATGAATTTACGAAATATCTTTACATCATACTATCCAGAATTCCATATTTAGAAGGTAAAATTAATTTAAATTGAATTTTATAATTCTTTTATGCTTTATAGTGCTTTATGAATTAACTCTACAATTCCATCAATAAATATTATTTGTCCTCGAACACGACTATACAACACCCTATATAATCTAAGTTGTATAAATATCTATAAATTATTTAAATTCAATTAGAAACAAATTTCATTTTAAAGTTTTTAATATTTATTTCCCATTAAGTTGAATAATTCACCTAATTAAAACAATGGAAGTCATATTAAATTTACACTTTAAATTATTAATACTATTAAATTATTCCTGTCATAACATACTTTATTCTTTAAAAAATTAATATGAAATTGTAAATCCTATAATAACTATTAATATTTTAGAGTAATTCTAGGTGCCAGTGTTGAAAATTATCATCATGTTGTAGTTGGTATATCCATACTCTTAATTGGAGCATATTATACTTTCATTATGAATTAGACGGATAAATTTGGCGAGTTCATTAAATTTTCTATTTCAATTTTAAATTTATATTTTTCAAAAATCTTAAGCCATGGTCAACCTATATCTGCCACAAGTTGGCCCCAATAAATCTATTTTAAAATGAATTAATAAAATTTTAATTCAACTTGTTTTAAATAATGATTATTTGATGGGATTATGATTATTTAATGGGATGGACTAACCCGACGAATTCACTTTTAATCGATGACTTTAATTACATGTCATTCACTATCATTTCATATTATATTTTAACATATCCAATCATATATTCTTTTTTTTTAAAAAAAAATTGAATCATGCAATTCTTAAACTATAAATTTAAATATTCTATTCATTATTATTATTTTTAAAAATATTTATTTGCAAATCAATGTGATTGAACTCAAGTTCAAGCTCAAGCATGGGCTTAGCCGTAGAATACTTTGCTCAAATTCAACACGTGCTTGGGGGCGTGCTGGCCTGATACAAATCCAGCCATCTCGGGTGGGCCGTCGCAAGCCCGGGCCAGCAAGCGAAGTCAAGCCCGACCCGATTGTAGCTTAGCTGTGTTAGGCCAATTGGATAAAAACGTGAACCATGTGACAGGTTGTCTACAGTGGGACAACGATTTCCATCAAATATCGAGTGTCGTATTGGCTGTAAACGTCTCCCCTGTCTCAATCGAATAGCAAGAAGCCATGCGATTCCATTACCACCGCCGTGAATACTAATTTAGTACTTTGGCAACAACTTCCCAAAGCATTTTTACCATTTGAAATTTGAGTCATGATTAAATCATATTTTTTTCTTTAAAAAAAAACAAAGATAGAACCCTAAATGTTGGAGTTAAAAAAAAAAAAAAAATTGAACACCAACTTAACGAAAGGGGAAGATCCAACAGGACTAATGACAACGCTTGCAGGCAATTTTCACTATTATGGCAATCAAATTCGGTGGAATCTCCAAAAGAAAAAAGGAAAACGATTACGAATTATGAAAATCTAGCTTCTTCGGATGTTTCGATTCAATTATAACAAGGCAACAGCGGCAATAAAGGAGTAGATAAAGATGGCTTACTTGCTGGTTGTGTTGTTGGCGGACACTGTTGAATGTTGAAGCGGTGGGTGAGAAGATGAATCAATGGCGACGGAGGAGAAGGTATGTCGCCGGTGTCCGTGCGAGCGCTTCTATTCGGGAACCTTGTAGGAGTCGACCGTGATCTCCGAAAGCCATGAACCAGGAAACAGCATCTGGATTAATACCAAGATTATTTTTCAAATATCAATGGCGATTATTTTTGGAGGAAAAAAAAATTGATGCAAACGAGGCATGGACTCACATCGAGTTGCTTCTGGATGAGACGGGGCCGCTTTCGAGGCCGGCGGCGTGCCCTGTGACCGGTGACGGCGTATATGTCCTCGTCGATCTCCTCCCTGGAAAGGGTAACGGAGAAATTAGGGCGTTCGCTCCGCTCCATGATTTCTGACGTCATCAGCCGCCCCGATCTTTTCTCGCCCGCGACGGGCGGCGACGCGCTCTCTTGCCGCTCAAACGCCGCCTGAATCCTAGCCCCCCTTCGCCTCGTCCGCAGTTTCCACGGCCATGCCGCGGCGGATGACGACGGCTCCGTTTCGGGATCTTCCGCCGGCGCGGCTTCCGTGACGTGGTCATCGCTTTTGGAAGGCGGCGGCAGCGGCGCTCGATGAACTATCAGATTGATTCGATCCGCCGCCTCCCGGAGGTGAACCAAGAGTTTCTCCCTCACTTCCTCCACCACGCTTCTGTCGTTGCTTCCTGCCTCCAGATCACGCGACGATCGTCGTCCGCCCGCGCCATCGCCGCCGCCGTCGGCTCCCTCGCCCACGCTCACGCAGCGTAGCACTCGCTTGTTCCCCCACGTCTTCGTGATCGGGAGTGAGAAGTTGCGGAACGTATTCCCCTGCGCCGCCTGCCCAAGAGGCTCCGACGGAAGCGCCGGAGTTGCTGCCGGAGGCCGGCGCTCCGTCTCTGCGGAAAGCATCGGTCGGCAGCTTTCAACGGCAGACGGCGAACCGATCCATCTCTGGAGCTAGAAGGCAAAATTGCTCAAATAGTAGTCCAACGCGAGTGGGGGAACCCCCGGTAGGTGGAAGAGGACAGGTGAGAGGTGACGGCGATTCCCTCTCGCTATCCTCAATTTATGAAAGGGCAGCGTGGTCCCCGTCCCGCATCACGTGAGCGTTCGCCAGGAATTGGAAGGAGTGAAGGACACGGGAAGGCGGGGACACGTGCCCATCACGCTCTAAGACTCCATCAAATTCGGGTTACCGGGCTTAGTGGGGCCAATTAATGTCGTGTGGTTTAATTTGATTTTATGGTTAAGCTTCTACCTCTGCATCTGGTAAAATGGTGTAGCATTTAGGCTGGCGTCATTATAAACTTGATTATTGTATTTGATATAATTTTAAAATTATAATATAATATAATAAGATTATAAAACATAATAAAAATTTATAATCTTAATGCCAAATCCACGTAATCCAATTACAATCCAAATCCAATATTTAACTTAAAATTTAATGTCAAATATATCCTAATTTAGTGGTAAAACTTTTCAGCGAAACTTTTTTTTTCATTTCGCGAACGATCGCGCCCTCGTCGAGCTTATGCACTCGCACTCCATGGCGGCCAAGTGCAGCCGCCGTCGGATTTTCTCCATCTCCTTCCGTGTCTTCTTCGTCTCCGACGAAGGGGGTGGGTGGTTGACGGGGAGAGTGGGAAGAGGTTGGGGGTTGATGTGTCGTCGTCTAGGGAGAGTGATGCTGAGTCGTCGCTAAGCTGCCGGTTGAAACGCTCGCATGATGTTGACGTTGCGGATGAGGTGCACAGCTCTGTGTCCGATGGTCCATTGAGGAAGATGTCGCTCACTGGCTAATGATGCTGTCGCACAATGCATGGTCCTGTTGGGGCAATCAGCCCGGGTATGATCTGGAGGATCATGTGTTTTGATGTATGTGTCAATATGAGTAAGTTAGGATTTATTGTTGGACTAATAAGTGTATATGAGTATGCAGGTTTGCAGGTACACATCGACTTGATTAAATGTCTTCAGGTGAAGGGTGACATGGAGGCAAGTTGGAGGCTTGTGTGCGCATCCGAGGGACCATGGATAGCAGAGACGATGAGGCGAGGGATGCGGACTTCGAGGCATGCATGAAGCGTGGCATGGAGGCAAGCCGAGGGTTTGCGTGCGCATCCGAGGGACGGGAGCCGAAAACGAAGAGGGCGAAGGCAACATATCGAGATTGCTGATTGAAGAGTTGACCAGGTCGTAAGGGTCCGAGTGTGAGTGTTTGTACTCAGGAACTAAGCCGAGAGGGTTTGAGTGTGGAGAGAAATGTACTCGGGAAGGGAACCCTAGGCTTAGAAGAGGACCAGTGGGCAGTCGACTGGGATAGCCAGAATTCGAAAGGTCAGTGTGAGGATTCAAATTCAGGGAGGACCAGTCGACTGCTCCAAGAGCAGTCGACTGGCCAACGACCATATTCAGCTCGAGCTCTATTTAAAGGAGCTCGGTTCAAGATGTTTACCCTCGGTGAAACTTGCTTGGATAGAGTGAGTTTGTAGCCTTTGTTGCTCAGATAGTGTCCAGAGGTTGTGGAGAGATTTCTCCACCCACAAGGAGCTACGAGATCTAGCCGGAGGTGCTCCGGGGAATCATCCACCGATGGATTAGGGATCGTCCACCTTACGGGCAGCCGTGGAGTAGGAATTTTTATCTCCGAACCACGTAAATAGGTGTGTTAGCATTGTTTTCATTTGTTTTATTAGATTTCCGCTTGCGCATGCTAACATTGTAGGTAGAAAAGTCGAAAGTTGCTATTCACCCCCCTCTAGCAAGACAAACACGATCTAACAAGTGGTATCAGAGCGAAGGTCCACTCTTGTTGGAATAACCGCCAAAAGAGCACAAGCTAGAGGAAAAGAATGATGGAAGACAAGTTGGGGGATGATATCAACACTCCACCATCTTATGATCATGAAGATTTTGGTTATTGGAAGATAAGGATGGAGACTTGGCTTGGAATGGATTGGGAGTATATGATAGTAATAGAAGAGCCCTTTGAAATTCCAAGAGATAAGCACGGAAAGAAGCTTCGACCGAGATATTGGACTAAGGAGCAACAAGCACATTCTAGGGCAAATGAGAAGGTAATTAGTATATTAATTGATATTTTGCCTAAAAATGTGTTGAGCAATGTAGGTAAATACGAAAATGCGTATGAGCTATGGAACAAGATAGGAAAATTCCATGAAAATCATACACAAACTCAATTAGTGGAAGAGCCCAAGGAGATAAGTCAAATGGTCCAAGAAGACAATGAAGAAGAAGAATTGTTCATCTCATCAAGAGAAGTGGAAGAAGAAAGTGAGAGGTCGTCCACTTCATCAAGGGAAGAGGAAGATGTCACCACCTCAAGGATTGAGGGGGAGGAGAGACCCACTTCCATACCGGAGCAAGAAGAAGCTCCAGCCTCCACCAAAGCCAAATCAAAAGAGCACATTATATGCTTTGGATGCAACAAGAAGGGGCACTACAAGGACAAGTGTCCACTAGGTAAAAAGGAGGTAATCCCTAAACCCAACTCAATTCAGTTTAAATATAATGTGGGTTGTAGGGAAAAGAAAGAAAAGAAGCACATTAGGTGCTATACTTGCGGGGAGCTAGAACATTATCACACTCAATATCCAAGAAAAGAGAGCTCAAGAAGATGGAGCATTTAAGAAGATGGGAAAAAGTTGAGAAAAAAGGAGATTACATCAAGGGAGAGCTACAAGGATAAGGGAGGTAATCCCTAACTTTACAAACACTTCCAATGCTTTTATGAATGCTAGAAATAATAATGATTGCTTGTCTATGCATACTTTTAGCTTTAAGTATCATAATAGAAATAAAAATACTATTGCGTGTCAAAATACCAAGAAATCCATGTTTCATGATAAATCTAGGGTTTCTAGACCTAAGGATCAAGGTATCGACCCTAAGAAAGGGAGACACATGCCTAAGAAAATAGGTAGATCTAGAAGTGATCAAAACGTGCATAGTGATACTAAGGTTAGAAATTTAGAAAAGGAAAATCAAGTTTTGAGGGTAAAACTTGACAAATTAGAAAAGAACCTAGATAGACTCATTAGAGGATCCAAGGGGATAAGCATGATACCAAAGGATCAACACATTAGAAATGACAGATCGGTCTAGGATATCACTCTAGGAGGTCAAATGATAGTAAAAAGTCATATTCAAGGATGCCCTATGATTATGGTAAAGAAAAGGTCAAACATTGTAAGGAAAATCCATGTCAAAAGAAAAAGAATGATTTGACCAAGAAAAAGGTTTACAAAGTTAAGAGGGTGATAGGTGAAGGTTAAGAAGCACTGGAGGAATACCGGTGTGGTCTTGCAATGGTGAATGAGTTATCTAGGGAGGTAGCTAGGACTAAGAGCTCAAGAGAGAGATCTAGAAGTTAAAATGGGATCCATGGTCAATGGATCTCAGGAGGATTTCTCCTAGGGGATTAGATGAACTATGGAATGTGTCAAAGGGTTTGGAAGACTAAGGTGAGTCTTAATCCTAGGGAATTGACACATTAAAAGGAGATTTATGGAAGAAAGGATGAAAATAGGGTCATATTGGGAGAAAATAGGTTTTTAATGTGTGAATGTCATATAACTTGGTGGTAGGAATGTAATGTGATTAAGTATGGGAAGAAGCATCAAGGTGAGGCCGAAATTAGAACTTTTGGACAAGAGTTAATGACACAATTTAGGTAGTCTTGAATTTCATGCCAAACTTGGGATTTGGAGTAGATTTGTTTGAAAACATATTTTTCCCAAGATACATAGGCTCCACAAATCTCTTCACGAAATTTCAGATTTTTTAGAGACTTGTGGAATTAATTAGGCATTTCTGAATTTAGGACTGGAATACTGAAAGGTAGGTATCAGTCGACTGGTTCAGAACCAGTCGATTGGTCTAGTGTAAACTCAAAACTGGGAAATTCAAATTACCAGTCGACTGCCCCTGAAGTCTCTGTTCAGTTTTGCAGTCGACTGCCCCAGGGGCAGTTGACTGATAAGCGTGGGTTTTAATAAGAACAGCTGTGCGGGGGTGGCCAAAACCTAGGGTTTTGCGTGCCACCCCCTGCGAGATCTTCTCCTCCCTGACCTCCTCTCTCGATTTAAGGTTCTCCCAAGCTCTAAAACACCTTCCTAGCCTCCTTCTACCTCCGATCTACATCTAGGGCTAGTAAAACTTCCTCTTTCAAGTCAATCCTCACAACTATTCATTATGCAAAGAAGGGAGAAACAGTAACTACTTGTGGAGTTCGTTTTTCGCATTCAGTTCAGTTTTTGGAACTAATTTGTCTTCTTTTCACATGTTTTTCTTGGTGTTGTCTCTTTATGGGGTAATTTGTGGTACATGTTGGTGCAGGAAGCACCATATCGAACCTTGTTTTGATATTGGCAAAGGGTTCAAAGTTAAGTTTTATTGATGATCTAACAAA
This sequence comes from Boesenbergia rotunda, assembly GCA_024364735.1. Lineage (NCBI taxonomy): Eukaryota > Viridiplantae > Streptophyta > Magnoliopsida > Zingiberales > Zingiberaceae > Boesenbergia > Boesenbergia rotunda. The sequence continues at coordinate 772,062 of JAGFNQ010001000.1, forward strand.
GTTACTCAAGTGTGCAGGAAAAGTCCTAGCGAAGGGCTGCTAGGCACCTGGCGAAGGACTGCCAGGAAGCAAAGTCCTAGCGAAGGACTACTAGGCACCTAGCGAAGGACTGCTAGGCAGCGAAACCCTAAGCCCTAGCGAAGGACTGCTAGGCAGGATACAAAGCCCTAGCGAAGGACTACTAGGCACCTGGCGAAGGACTGCCAGGATACAAAGCCCTAGCGAAGGACTATTAGGCACCTGGCGAAGGACTGCCAGGATACAAAGCCCTAGCGAAGGACTACTAGGCACCTGGCGAAGGACTGCCAGGATACAAAGCCTAGCGAAGGAATGCTAGGCACCTGGCGAAGGAATGCCAGGATACAAAGCCCTAGCGAAGGACTGCTGGGCACCAGGCGAAGGACTGCCTGGAACTGAAGACCTGGCGAAGGACTGCTAGGCACCAGGCGAAGGACTGCCTGGAACTGAAGACCTGGCGAAGTGTTAGTGATATGAGAGAAGTGTCCTAAGGCAATCGCCTTATGATGTAAACATTTATTTTAATAAATGATAATTCACTATTTGAGTATACATGTTTTGTGTATTTGATTGGGATCTTGAACTCATCTACTGAATGTCCGCAATACAACTCACAGTATAAGAGAATTTGTGATGGGATCACAACTAGTGATTATCTCTAATGTGCAATTGTGAAGTATTGAAATTATCCCTAGTCGATGAATTGATAAAAACGGACACTATCAATTCTGTTGAGACTAGCATGGGTTATTCTCTAATCAGCTGATTCTCACTGGCTGGTGACATTGGGATGTCCGGAGATAAACATGGATGCTAGTTAAGGGAACTAGTTCATTGGAGTGACTAGCTGTAAGACTTCATATGGGAATCTACATGTAGATATGTCAATGAAAATCTTACTGCGGCTTAAGTGCGATGTTCCTTTGACTTGCGGTGTTCAAGTCATCTTGGTCATGTAGACTTATACTTTGACATCTTAAGTAAGCATCTCCAAGGAGGTGTGGACCCAGGATGATCGGGTATAAGCCGAAGTGCCCGAAGATGTTTGAACAGCCTACAAAGGATTCACCACTCCTTGCGAGGAGATGTATACCCAGGCCTATCGTCGGATTGTTACTCAAAGCCTCTGGCCAGAGCATATCATGTTAAGAGTGCGAGTCTCTTAAATACATGAGAGTAATTAGAAATCCAAAGGACGAGGAAGACACTACTTGGGCTAGGTGTGACGTAGTCAGCCTAGTGGGGACTGACACCATAGACCGTGTCCTGAACCAAGTGGGTATAAGGTGGTGAAGGGAATGAGGCACGATTCATTAGAGCTGCTGAAGGGTTTCAGAATAATTTCTTCTGGGGTCAAACCGTTGATCTTTCGATTAATTGGGGATCATGATGTACTACTATGTGCCACTCATGATCGTTCTATAATTAATGGGTTAATTATAGACGGCCAACATAAATCGAAAGCCTATTTAGTCACACGCAATACGAGTAATCCAAGGGATTTAAAACGAGTTGAAAATTGGATTTTCCGATCAAGAGAAATAAGTCGAATCTGAGTTGGTCAGAGGCGCAATGGAAGCTAAAAATGGCTAAGTCTTTTGAAGGCTTTTTGGGCGAATTAAATGAGTTTAATTCGCGACGGTTCGGGTCGGTTTGGGCCGGCCAAAGAGGGTGTTAGGCCGGCCAATAAAGGAGGATAAACCAAGTTTATTTTGGTTTAATTAATAAAATAAATCTAGCGCGATTTATTTTATAAATTATGGATAAATAAATTTGTATAAAGAAATTTATATAAATAAAATTTATAGAAATTTATTCTTTTATGGAAGATTAAAATAATCCATGAATTGGTTTATTTTAATTTTATAAAATCAATTATGAATTGATTTATCCATAATTAGAAAGTTTATAAATTTCTTATAAAATTTATTCCATAATTTAAAGAGAAGAAGAATTAGTTTTTATTATAAATTAGTTTATAATAAAGACTTGGTTTAAACGGAATAATTAGTTAAGAAAATTTATAGGATAAATTTCTTATAACTAATTCCGTTTAGAGGGAGACTTAGCAAAGAGTTGCTACTATATAAAGGACCCAAAGGCTAGCCCTTTTAGATCAATCAATTAATCAAGAGATTAATTAGAGCTCTCTCTCTCTCTCTTTTATTCTTCTCCTCTCCCTCTCCTTCTCCTTACCTAGGGCCGGCGCCCATTCTTGTGAATTAGGGCCGGCGCACCAAGCCTTCCTCCAAGAGGGAAGTTGGCGTGAGCAACCAAGAAGAAGGAGAACCCGAAGACGAAGAAGATGAAGCGGATAGCGACTCCTCTCTTCCGGAATACGATTCCGTTACTTCATTGGTTAGTTTTTCCATTGTTTCTCTTATTCTTCTAGTTGTGCCTTCCGAGAATCTAGTAGTTCTCGTCGGCACAAAACTCGTGACTTTGTGAAGTCATCCCGAAGAGAACTCGGCGTGGACGCGAATAGAGGCGGAGCTTCCAAGGGACGCTACGGTTGGATCTCGTCCCTTACTTCGAGTTACGAGAGGTACTTAGTAAATTAGTTTACTTTTCCGCAATGTTTTATTTTATGATTATGTCAACACACCATAAGATTGCATGCTAGATACGAAGTTAAAATAATTTAGGAAATTATTTTATGCAAACTCTTCCGCTGCACGTAAAAATTTAAAATTTTACGAACTCGTATCCTTGTCGACATGCACCCGGTCCCAACACGAAGGACAGCTAGGCACCTGGCGAAGGACTGCTGGGCAAAAGTCCAACCGGAGGAGCAGGTTGGCATCAGGTAAATTCTCCTGAGAGGAGTAGGTGAGGACGCGTTCCCCGTCGAGGGAACAGTAGGCGTCGGTTCGACCTAGGGTTCCATTTTGGATACCCAAAGTCAGAACCAAGACAGCTAAGGCTGTATAAAACTAACATATTATTGCTCTATGTTATTTTGGACTAACCCTGGATGCAGGACCGAAGGAACGAGTGTCTGCAGCTCAGAGAGCCTCAAAGGAGTGAGGCATAAGCTGAGTAGGGCACCCGGAGTGTCCCGAGCGCCCCCAAGGTGAATACAAAAAGAAGTGGAGCAAATGTACGCTTCGACAGCTCATGGGCGGAGCGCCCCCGTGATCCCGGGCGCCCCCATGCTCCCGGGCACCCTGGATGGTCCGGGCGCCCCTAGCTCAAGCTAACGAAGCGGATAAGAGGCAAGCCAGCGAGAAGCCAACGGATAAGAGTCAACCCGGGCGCCCCCGTGATCCCGGGCGCCCCCGTGATCCCGGGCGCCCCCGTCAAAGTCTGATCCTGAGTTTGAAGGGATCAGAGTGACCGAGAGGAGCTCAGATCAGATGACACGTGGGGGGGGGGGGGGGGCGCCCCCAACGTTACGGGCGCCCCCAGGGGCTATAAAAAGGCCCTCGACCCCAAGGCTTCAGAACAATCAATTCTTCCAACGCACTCACGCTCTTCTACTCCCGCGCTCTGCTCCGGAAACCTCCCGACTCGAGATACAAGCGCCGACGACGTCCCTCTGCTCCGAAAATACAATCTACACCGGACGTCGGTAATGAAGAGCTGTTTGTTTTGTTTACTGTACTACAATTATCATATCTGTCTGTAAACTGTTTTGCGCACATATAGAATTGCCCGTAGTAAACGGTCAACGACCGTGGGCCTTAGAGTAGGAGCCGACCGCGACTCCGAACCAAGTAAAAGATCTTGTGTTCACGTTTTGTGTTTATTTCTTCCGCTGCGTAATTTCTCTAACTCTAATCCGAACGATTTACGATATTCACCCCCCCTCTATCGTTTCTCTCGATCCAACAGTACATGCATGGTTTTAGTCAAAATAGAGTTGTCCAAAAGAGAAGAAAGGGAGAGGGATCCTCACAGCAAAGTCGTGTAGATCCGGAGACACATCGATTTCGATCCGATGAGTATCTACGGAGATTTGAGGAAAATGAGTTTGTCCTGATGAATTGCCGGTATCTCAACCGAGCATACTTCCGGGAGAATGCGCCTCATATCTCTGAGATGATTACCCATTTTGGTCTAGGGCGATTGGTGTATTGTCAGCACGATGCAAACATTGACAAGTGTAAAGAATTCTATGCAAACCTCACATGCATCAATTCCGATAATGACCTCTATGAGTCCATGGTGGCAGGAGTCACCATTCCCTTCTCATCCACAGTTTTAGGTGCATTTCTAGGTTGTAGGGCGTCTAACAATGCATTTACATATTTTTCTAAGATTATCGAGCCTTTTATATTGCCTGGTGAGACCTTAGACCAGATTCATTTGTATTATTTTGGGAGACGCCGAGTTTCTACGCAGCACCTTTTTGAGGCCAAGCACATGAGTCCTGCTAATAAGGTGTTATATAAAGTTGTGTTAGACTGCATTTTACCTATTGTTACCAAGGGGAGGTGGATGATTCGACTTCCTCACTTGGTCATGATGTACGCACTAGAGAGAAGTTTAGACATTGATGTCACCCTGCATGTGTTTACATCCATCGTCCATTTTTCCCATAGTGTCAATGGGAAGATATACATGCCCTTTTGTCATGTCCTGACCGAGTTCTTTGAGTCTAGGGGTATATGCATGACTAGCGGTCAGGTACGTCACTTATCCAAGAACTATGATCAGATTGGTGCACGCCAGTTGTCCTTGGCAGGTATTGAGTGTAGACAGGGGGAGTTCGTCCGGAGGCAGCATCCTGACTCTTCAAGTTCTGATGAGGAGCTTGCTGGTGGAGTTACACGAGAGGAGTTCTCCCAGCTCCAGTCTGAGGTTCACGGTCTCCGGGAGGACTTCCATGGCTTTCAGCAGCAGCAGATGGGCTTCCAGCAGACATAGACTGCCATTCAGGAGAATGTTCATGGCCTCACACAATTCTATCAGGGGTTTCAGCGAAAACAGGATGAGATATACGCGATGATCCAACAGTTGCATCTCACGTATCAGGCCCCTCCTCCAGGCGACGACATGCAGTAGAGTTCAGTTGATGGTTGAGTGTTGAGAGTGTCTTGCGTAGATTTACATTTTATCTCTCAAACACTTTTTTTTTGTCATTGTAATATTTAGCTACTTCGGGGCTTTAGCCCTTGTGCCACTTTCATGTTTATTTTCAAGTCATGTATGAAACATTTGCTTATACTTTCATGTTATTTTATAAAATCTTATCTCATGGCTTGATATGACTTATATTGTTTGAAATTCATGAATTGCTATTGAATGATAAGATATGACTTATATGGGTACAAGGGAAGGTTCATGTATATGTATCTAGGGTTAAATATAAAAGAGGGGGTGGTTGTATCATCATGAGTATATATAAAGAAAAAGGGGAAAGTTGAGACCAATTCTATGTGTAAAATGGTAATGGTTGTTGTTGGCAATCATATGGATTCATATATGGATTTCAAAGTTGATACAAAATGCCAATTTTTGAGAAGATTTGAGTTTGTACCAAAAGTCAAGCACATTTGATATTTTTCATGAAAATATATTTTTCTGGGGTAGAGTATATCCTAACAAATGTGCTTGTAAAATTTCATATTTTTCGGAGTTTTGTAGAATTTTCTACGCGTTTCTGAATTTGGGCTGTAAATTCAGGTTTAGATTGGGCAGTCGACTGCTCTGTGGGCAGTTGACTGTTATTTCTATTTGATGATTTCCGAAGGGGTTTTCAAAATAAAGTGAGTTCTTTTTGACAGTAGGGGTAGGATTGCTTAGGGCAATCTTTTTGATGGTGTCAAAGGGGGAGAAAGTGTGGTGTTAAGTTGGGTTTAAATTAATGTGAGAAAATACTTGTGGTGTTAAGTTGGGTAGAACTTAACTTGATGTTGTGTAATATGAGAATTGAAAATTGGGAGAGGGCATATGATAAGGGGGAGGTTGCCTCTTGTTTGCTATGTTTAAATTTTCAATTGCTATTGCTATTGTTGTTTTTGTTTACCTAACTTAAACATATTGCCACACATCAAAAAGGGGGAGATTGTTGGGGCAATCGACCCGGGTATGATCTTGAGGATCATGAGTTTTAATGTGTGTGTCAATATGAGTAAGTTAGGGTGTGTTGTTGGACTAATATTTGTATGTGAGTGTACAGGTTTGCAGGTATACATAGACTTGGTTGGATGTCTTCAGGTGAAGGGTGACATGGAGGCAAGCTGGAGGCTTGTGTGCTCATCCGAAGGGCCATGGATAGCAGAGACGATGAGCCGAGGGACGCGGACTTCGAAGCATGCATGAAGGGTGACATGGAGGCAAGCCGAGGGCTTGCGTGCGCATCCGAGGGACGGGAGTCGAAGACGAAGAGGGCGTGAAGGCAACAGATCGAGACTGCTGATTGAAGAGTTGACCAGGTCGTAAGGGTCCGAGTGTAAGTGTTTGTACTTGGGAACTAAGCCGGGAGGGTTTGAGTGCGGAGAGAAATGTACTCGGGAAGGGAACCCTAGGCTTAGAAGGGGACCAGTAGGCAGTCGACTGGGATGGTCAGAATTCGAAAGGTCAGTGTGAGTATTCGAATTTCAGGGAGGACCAGTCGACTGCTCCAGGACCAGTCGACTGACCAACGATCATATTCAGCTCGAGCTCTATTTAAAGGAGTTCGGTTCAAGCTGTTTATCCTTGGCGAAACTTGCTTGGATAGAGTGAGTTAGTAGCCTTTGTTGCTCAGATAGTGTCCAGAGGTTGTGGAGAGGTTTCTCCACCCACAAGGAGTTACGAGATCTAGCCGGAGGTGCTCCGGGGAATCATCCACCGACGGATTAGGGATCGCTCACCTTATGGGCAGCCGTGGAGTAGGAGTTTTTATCTCCGAACCACGAAATAGGTGCGTTAGCATTGTTTTCATTTGTTTTATTAGATTTCCGCTTGCGCTTGCTAACATTATAGGTAGAAAAGTCGAAAGTTGCTATTCACCCCCCTCTAACAAGACAAACACGATCTAACATGTCCAAGTGCGAGGCGAAGGGCGGTCGAAAATCGATAAATCCCACCACATATGCTAATGGATTCCATGGGAAATCGATTTTCTTCCTAAAATAGATTTTTAGATTTTTTTAATTTTCTATTTATTCGAAAATATTTTTTTTTAATTTATAGCAAATTCTTAATTTAATTACTTAAATATAATTATAAGGATACTTGTCATTTTATCATAATATGAATTACCTTTTTTTTTATTGAAGGTCAAACAAAAGAATGCAATATATCCTTGTAATCTTACATATATGATTTATAATTTACTGGCCAAATACACTAATATAATATTACATCATTATAAACATTATAAATTCGATTACAATACAAACTTAGCACAGCTTGATTGAAATATAAATTTAATCCTCAAGTTGCTATAATTTATCACGTGCACGGATGACCAATACTTTAAAAAAAATCTATAATATAATAGGAATGGTGTATATAACAATAGAAAGAGTGAAAAAATTTCTAACGAAATATTAGTAAATAAAATCAAATTATTATAGAATTATTAATATAGGAAGAACAAATATAAATATCATAATTTAATGCTGACAAAAGAAATAGCTCCTTGAACTACTCTAGGGTAACCGCAAGTCAATGCGGTGTTGGAAGTAACATGTGGCCTATTAGCATTTGAAGTGTGGAAGAGGAGGAAAATATTGCTTCCTTAGGATTAAGCCAGTAGTTATAGGATCATTCACAGTCAGTTAATTCTCAAGCTCAACCACTCAATAATATCTTGAATAATGCCATCTCTTTCGGGTTCAAAAAGAAGATCATGTGATAAGTCCTTGTATATTTTGAGTGTTTTATCGGAGGAGGATGCTTCTTCATAGAGCCTTTCTGTAGCTTCTGGGATGGTTAGCGTATCCGCTGATCCAATAAGGGCCAGGAAGGGCACTGAAACTCTCCGCAGGTTCTTATACAAGAATGACGATATCCTCAATATCTCGTAACCCGTTCTGACTCTGATGGGCCCAGTAAAAACAAGTGGATCGGTGTATTTGTCCCTTAAAGCCACAGGATCACGCGAGACGGGTGAGTCACTCTTGTATGCTGCTCTGAATTGGTATTCAGGAAGTAAGAGGGATAAAATTGGTGCGATAACCTGATAACAAAACCATGTTGTAGTCACAAATCGACTAGGTAAGTTGATAGATAATTCATTTTGAACCATGCATAACTGAACTACTATTTTTCAGTACAATAGCCATCTTATCAACACGTAATAATCTCATAAAATCTCAGTTGTCCAGTGAACAATTTTGAGAAGCAAGATAACTTCTAGGTATGTGGAGGGTATTGGGTATTTAGCAACTTTGTTAACTTCACTCTATGCAACTGTCAAGAGAAATACAATACTTACTGGGATCAGTGGATGAGATGGTCGAACATGAATAGCCGGAGATGTTAATATGAGACCTTGTATAAGAACCTTTATCTTCGGGTCCAATGAAGCCTTAATGTTTCAAGCACATGCAAAGTTTGCAGGAAAAAATTGGTCTGAATCTGATGTAAAAGGATGGATGATGTCTTTTTACAATGAAATATCAATGTACCTTGAGAGCTATGGCTGCACCCGTGGAATGACCAAAGACAAAGCACGGAAGTCCCTGATTCTGGCTAATTACCTTCTCCAGAAAATTTTTCTGTAAAAGAACCATCATCAACTATATTAAAACAGGGTATAACAGTTGAGAATATGTTCAAATGGCATGATAAATTAAGCAAACATACTAGATCATCAACGGCCTGATCAAGGGAATGGACATACCCATGCAAGCCATCACTTCCACCATGACCTGAAAACAGAAAAGCTTTAACTTGTAAGAGAGGATTTTGGAACGAGTATGCAAATGTTTCCAAAAAGGTTAATCATCCTGATCACATCTCCTTTCCTTTATTGATTTCCATTTTCACTTTTCCCCATTTTTCCTCCCACTTCAACTATGGCTAGTTTTCATTATTAACTAACTTCTTGAAAGGAGCTTTCAATGTTCACCTGTAATAATTGCAACTTGTTTTTGGTTGGAAGGTGGAATCCTGTCACTTTCCAATTTATCAAAATATAAACTAAGATAAACTTGGTTTAACTTCTAATAACTGTCTTAAAAATGTCCCTTGATAAAAACTAAGTCCTAAAATTAATGTTGGTGGGAAACCCTGTGCTCAGGAGATTGAAAGCAAATGGACACCTGGAAAGGGGAAGATGACCCTGAACAGGGAACAAACTGAAGTTCAAAAGGTGTCTAACTGAAGAGGCATAGCCCCTTGGTTTGTGTAAAGCCACAGTTATGAAGATGCCCTTAAGTGAATAAGATAGACTTTTAACTGTGAAACTGAAGTCAAAAGAGATGCCTAAGTGAATATGCAGAAGCCCTCAAATTTTATAATACCTAATTGCATTAACCACATACTAGGTGAAAATGAAATTCTAATGAATGTCTAATTGAAACCCAGACTAGGCTATGGGATCAGAATCCAAAAGAATCAAAGAGATGCATTTTGGGGTTCACACAAATGGTAGCGACAAAGAATATATTGTTCACAAAAAAGGGTTGTTACAGCCATCAAAACAAAAGACAAGTTTGAAAAAAGGGAGCTTAACTAGGGATCTGTTTCCTAGACACTTTTCCCCTTCTTCTTAGCTTGAGAGACTAGAAACCTAGCTTTGGCTTTCCCTATAATTATCTTGGTTGTCAATGAAGTATATTGATGTGTCTTGTGTAGGCTAGTCCTCCAAAGTCCTTTTGTACACTAAGGGCAGGGTGGTCTCTAAGATGGGATGAATTTTATAGCTCAATGTTAGCCACTGAGGTTTTGAGTTGGAAGGAGTCACTGGCTAACTTAGAGTAATCGCTGTGAAGTTACCAGCCCCAAATGCCCCTCTTTTGAGCTCTGGCTCACTTTATTTCAATGATTCCCTCTCGATCTTAAAATGTTTGTCCATGGCATGCTTCTTTCTTTTCTTCAAGGCAATTTTGAATCTTCATTTTCTTCTAATGACTCTTAGTTTCTTTCAAATCCCACATCACTCATACTCATAACTTGGATGGCTTAGCTTTTTATCTGCTCCATATTTGTGCCATCATCATCTTCATCTGTGATTCATTGTCTTCTAAGGTTCTTTATTAATTACCATTGAATCTCCAATACATCGATTCATTTCTACCCTTAATCAAACAACTCCGTCATATGCTGAGAGACACTGAGGATTATCTTCTTCTCACCTTTCCCATACAGATAATATCTTCTTGGGGTTCTCTAGCAAATCCAGAATTGATCTCTTGTCTTCCCTTCCCAACTCCATGCTCGGTTCTTTTCCATAGGCAATGCTAAGGCTACTATGATGATTTTATAGATAATAGAACTCTTCTAATTATGTTGATTTAGCTCAGACTTTATTTCAAATTTGTAGCGATATGCGTTCAAGAACATAAAATTCAGTCAAGATTGATTGGAGCTAATTGAATTCATCTGAGTTGAAAACAGTTCAACTTGAAATGGTTTCAGCTTGAAGTGGTTCAAGATTTGATTTGAGTTCACCGAAGTTGAGAGGCAACTCAACCTAGATGAAGGAATTGATTTGAAGTGGACTCTAGTTCGCCTGAGTTAAATGCAATTTGATCACTTGAATGGAGATAATTAAGGTAGGGTTGGATGACCTAAGGTGGAGCACTTGATCTAGCTTGGTGTGGAATGAGAATTAGAGGCAAGTAAGGCTCCTCTCTTGCACCTTCCTCCTTGCTAGGAGTTGCTAAAGCGATCAACGTTTGGAAAATCAATGGAAAGCTTAGAGGAGGTTATGTAGAGGCTTTGAAAAAGATGTCCTCGCAATAATATGACAACTCTCCTTTCATAGGCCTTTGGAGGCGAGCACCCTCCATTGTCTTTTTATCATGTCTCATGTCTAGGTTGGCTCTGCTCAGCTGCCATGAAAACCTATCTGACACTCACATTAAAACTATCTAAATCTTACATGTAAGGACCATACAACATCGTTTAGGTTTCTAGAATGTTCCACCCATATTAATCATCATTTCTAAATCTTCTAGTGTTTGACTTCTTATGTGCCATGTATAATTGTAGCCAAATTTGTAATTTATCCATGACAATCAACAGCTATGTATTTTTCATCTCCGCATCATCAATCAAAGTATCTTATTCCTTGAGAATAGTAATTAGCTTTGTAAATAGATCTAATTAGCTTAACCATTCTAAAAATAAATTCATATGTGCAGCAATTTATAAAGTTAGTAACCGATACATTATAATTGGTTGTTTGTTTAAAACTCACCAATCCAATCCACACCATAAACTTTGAATGCGCTGTCATTTAGACGCTTTGCAAAATGGTTATATCTTCCACTGCCAAAATAAATATAACAAACTGTATTTGAGAAAAACAGAAACCATAGCCATGGTATCTCTAGCTGCAACAAAAAATTAAAAAAAGAGGAGCTTTTACTTGCATACCTATGCTCATTCAAACCATGTAAAATAACAACTAGTCCCCTGCAAACAATCGGAGCTTTATTAATTAGAGATAAAAGAATAATTCATGAAAGAGAGCAAGTATATTCCAAGTACCATAGACGAGATATGATGTGACAATAATCAATTTAGTGCTACTCATGATAAATCTGCACATGAGTGGAAAAGAGCTACAAATTTTGATTATTGGCAATCAAGATACTAAGATTTACAATTAATATAAAACCTTTATAAAATAAGGTTGAATGAATACAGCAACACTACTAGAGGATAATGACAAGGACACAAATGTTCATCAGCACACAAAGAAGATTACAAGAAGCATCACAAACAAACACATCTCTATAGACTTTTCTAGTCCTTGTTGCCGTTCTCAATTAGCTCCTCAAGCAGCCACATTTTTCAACAATAAATTCCCTTTAATTAGCACCAACAAATACTAATATTCAGGCTGACTACCCTTTTTTTTACTACTATGCTATTCTTTGGACCTAGTCGACCATGACTTTAGCTTCATTACGAACGACCAATTTGGCCACTCAAACAACTGCCTCTTTGGACATACAAATGTATTCCCTTGCTATGATCTACTCAGCATCATTTCCCTAAAAATCTTAGGTAAACATAATTTTTATACCCCCCAACATCACACATGACCTCTTACGAGAGACTCCATTATTCATCTACCAACCAAATTGAAAAGAAGCATAAGAAAAAATTATGATCAAACAATGATTTAGCATTAAGTCTAACTCAAACATACAAACTTATCCACAAATACACTTTTCTAAGTTCCCAAGCATCTTCCAAATATTTTATATATGTCCCTAGAGTTAAGAAATACCGCAGGCTTCTCAATTAGTCTTTTCAACCTCACAATTTCTATCAACTCAAAATGCACGAAAATATTTCATTAAAATAGTGGGTGAATTCCAGTAACAAAAGACATCTACGACATGCATATCTCCCTCTCTGCCATTAACAAAGGAAGATCAAAGTTTGAGCAGACAGTTAAGCAAGATGCTTGTCTTCTCAGACAGAAAAACTGCAGGCACTGTAATTAAATAGAGTAGAATAATATTTTCAGGTTGAAAACAATTGAAACAACAAACCTGAAGATGAATTAGCTAGTAACATAGTTTTATTTTTCTCAACGAGAAATATAATGAACAGTAGGGAAAAGGCCTTTTACCGGGATTGAGGGAAGAGAGGCGTCCAACATTGTGTGAACAACTCATCCCCTCTTGCTGTCTGAATCACCGCAAACTCCCTCACGCTACTCGCCAACTCAACCGCTGCGGCCGCCTCCTCTGCCATCTTGATAGCTAGGGCCTTCCTCGCTGCCACCATCTCCAAGTCCTTTTTCCTTGGTTGCACAACCACTTCCTCCGCCTTCGCCTGGACCGCGCCTTGCAGTCCTTTGAGGAGCACCCCGGTGCCTCGCACGGCGATCAGGGTTACGACTACTAAGAAGCGACATCCCGCATCAAACAGGAGGAACGTTCGCGTCAACGCCGTGCTATTCTTCCCGGACTGATCAATCCCCGGGGGCCCCCTCCACCGCTCCCCATCTGCCGGAACGTGCTCCGTCCGCCGGAAGGGGAGCAGCAAAAGAAGACGAAACGCGTCGAAGATCAGGAGACCGCCCTTGAACACGAAGAACGTGAGAAGGGCGGCGAAGCATCCTCCCGCACCCCGCGTCGGCACCAGCGAAACCGAGGGCGGCGCGAATCGCGCCTTCTCCGGCGACGAGGACCTCTCATCCTCGTCCTCCGCCCGGGATACGTCTTTCCGAGCTCCAACGCGAGCCATTTCCACCGATTCAGAGTGAGAAAAAGATCGCGATCTTCCTCGGACAGATCTTCGCTTCTGCGTTCCAAACGAGATCGCATTGTTGCGGTGATTAATCGACAACCTTGCGATCGAATGGGATCGGGAGCGCACTAGAGAAGGCGAGATGGTTGGGTTTGGGGAGAGTTTATATTTCAACATTTTGATAGACGGAAGGTTCTGGTAGAAGACGAGGATGAAGGCTAGTCATTCTTCTGTGATTAGGCCCATCATTAATTCTAGGCCAGCGACCACACCAAATAGTTTGGAAATGGCCGTACAGATGAGCCACGCGTCATATCAGTTTTATAAAATGTGCACGCCTAATTATCATTTTTATAAAAAATCTTACTATAAAAAAAATTAAAATAGCACCTGTTAAAAAACATCGGTAAATTGTCATGAATTCCCCAATAACCCTTTAATTTTTGTATACACTTCCCACATAAATTTTTCTTTGTATTTACTCCCTGATCGATTGAGTATAAAAGAATGAAAATTGAGTATACATCAGTGAAAACTGAGTATAAAAGAGTGAAATTTGAGTATAAAAGAGTGAAAATTGAGTACATGGATTATTGATGTGGTGGATGCAACTTTATCAATTTTCTAACTTTTATACTTAACTTTCTTCAAATAATACTCACCAAATTGTCTTGTCAATCCCATCAGGGACTACATGTAAAGAAAAGTTTGTGTAGGGATTGTATGCAAAGTTGACTTGGTACATAGGGAGTTTATGAAAATTTACCAAAAAAACATCTAGATTAAAATAAGATGATTTAAAGCAAATTGTAAAGAATATTTTAATATAAAAGTATTTCATCTATAATAATTTTAATAACTTAAATAAAAAAATTAAGTTGATTTACTTTAATATATTATAGTAATTACAACCTAATTAAAATGAGAGTTTTTAAGGTAAAAATATGTCACGACTATTCTGAAAAAAAAAATCTTTGATGAAAATAATAATAAAAGTGTCCGTTTATGTTGCCCATGTGATACTTAGGGAGTGTTTGGGAGAGCTTTTGCTAGCTGCTTTTTAGATTCTAGCTATATAAAAATACTTTTGAGTGTTTGTGAATACCATATTCTACTTTAACTTCTATAACTTTTAATCAAAAGCTAAAAGCAAGAATTTGATGTTTTTTTCTGCTTCTGCTTTTTTGTTTATGGTCTAGAATTAAAAGTAGACATTTATACCTTTAATAATTTATCATTTTACATAATTGCCACCATAGTTTTAAATAAAATTTTATATTTTCATATAATTTATATATTCATAATTTTTTTTATAAATTTTTATAAATTTATATAAATTTGTCATTATTTATATTTTGATTAATTATATATTTTTTAAACATATATATTATTTAAAAAATTAATTTTGATATAATATTCAAAATATAATTATAAATATATAAAATATTATTGATGGTGTATCAAAATTATATTTAGATAATTAAAAAAATAATTTATATAGTTTAAGGATATTGTTGTCATTTAACTAAAAATTAAGCTTCGAAGCAATTATTCACCAAATACTCGAACTTTACCTTGTATCAGCTTTTAGCTTCTATTTCCAAACACTCCATGCTTTAGCTTCTCACTGATTTCAAGATAATCTCTATAAGAATCACTTTTTAAAAAGTAAAAGTTCTCTCAAACACTCCGTTAATTACATCCCTTCTAATTAATTTTGAAACTGAGCAAATTGAATATTAAGAAATTTTTTTGCATATATTGTTGAGCGAGTCATTATTTATTTTATGTTAAAGAGAAGAATGAAGAATCTCGTAATATTTAATTATGGGTGATTTCAATGAAAATTTTTATAAGTCTCGGTAAATCAGAAAATATTTATGATGAATAGTTAGAAAGAAGTTTAAAATATCATAATTACATTCTTATTTAATGAAAAAATTCTTATAAATATGTGGTACTTAAGATTAAATCATTTACTGTGTTATAATCGGTCTTTTATATTAAAGGAAAAAAATATTAGACCAGATCTTAGAAAAATCTTACATGAAAATCTGAGATACTGATTCGGTCAGATAGAAGTATTTCATTGATCATCAGAATAAATCGAGAAATATTCATGGTAGACGGTCTAGAAATCTAGCGTCCTTCACGTCTTATTAGACAAAAAATTCTTGTAAAATACGCTGTAGTTAGAGATTGAATTATGAATATCTGATATAATGACTAGTCGTCTTTTATGTTAAAGAAAAAATATTAGACCAAGTAACAGACGAACCTGAGATTCCTGATCTAATCTTACGGAAGTTTTCCATCGGTCACTAAGATAAATCAGGAAGTATACGTGGTAGGCGGTCTAAAAGTCTAGTGTCCCAGGGTTTCCGTCCTATTTAGAAACTTTTATTTTATAAAATACGTTATAATTAGAGATTGAATGATGAATATCTAAAATAATAATTAATCGTCCAATAATTGTAGCATAGACTGAGCAGCACCTTTTATGTTAGAGAGAGATGAGGGGTAAGTCGTCCGATAGTTAATTTCTACGTATAAATTATGCAAATGAGAGTCTCGTGACAACATAGTATACCCGGCAATTTACCAAAAGGCGTACCCAATAATTGGTATTTACCAAAAGACGTACCATGATTTCATTGTTACCAAAGGGCGCACCTATTTTAGTGAACTTCCTCTAATACCCCTCCTGCCAAATAATGCATGCCTTTCTCTTTCTCTTTCTCAGTAACAAATCCTCAGGCAATGGAATCTACTTTTTCAGATTTGATATTTTAAAATAATATATTTAGAAATCGGTTTAAAAACGTAAGTTAAAGAAAGAAAAAAATTATTTCCATTAATAAAAAATTCTCTTCCAACTGATTTTAAAAAATTAAAGTGATGAAATTTTATATTTGATTAATATAAATTAATATATTAAATAATATTTAATAAATATATTAATATATAACAAAGACTTAAAATTTAAAAAGTCTGAAATCTTTTTATTTCAAACTAAGTGTAGACCTGAAATCTTAATCAAAAGATTTCAGGCCCACGCTGGGCCTGAAATAACGTGGGCCTGAAATAAAAGATTTCAGGCCTAGCGTGGGCCTAAAATAGAAATATTTCAGGCCCAGCGTAGGCCTGAAATAGAAATATTTCAGGCCCAGCGTGGGCCTGAAACAAAAGATTGCAGGTCCTGCATCGGCCTGAAATCATGTGTTATGATAGGGTTTTTTACGTAGGCCTGAAACATAAAGAAACATCTCTTTATATTTTTGAAATCACAATAAAAATCACTGAGAAAGACTACCTTACGTGAGATATTCTAATTAATATAAAACATACATTATATTAAAAACAAACTTATATATATATATATATAAAGCAACTTTAGGGCCTGAAATCAATTGATTTCAGGCCCTGCATTTTGATTTCAGGCCCAGCGTGGACCTGAAATAGAAATATTTTAGACCCAGCATGGGCCTGAAACAAAAGATTTCAGGTCCTACGTTGGCCTGAAATCATGTGTTATGATAGAGTTTTTTACGTAGGCCTGAAACATAAAGAAACATCTCTTTATATTTTTGAAATCACAATAAAAATCACTGAGAAAGACTACCTTACTTGAGACATTCTAATTAATATAAAACGTGGATTATATTAAAAACCAACTTTTATATATATATATATATATCGATTGTTGAAAAAGAAAATCTTATTAACTTAAATTTACTATAACTCAACTTCTAAATCTAAAATTTTAAATGTTAAATACCTATAATATATCAGTAAATTATCTTTAAATCCCCATTTGAATCTCAAATTTTACTATCAGTCCCCATATCAGAAAAAATTTATTTTCACTCCCTGCATGCAAAGTTTTATTTTCTTCAACTCCTTAATATATACCGATTTACTTAATTGTCCTCATTGCTTTTAGGTACAAAATGTTCAAAATGAGGTATCATTCCTTCGAAATTCAGTATCATTTAACTAGAATTTAGTATATTTACTATTAAATTGAGTACGATTCTTTTTCAAACCCAGTGTATCGAGAATCGATTCTTTTTCAAATCCAATTGATCGAGAATCGATAGGAACTGCTTATAATTGATTGAAGCTATTCTAATCAATTGAGGAGCTCCGATTGATTAGAAATTGATCGATAATCGATTAGTTATATTTGTCATAGAGAACATCATCCTTATTTTTTATAGGTAAAAAAAGTCCAAAATTAAGTATAATTTTTCCTAAATTCAGCACATTTAAATTAGACTTTAGTATATTTTCTATCAAATTAAGTATAATTTTTTTTACGTTTGATCAATTGATTAGGAGTTTATACCAATCAATTGGCTTAGGATGAATTAATTGGGTCATACTCAATTTGATAGAAAATATACTAGATTCTAGTTAAATGATGCTAAATTTAGGAAGAATTATACATTATTTCGGATTGTTTGTACCTAAAAAAATTGAGGGAAATTAGGTAAATTGGTAGTTGAAGCTGTTGATGTAGTCTGACCCTGATTGTTATTTTGGTGTTGACATCAATTTTAGTTTAGGCTGATTATGATGATTATGATTAAGTCCTGGTCGGGGATCAGACATGGTATGGAAAATCCTAGCTTGGAGGGCTAGGTGTTGGAAAATCCTAACCTGGAGGGTTAGTGTTGAAAATCCTAACTTGGAGGGCTAGGTGTGTGAAAAGTCCTAATTCGGAAGAGGTGGGTGAAAAGTCCTAGCTTGGAGGGCTAGGTGAAAAGTCCTAGCTTGGAGGGCTAGGTGAAAAGTCCTAACTTGGAGGGTTAGGTGAAAATTCCCATCTTGGAGAGTTAGGTGAAAAAGTCCTGGCTTGGAGGGTCAGGTCCTAGCTTGGAGGGCTAGGTTTGGAAAGTCCTAATCCGGAAGAGTTGGGTGAAAAGTCCTAGCTTGGAGGGCTAGGTGAAAAGTCCTAACTTGGAGGGTTAGGTGCAAATTCCCAACTTGGAGGGTTAGGTGAAAAATCCTTAGCTTGGAGGGTTAAGGTGGATGAAACCCTAGCTTGGAGGGCTAGGTTGGAGCCCTTGGATCGGTCTGGTGACCGATCAGGGAGTTGGCACGGTGCTCCTTCGTGGATCGGTCTGGTGACCGATCCAGCGATGACTGATCGGTCTGGTGACCGATCAGGGAGTATGCGTTTCACCAATTGCTTTGCTCCTGATCGGTTGGGTGACCAATCAGGGAGCAAACAGTGAGATTGAGTTCCCTTGCTGAACTGCTCCTGATCGGTCTGGTGACCGATCAGGATCACTGTGCAGATCGTTCTGGAGAACGATCCAGCATCGCAGGTTCCTCTCTATGATCAATCAGGACAGAGCCTGATCGGTCTGGTCACGACCTGATCGGTCTGGTGACCGATCAGGAGGTTTCCTGATCGGTCCGGTGATCGATCAGGAGGTCTGGACTGCGATGCTCAGAAATTGCCCGATAAAGGGGTGGATCGGTCGGGTGATCGATCCACAACCTGGGATCGATCTGGTGATCGATCCAGGAGAGTCCCAAAGAAATCGCGATTTCTAATTGAGCGTTGGGGACCGATCAGGATGGAGCCTGATCGATCTGGACCCATCCTGATTGGTCTGGTGACCGATCAGGAGGCTCTCTGATCGGTCCGGTGACCGATCACTTTAATTTAAAATGCACTGTCAGACGCTCTGATCGTGTCTGAACGTATCCGATTCTCTGCGCTTAACTTTTGATTCTTGATTTTACTGAGTGATATGTTGTTCTAATACTCTGATCAAGCTGCAGGTGACAGGGAAGGATTCAAACACTCAAGGAGAAGTCAATGGAGGCTTTCCTTGGAGCAGGTTTGTCCGTTTTCCATCTCAGGTTGCAACGGCTGGAGCTGCAGACTGGAGCTGCTGACTGGAGCTTGGCTGAGGGGAGCTCAGGAAGTCCAGGGAGGGTTCAGTGGTAGCTGGCGTTGGCAGGGAAGCAGCTGGAGGCTGCAGGAGATGCTGTCACCTGGTGCTGAGTGGAGAAACAAAAGGGCGGAAGAAGGCTTCGTTGAAGCAGTGTTCTAGAGTTCGCGAACTGAGTTCTTGCTGCGCCTTCGTGTTCTCCACATCTTGCTTGCGTGTTCTGAAGTTCCATCATCTTGTGCAAGTAACTACAATCTGTGAAGCAACCATTCATTACTTGAGCGCTTGGAGGAGGGAACAAGAAGCTCCGAGTCCAACAGCGAGAAGACACGAGGAGAAGGCTCTTGCGTGAGATCGTCGCTGGGTGGAGCTTGCTGTGTTTTTGTCTTTGCTAAGTGCTAAGTAAGATCTTTCTTGTTGTTTCATTGTACTTAAACATATATCTATGATTGAAATGCTGTGGAGAGGTTTCTCCACCGAGAAGGAGGTTGCTTTCTATCCGGTGATAACTGGGGCTTGATCTGCCGACGATCAAGGGATCGCCCACCTTAAGGGCACGCCAAAGAGTAGGGGCAAGTTATCCCCGAACCTTGTAAACCCTCCTTGTTAGCGATCTTGCTAGTTGTGTTGGTTTGCCTTCGTTTTCTGTTTCTGTTTTCTGCACTGCTTTGTTTCCATTGTTTCTTCCGCTGTGCTACTGATAAGGTTGAGTGCAGAAATTTGATAAGTGCCAAAGGTCAAAGTGTTTGGCTATATTCACCCCCCCTCTCTAGCCATCCGGGTTCCAACAAGTGGTATCAGAGCTTGAGGCTCTGTTTTTGCGGATTAACAACCGAGAGCTACATCCATGGCATTGAGGGAAGGCTTCTCCACCACCCAACCTCCATTCTTCGATGGCGTTGATTTCCAATATTGGAGATCGAAGATGGAATATTACTTAAAGATGGACATCAACACTTGGTTTGCGGTGAAGGAGGGATTCACCCCTCCTAAGGATGATGAAGGCAAAGAACTCGAATCATGGCGGTAGACAGCCGAACAAACTCGGAAGAGTGAAGCCGACGCGAAGGCGGTCGTCACTCTACAATGCGGTATGAACAAAGACCAACTCATCAAGGTTGGTCCTTTCACAAGTGCAAAAGACTTGTGGAACAAACTCATCGAACTTCATGAGGGCACCCGAGATTCAAGAATCGCCAAGAGGGACTTGTTCCTCAATCAACTCCAAAATCTCTCCATGAAGGAGAATGAAATGGTAAGTGAGCTTCATAGCCGGTTCAAGGAAGTCCTCAATGGGCTTCATTCGATTGATGAAAAGGTCGAGAATCGCGACCTTGTGAGGTATGTACTAAAAGTATTTCCAAGGAATGTTTTGTGGTCATCCATGGTGGATGCCTACAAAGTATACAAGGATTTATCCATTGTTAAGTTAGATGATTTGTTTTGTGAAATGGAATTGCATGAAATGGCTAACAAAGGCCCCAAGGAGAAGGGGATTGCCTTAGTTGCAGGGGACCGATCCAACAAGAAGAAGAAGGAGAAGGAGGTCTCTTCATCTTCATCCTCTTCCGAATCTGAGTCCGATTCCGAGGAAGATGACAGCGGCTCCTCATTTTCCGAGATGGCAAACTTTGTGAGAAGGATGATGAGAAGGGGTCAACGCTTCAAGAGTAGAGGTAACTCTAGTGAAGCTAAATTTGATAAGACTAATGCTCCTTGCTTTGAGTGTGGTAGGAAAGGGCATTTCAAGAATGAATGCCCAAAACTAAAGAAGAAGGAGGAGAAATCCAAAAAGAAAGAAGAAAAATTCAAGAAGAAGAAGAAGGCCTTGAAGGCCACTTGGGATGAGTCATCCTCAAGCTCATCCGAGAAGAGAAGGAGAAGAAGAGCACAAGGCATGTGACACTCATGGCATTGGGAGATCAAGAGAGCAGTGATGAATCATCCAATTCCTCAAACGCGGTTTCATCATCGTCGGATGATGAAGAGGTAACTTCTCCCGAACTTAAAAAGTGTTATAGAGCAATTGCATGTTTAACTAGTATGCTTAAGAGGTCAAAAAATAAGGTTAAAACATTGCAATTAGAAATTGATCAATTGAAATTATCTAGGGATGATAACATTGATGATTTGCATGTTGAATTGTTAGAGGATGAGATTAAGTCTTTGAAACTTGAGGTTGAAATTTTGAAATCCTCTAAGGTTGAGGATGTAAATGGTTTGCATGATGAGTTGCTAGTAGAAGAAAACCAATCATTAAAGAGTGAAGTTGAGAGACTCAAGTATATTCTTGAGAAGTTCTCAACTAGCTCTAAAACCTTAGACATGATCTTGAATGCCCAAAGGGCAGTCTACAATAGGGCCGGTATTGGTTACCGTCCCAAAGAACCCTCATTCGTATCCTTGATGTCTAGGACTGATATGAGACAATCTAGGACACCCAAGGGTCAAAAGAAAGTTGTCAAGGCATGGATGCCTAAGACTTGTTTAGTTGACGCTTTAGGTCCCAAGGTTTGGGTACCTAAAACTTCTATTTTTCGAATTGTGTTGGTTATGATTGAGGGGGAGCATCTATCAACTTGGTTCGTTGATAGTGGATGCTCCAAACACATGACCGGGGATAGATCATTGTTTACCACACTTCACAAGAAAAGTAGAGGTAATGTTTCATTTGGCAACAATGGTAGTCTTAAGTGTTGGGAACGAGATGGCTAGAGAGGGGGGGGGGGTGAATATAGCCAACACTTGCAACTTGAATTCTAATTAGGGGTGTCAAAAATCAACACGACCCGACGACCCAACCCGAATCGACCCGAAAAAAATCGGGTTCGGGTTTAAAATTTTCGGGTTCGGGTCGGGTTCGGGTTGGGGGGTTTCGGGTTGAAAAATTTCGGGTTGGGTTCGGGTCGGGTTCGGGTTGACCCGAATTTAATATTTTATGGATTTTTTGGGGTTAAATCAAATTTTATTTTGAAAATTAAGATATTTTTATGTATATTAATATCAATATAGTATGATCATGATGAAGTATTGAGATAAAAGTGAAGAATTATAGAGAAAATGGCGAAAAAAGACGTTTTGAATCGGTTTTTTCGGGTTATTCGGGTCGGGTCGGGTTGGATCGGGTTGGTCGGGTTCGGGTTTGGGGGTTTCGGGTTGAAATCGGGTTCGGGTCGGGTTCGGGTTGGGAGTTTAAAAAAAAAAATTTCCCAACCCGACCCGAACCCGACCCGACCCACCCGAATTGACACCCCCTAATTCTAATCAAGGTTTCTGCACTTAAACTATCAGCAGCACAGCGGAAGAAATGAAGCAATAGCAGACAATGTAGAAAACAGAAACAGAGATGAAGAACTAACAACAGCAGCTATCAAGAACGCTAACAAGAGAGTTTACAAGATTCGGGGATAACTTGCCCCTACTCCTTGGCGTGCCCTTAAGGTGGGCGATCCCTTGATCGTCGGCAGATCAAGCCCCGGTGATCACCGGATATAAAGCAACCTCCTTCTCGGTGGAGAAACCTCTCCACAGCGTTTCAATCAAATATTAGTGTTTAAGCTCAATGAAACTACAAGAAAGATCTTACTCAAACCCTCGGCAAGGACAAGAACACAGCAAGCTTCCTTGAGCTCCACCCAGTGGCGATCTCACGCGAGAACCCTTCCCCGTGTCTTCCTACTGTCGGACTCCAAGCTTCTTGTTCCCTCCTTCAAGGCTCGAGTGAAAGATGATTGCTTCTCAGTCGCTTGCTCAGAATGATGGAAAAATTCAAGAGCGCAGCAAGCAGATGGTGGAAAACTCAGAACACGGCGAGAACACAGTTTGCAAGACTTGCTTCCACGAAGCCAACAGCCGCTTCTTTTGTTCCTCCACACAGCACCAGGTGACGACATCTCTGTAGCTCCCAGCTACTCGTCTGCCAACGCCAGCCTCCACTGAGATATCTCTGGACTCACTGAGCTCCCTCAGTAACGCTCCAGTCTTCAGCTCGGCCGTTGCAACCTGAGATGGGAAAACGGACAAACCTGCTCCAAGGAAAGCCACCGTTGACCTCTCCTTGAGTGTTTGAATCCTCCCCTGTCACCTGCACCTTAACCAGTCTGTTAGAGCAGCAAATCAACCAGTAAATCATGTATCAGAGGTAAGTGGCAGCGAATCGGATACTTTCAGACATGATCAGAGCGTCTGACAACACAATTTAAATTAAAGTGATCGGTCACCGGACCGATCCAGAGCTTTGTGGATCAGTCACCAGACCGATCTACTGCCATGCTGATATTTCCAGCTCTTATGGCAACAAGTCCTGATCGGTCACCAAACCGATCAGGATGAATCCTGATCGGTCACCAGACCGATCAGAGTGAGTCCTGATCGGTCACCCAGTCCGATCAGGGCATATGAACAGTAGTTTTTTAATCAGATCCAAGATCCCTGATCGGTCACCAGACCAATCCAGGACTTTGATCAGCAAGTGAACTCACTTACTTCCAGCTCCCTGATCGGTCACCAGACCGATCAGGAGCAAGGCAGCAAGGAAGCAGCCTACTCCCTGATCGGTCACTGGACTGATCAGAAGCCACACAGTAGGTTCCCAACCTCACTGTGCGCTCCCTGATCGGTCACCAGTCCGATCAGACATAGCTGGATCGGTCACCAGACCGATCCACTAAGGAGCAGCTCGCCAATGTCCCTGATCGGTCACCAGACCGATCCAGTGACTCAACCCTAGCCCTCCAAGCTAGGAATTCATCCACCTTAGCCCTCCAAGCTAAGGATTTTTCAATCTAACTCTCCAAGTTGGGAATTTGCACCTAACCCTCCAAGTTAGGACTTTTCACCTAGCCCTCCAAGCTAGGACTTTTCACCTAGCCCTCCAAGCTAGGACTTTTCACCCAACTCTTCCGAGTTAGAACATCATCCAGCCTAGCCCTCCAAGCTAGGCACCTGACCCTCCAAGCCAGGACTTTTTCACCTAATTCTCCAGGATGGGAATTTGCACCTAACCCTCCAAGTTAGGACTTTTCACCTAGCCCTCCAAGCTAGGACTTTCCACCCAACCCTTCCGAATTAGGACTTTTCCAACACCTAGCCCTCCAAGCTAGGATTTTGCACATCATGCCTAATCCTCGATCAGGACTTTAATCATAATCATCACAATCATCACACCTAACCTCCCAGGTTAGGATTTTCCATATCATGCCTAATCCTCGATCAGGACTTAATCATAATCATCATAATCATCACACTAAACTAAAATCGTTGTCAACACCAAAACAACACTCAGGGCCAGACTGCATCAACAATCTCCCCCTTTTTGTTGTTTGACCACCCGATTTTAAGTTTAGGGATTCTCAATCAATATTCCAACTTTAGAATCATAGGGGAATCCAGATCCTCCCCCTACAACATGGTCATTCTAAACTTAACCAATCCACACTCTCCCCCTTTGTCGAACACCGAAAAAGGGATCTAGAGGGGCTGATAAGTCTATACAACACTCCCCCTAAACCCTAGGGGTATCTCAAAACAGCATTTTGATCAATAATGGATAATCATATGACTACATATGGCAACATGATATAGGCATGGCAACACAAGCATATGTATCATAAGAGCATGAAGTATCAACTCACAAAGCATGCCATAATATTCATAAGTATCAAATAGACATGGCAATATAAACAAGAATATGGCAATCAAACAATAAAAATTGCACATAATCATCATGGCATCAACAACAACTAGATAAGCATGGCAGGTAATATATATATATATAGCAAAGCATGAAGACATCCGAATAAGTAGCAAAGTATGTGTGACTCAAGGTCACAACAACCAAGTCAGAGGGCATACTGCCCTACAATTAAACAGATCAAGACATCATCACTCGACAGCAATATCGTCATCAGAATCATCAATATATATGATATCCCCAGGTAAAGGACCACTGGGGGATGCACCATCAGGAAATGTGTGATGATACCACTCTTCATACCATCGGTCCTGGAACGAGCTCATCTCAGAGACATCAGATGCTAGGGCATCCAGACGGCGATCGAAAGACTGAAACTCAGAGCTGACTTCCTGTTGCCAGAGCTCGGAAACATGTAATTCGTGCCGCAGCATCCGCTCTATCTCCGCAACCTGCCAGCATAGGTCAGGAGCCTGCTCATCATAATCAGCAGCAGAATGCTCTGTGCCACGGGCTGCTCTCGGTAAATCTCCCATGGGTCTCCGATCTTTCCACTGTAATCCCCGTGATCCCACAATAACGCCAGACTGAGCCAGCATGCGTCTATCCAGACGACAATGCTGTCGTACCATAGGCACAATGTGACCCTGTGAAACATCGATGCCCACCGACTCCAGCCAGGCAGTGATGATGTGACCGAATGACATATAGACTGACTGGGATAACGGCATACTGTGGGCGATGATAGAAAAATAGACCGAAGCCACTGGGTCAAAATCTAGCTGCTGATGCATCCCATAAAGCATCACACAGTGGAATGGGTGAATCTTATCAAGATGTTTCGAGGTAGTGGGGAGAAGACAATTGGTGATAATTTTAAATAACACATAGTCAGCAGAGGAAAGACGAAGAGCAGAGAAAGTGGGAAAGTCACGAGTGCTTTCACCACAACCCCTTGGTCTGGGATGGCCTAGAAAATATTCGTAGATAGAATCGGGGGTCACTCCATCAAAGGGAACTGGAAGGAGATCAGGAGGGAAAGGGTAGAGAAAGAAATCATTGACTGACCTGCGACAGTCAAGAAACTCAGTGAAAATAGATCGATTGAATTCAAGATCAACACCAGCAACACGGGTCCTCCACCCAGTGCTCCATCCAGTACCCTCGCCACATATCATATTGTTATAGAATTCAGAGACCAAGTCAAGATTGATTGGTCTCTCAAGATAAAGAATAGATTGGAGATTATAATGGGTGATAATGTGTCGGATGGTCGGGCAGTGTTCATAGATGAAAGAATGGTCGATAGTTCGACATGGCATCAATTTGAAATTGTGCCATTGAAACTTTAGGGCAAGAGAGACACTCTGAAATCGAGAGTGTGGAGGTGGTGGAGACATTGGAGAGGATGTAGATGACGAGGGAAGTTTCCCCCTTGAACTACTCTCGGCTACCTCCTTTCCCTTAGCAGATTTTCTAAAGAATTGAATGGATCATGTCAACAAGTGTAATGCATTCGATAAGATTGATCATGACACATAGATTGAAGCACAAGAATTGATCATAAGATGAGACCCAATCGAAAGATATAAAATTTTTGGTCATGAGATGAGAAAGAGATTCACGGCAAAGGCAAAAGGATCAAGACATCACAACAAAAACATGGTTAGCTTCACAAACATATATTCTAAGAGCTGTTGTGAAAGGAAAACTGAAATCAAATCTTACTTAGGCGCCATTGAAGTTTGTTTGAAGAGAGTGCAAGACTGAGAAGAAACTTGCGATAGAGAAGGAGACTTCGAGTACGCAAGAGCTTGGAGTTCGGAGAAAACGCCTGTAGAAGCCTTCGCAGAAGAGCTCTCATGCGCGTGAAGAAGGAAGACACAAAGACTCTCTCGCTCGCTAGCACAAGGTTGCGCAGAGTGTTTCGGCGCTAGGGTTGGGGAAAACGAAAGTTTGAAGAGAGTTAATNTGATCGGTCGATGACCGATCAGATGCTCCTGATCGGTCGGGTGACCGATCAGGATTTGATCAGTAGTGTCCGGAGAGAAAACTCTGAGCACCCTGATCGGTCTGTGGACCGATCCCCACAGGTTGCCAGATCGGTCGGGAGACCGATCCAGGCTAGCTCAGAACACTTAGTCAGATTTCGGGAGATCACAGCTTGCCTCGCAGATCGGTCTATGGACCGAACACCACAGGAAGGGGTCAGATCGGTCCAGGGACCGATCAGCTCGATTCCTGATCGGTCCGGTGACCGATCAGGGTTCCTGATACGAACTGAAATGTTCAGTTTCAGAACTTCTGAAATTTTCAAACGAAATCTGATGAACTTTGTCGAACTTAGACATGATTTTCTGACTAACATTGATCCCTGAACACGAATCAAAAATCCTTATAGGTTCAACAAACACTTTGACCCATCTTAATGGAGTCAAACTCAACCATCAATCAATCAAGCAAATTCAAACAAGTTTTTACTCCAACTTCAAGTTTCCAATCAAGTTGCCTTGATTGGAATGTCCAAGTATGATCATGGAGCCATATACACATATGTTATGCAATGGTTTTCCCCATACTTGGTCACCACCGTGATTATTATCTCGTCAACTTAATTCCTCAAGTGATGCATTGACATTTTGAGAAATCGAGTTGAACCTAACATCTCACCCCATATCTAGCAAACAAAAACATTTTGGTAACCCTTATAGTTTGTGTGAGATGTTCCCAAAGTTACCCAATTGTTCCCTAACAATTTGAAATAATCATGAAGGGTTTTGAATACAATTTGAGGATCATGAAGCGCGACACATTCCCAATTCCCGTCTTAGGAAACTAAATTCACTCTCGGGAAGTGGTTTAGTGAAAATGTCAGCTAGGTTTGACTTTGACTCTACATGTGAGAGTATGATGTTCCCCCTAGCTACATGATCTCTAATGAAGTGGTGTCTTACCTCAATATGTTTTGTCCTAGAATGATGGACCGGATTCTTGGTTAAGTTGATTGTGCTAATGTTATCACATAACACTTGCACACCCTTGTAACTCAATCCATAGTCCTCTAAGGTGTGGATCATCCACAACAATTGTGATATACTCTCTCCCATGGCGATATACTCTGCCTCGGTAGTGGAAAGAGCAACACAATGTTGCTTCCGACTCGACCAACTCACTAGAGACTATCCTAAGAATTGACAGCCCCCACTAGTGCTTTTTCGGTCCAACTTACATCCAGCGTAGTCAGAATCCGTATAGCCCATCAAATCAAAAGATTCGGTACGGGGATACCAAAGACCTACACCAATTGTGCCTTTTAGATATCTCAAAATTCGCTTAACAGCAATTAAGTGAGATTCCTTGGCACACACTTGATACCTAGCGCACATACCTACAGCAAATAGTATATCTGGTCGACTAGCTGTGAGGTATAGCAAACTACCTATCATGCTTCGATATTGAGTTAGATCCACGGGTTTACCACTCTCATCATTATCTAATCTTGTGTTTGTAGCCATGGGAGTTGTTACCTCTTTCGAATCACTCATATTGAATTTTCGAAGCATTTCATGTGTATACTTTGATTGGTGCACATGGATACCCTCGCGAGTTTGCTTGATTTCAAGTCCGAGGAAGAAAGTCAACTCTCCCACTAGACTCATCTCAAACTCACTCTCCATGTGTCCAATGAACTCATTTAAATAGCCCTTATTATTCGAGCCACAAATTATGTCATCGACATATACTTGAGCTACAAATATATTGTCACTATCTCTTCGTAGAAATAGTGTAGGGTCTATTTGACCTCTAACAAAGCCCTTTTCAATCAAGAATGTCGACAACCGCTCATACCAAGCCCGGGGTGCTTGTTTAAGGCCATAGAGTGCCTTTTTGAGCTTGAACACGTGGTTTGGATATTCGGTACTCTCAAACCCCGGAGGTTGTTCGACATAGACCTCTTCCTTAATTAAACCATTTAGAAAGGCCGATTTAACGTCCATCTGAAATAATTTGAAGCCACGGTGTGCTGCAAATGCAAGCATCAATCGGATGGACTCTAATCGTGCCACAGGAGCATAGGTCTCATCATAATCAAGACCTTCAACTTGACTATAGCCCTTGGCTACCAAGCGTGCCTTGTTTCTAATGATTTCTCCCTTGTGGTTTAATTTGTTTTTGAAGACCCATTTAGTTCCAATAATGGTGGTCTTCTTAGGCCTAGGGACTAAGTCCCAAACCTGACTCCTCTCAAATTGACCTAGTTCATCTTGCATTGCGATAATCCAATCGGGATCATTTAATGCTTCATCAATTTTTCTAGGTTCAATTTCGGAAATTAAAGCAACTTCATTAGCCTCATTCCGGTAGAATGATCTAGTCCTAACCCCTTGATGGATGTCTCCAACGATTTGGTCTTGGGGATGGATAGAGGCTAATCTCGTTTGCCTTGGTGTTGGTGGTGCTTCTTGAATAGGTTCACTAGACACAATTTCAGCCTCAGGATCCGGCTGATCAATGGGTTGTCTAGGTTCACCGTCATCAGACTCATCACCATCAACAATTGGAGATTTATTCAAACTTAGTCTCTTAAGTTCAAGTTGAACTCCTTCTACATTTTCTGATTGGTCACTTAATTTTGGAATCTCTTCAAAGACCACATCAGAGGACTCTTCAACTAATCTAGTTTTCTTGTTGTAGACTCGATAAGCTTTACTAACGAGGGAGTACCCGACTAGTATCCCTTCATCAGCCTTTGCTGTGAACTTTCCAAGGTGATCCTTGGTGTTTAGGATGAACACCTTACAACCAAACACCCTAAGATGTTTAACCGTAGGTGGTTTCCCAAACCAAAGTTCGTGGGGAGTCTTTCCTAAAAACCTATGGATGAGAACTCGATTTTGCACATAGCAAGCTGTATTTACAGCTTCAGCCCATAAGTAACTCGGGAGTGAGTACTCATTAAGCATGCTTCGTGCAGCCTCTTGAAGAGCACGGTTCTTCCTCTCTACAACACCATTTTGTTGTGGTGTTCTAGGTGTAGAGAACTCATGTCTGTAACCCTTATCTTGACAAAATTCTAGAAACCTTTGGTTTTGAAATTCACCTCCATGATCACTTCTAATTGTCTTAATGGTTGATGATTTCTCATTTTCAATTCTTCTACAAAAAGAGATAAAAATATCTAAGGTTTGATCCTTATGTTTTAAAAAGTAAGTCCAAGTGTATCTAGTAAAATCATCAATGATAACAAAGCAATATCTACTTCCATTTAATGATATGATGGTACTACAATCAAATAAGTCCATGTGAATTAGATCTAAAGCATTGGAAGTACTTACAGTGCTTTTACCTTTATGTGCAGATTTTGTTTGCTTACCCATTTGACATGCATCACATAATTTATCTTTTCCATACTTGATGCTTGGTAAGCCTCGAACTAGTCCCTTGTTGGCCAACTTCCGGATGTTCTTCATGTTCACATGTGCTAGTCTCCGGTGCCAAAGAGTGGACTCTTCTTCTTTTGACATGAAACACTTAGCAAAAGCATTAGTAGCACTTTTAAATGAAACTTGATAAATATTGTCTACTCTTGCTCCTACTAGTACCGTGTCCAAGGTGTCATTTTGTCTAACTAGACATTGACTTGGTTGGAAGTCAATTGTGTAACCCGTGTCACACAATTGACTGACACTTAGGAGATTAAACTTCATCCCCTTGACTAGAAGGACATTTGAGATTCTAAGACATTCGGATATTTGAATGTCTCCTATTCCTATGACCTTAAGGCTACCATTGTTACCAAATGATACATTACCTCTACTCTTCTTGTGAAATGTGGTAAACAATGATCTATCCCCAGTCATGTGTTTGGAGCATCCACTATCAACGAACCAAGTTGATAGATGCTCCCCCTCAATCATAACCTACACAATTCGAAAAATAGAAGTCTTAGGTACCCAAACCTTGGGACCTAAAGCATCAACTAAGCATGACTTTGACACCCATGCCTTAACAACTTTCTTTTGGATTTTGGGTGTCCTAGATTGTCTCATGTCAGTCCTAGACATGAGAGACACAAATGAGGGTTCTTTAGGGCGGTAACCAATACCGGCCCTATTGTAAACCGCTCTTTGGGCATTAAGGATCATATCTAGGGTCTTAGAGCTATTTGAGAATTTCCCAAGAATATTCTTGAGCTTCTCAACTTCACTCTTCAAAGATTGGTTTTCCTCTACTAACAAGTTATCATGCAAATCATTGATTTCCTCAACCTTAGAGGATTTCAATCTAACAATCTCATGCTTCAACGATTTAATTTCATCTTCTAGTAGTTCAACATGCAAGTCATCAATGTTATCATCCCTAGAAGCCTTCAATTGATCAATCTCTAATTGCAATGCTTTAACTTTATTTTTGGATTTCTTAAGCATACTAGTTAAACATGCAATTGCTCTATAACATTTTTCAAGCTCGGGAGAAGTTACCTCTTCATCATCCGAAGATGATGAAGCCGTGTTTGCGGAGCTTGAAGATTCATCACTGCTCTCCTCTCCAAGAGCCATGAGAGCCACTTGCCTTGTGCTCTTCTCCTCCTTTTCTTCATCAGATGAGCTAGAGGATGACTCATCCCAAGAGGCCTTCAATGCCTTCTTCTTCTTCTTGGATTTCTCTTCTTTTCTTTTGGATTTCTCCTCCTTCTTAAGCTTCGGACATTCATTCTTGAAATGCCCTTTCCTACCACACTCAAAACAAGATGCATTATTCTTATCAACCTTGAATTCACTAGTGTTACCTCTCCTTTTGAAACGTCGGTCTCTTCGCATCATCCTCCTCACAAAGTTGGCCATTTCGGATGAAGAAGAGCCGCCGCCATCCTCCTCGGAATCGGACTCGGATCCGGAAGAAGATGAAGAAGATGAGACCTCCTTCTCCTTCTTCTTCTCCTTCTTCTTCTTAGTGACTCGATCCCCTGCAACTAAAGCAATCCCCTTCTCCTTGGGGCCTTTGTTAGCCATTTCATGCAATTCCATCTCACAAAATAAATCATCTAATTTTACAAAAGATAAATCCTTGGATACTTTGTAGGCATCCACCATGGATGACCACAAAGCATTCCTTGGAAATGCTTTCAAGACGTACCTCACAAGGTCGCGATTCTCGACCTTTTCATCAATTGAGTGAAGTCCATTAAGGACTTCCTTGAACCGGCTATGGAGCTCACTTACCGACTCATTCTCCTTCATGGAGAGATTTTGAAGTTGATTGAGGAACAAATCCCTCTTTGCAATCCTCGAGTCTCGGGTGCCTTCATGGAGCTCTATGAGTTTGTTCCACAAGTCTTTTGCACTTGTGAAGGGACCAACCTTGATGAGTTGGTCTTTGTTCATGCCACATTGTAGAGTGACAACTGCCTTAGCGTCGGCTTCACTTTTCCTTGTCTGTTCGGCAGTCCACCGCGAAGATTCGAGTTCCTTGCCTTCATCATCCTTAGGAGGGATGAATCCTTCCTTCACCGCGAACCACGTATGGATATCCATCTTCAAATAGTACTCCATTTTTGATCTCCAGTATTGGAAGTCGGCGCCATCAAAGAATGGAGGTCGGGTGGTGGAGAAGCCTTCTCTCAAAGCCATCTTGCTAATAACTCTTGGATGTTAAGCCGTAAACAGAGCACCTTGCTCTGATACCACTTGTTGGGAACGAGATGGCTAGAGAGGGGGGGGTGAATATAGCCAACACTTGCAACTTGAATTCTAATCAAGGTTTCTGCACTTAAACTATCAGCAGCACAGCGGAAGAAACGAAGCAATAGCAGACAATGTAGAAAACAGAAACAGAGATGAAGAACTAACAACAGCAGCTATCAAGAACGCTAACAAGAGGGTTTACAAGGTTCGGGGATAACTTGCCCCTACTCCTTGGCGTGCCCTTAAGGTGGGCGATCCCTTGATCGTCGGCAGATCAAGCCCCGGTGATCACCGGATATAAAGCAACCTCCTTCTCGGTGGAGAAACCTCTCCACAGCGTTTCAATCAAATATAAGTGTTTAAGCTCAATGAAACTACAAGAAAGATCTTACTCAAACCCTCGGCAAGGACAAGAACACAGCAAGCTTCCTTGAGCTCCACCCAGTGGCGATCTCACGCGAGAACCCTTCCCCGTGTCTTCCCACTGTCGGACTCCAAGCTTCTTGTTCCCTCCTTCAAGGCTCGAGTGAAAGATGATTGCTTCTCAGTCGCTTGCTCAGAATGATGGAAAAACTCAAGAGCGCAGCAAGCAGATGGTGGAAAACTCAGAACACGGCGAGAACACAGTTTGCAAGACTTGCTTCCACGAAGCCAACTGCCGCTTCTTTTGTTCCTCCACACAGCACCAGGTGACGACATCTCTGTAGCTCCCAGCTACTCGTCTGCCAACGCCAGCCTCCACTGAGCTATCTCTGGACTCACTGAGCTCCCTCAGTAACGCTCCAGTCTCCGCTCCAGTCTTCAGCTCGGCCGTTGCAACCTGAGATGGGAAAACGGACAAACCTGCTCCAAGGAAAGCCACCGTTGACCTCTCCTTGAGTGTTTGAATCCTCCCCTGTCACCTGCACCTTAACCAGTCTGTTAGAGCAGCAAATCAACCAGTAAATCATGTATCAGAGGTAAGTGGCAGCGAATCGGATACTTTCAGACATGATCAGAGCGTCTGACAACGCAATTTGAATTAAAGTGATCGGTCACCGGACCGATCCAGAGCTTTGTGGATCGGTCACCAGACCGATCTACTGCCATGCTGATATTTCCAGCTCTTATGGCAACAAGTCCTGATCGGTCACCAAACCGATCAGGATGAATCCTGATCGGTCACCAGACCGATCAGAGTGAGTCCTGATCGGTCACCCAGTCCGATCAGGGCATATGAACAGTAGTTTTTTAATCAGATCCAAGATCCCTGATCGGTCACCAGACCGATCCAGGACTTTGATCAGCAAGTGAACTCACTTACTTCCAGCTCCCTGATCGGTCACCAGACCGATCAGGAGCAAGGCAGCAAGGAAGCAGCCTACTCCCTGATCGGTCACTGGACTGATCAGAAGCCACACAGTAGGTTCCCAACCTCACTGTGCGCTCCCTGATCGGTCACCAGTCCGATCAGACATAGCTGGATCGGTCACCAGACCGATCCACTAAGGAGCAGCTCGCCAATGTCCCTGATCGGTCACCAGACCGATCCAGTGACTCAACCCTAGCCCTCCAAGCTAGGAATTCATCCACCTTAGCCCTCCAAGCTAAGGATTTTTCAATCTAACTCTCCAAGTTGGGAATTTGCACCTAACCCTCCAAGTTAGGACTTTTCACCTAGCCCTCCAAGCTAGGACTTTTCACCTAGCCCTCCAAGCTAGGACTTTTCACCCAACTCTTCCGAGTTAGAACATCATCCAGCCTAGCCTTCCAAGCTAGGCACCTGACCCTCCAAGCCAGGACTTTTTCACCTAATTCTCCAGGATGGGAATTTGCACCTAACCCTCCAAGTTAGGACTTTTCACCTAGCCCTCCAAGCTAGGACTTTCCACCCAACCCTTCCGAATTAGGACTTTTCCAACACCTAGCCCTCCAAGCTAGGATTTTCCACATCATGTTTAATCCTCGATCAGGACTTTAATCATAATCATCACAATTATCACACCTAACCTCCCAGGTTAGGATTTTCCATATCATGTCTAATCCTCGATCAGGACTTAATCATAATTATCATAATCATCACACTAAACTAAAATCGTTGTCAACACCAAAACAACACTCAGGGCCATACTGCATCAACAACATGAACTCTCGACGATATCATCATCCATAACTCAACACAACATGCACAGGTCTAAAACATGTATGCTCATAACTCTAGGTACACATACAAAGTATATCTAGGAATCAATTAAATGTTGATATAAAGTGACATACCACTATATCTATGCACATATGCACACGTGGCAAACATCGAGACTGTATGGAACTAAACGGGGATCATCTCAAAGAATAAGCAACAGATATCGAGTAATAATATACAAAAGCAGATATAACATATAAACATACTGTTATCCATAACAAACAATGCACAACAATATGACAATTCTAAAGATAAGTCAGAGGTACCCGCCTCCAATGGAAGAATCTGTAAATGAAGAGAACCCCCACCTGAGAAGTCTAACGCAAATCAATCAGCGTCTTGTATCAAAGGACATATTATGTAGCTATTTACATAAAAATAACTAGCTAATCAACTACTAACTCGTATAGGTAATAATCTTAATTATCTTAATTATTTAATTAAACCTAATTAAATGATTAACTCAAGCTATCAAAATTGGATTTAAGTTTAGGTTTGGTTATGCTTAACCCATGATCCAACTCATCAACCTTAACACCAAGTCTTTAATAAATGGTATCACACCACCCACACAAGTGGTCCATGGGAGAACATAGGGGAAACGCCTGGACTCAAAGGGTCATGATCAGATTAATGACCCTTCACTAATCCCATCCAATCAAGGCTCACTATGAAGCAACACCAACTCTTAATCCTTATCCTCCCAATTCATCCAAACCTAGTGCTAACAAAGCATCTAACTAATCACAACACTGGTTTATGGTAAGATGGATCAAAATCCATTCACAAAACAAACTCGTAGCAAAGAGAAGAACACGAAGATCTAGAGCAGAAACATTCTACAAGATCAAGTATCCAAAACCTAAAATAACAATCTACTGATCATCCTAAAATCATGCTCACAGCAATTCCATAGCAATTAAGGACAAAGTAAACCCTCAAACTTAGATCGAAACAGAGGAAAAACATAACCGATCTACAACAATAGCTAACAATCTCCATTGCATTACCCCAGACCTAGTACTCAGATGTAATGATAATCCATAGCCTACCTTACTTAATTGGTGCCGGTAGCAGCAACCCAGATCTAGTGTTGTCAATCACTGAGGAAGAAGAACACCCAAGAACAAGGTAAACCCCACTAAACTCATCTCCAACAAAATCCGATTAAAGGGTTAGAAACACATCCTCTAGCTCAAAAACAAAACCTCATAGTAGAGTAACCTCATGATGAACAGAGTCACACAACAATACACGGAGATGGGGAAAACCAAGATTTCGACGACATGGAAATGCTCGCAAAACACCTCATAGCAATAAACACTCAATCAATAAGCCGCGACAGATGTTACAAAACCAAAAATAGAACACCAACCCATCCAAAATTCGAATCAAACAACCCAACATCTTTCGATCGATCTAACACAATTCTATCCTTAAATCCTCAACCTATACTATAGTAACACTCCAACTATAACTCAAGATAAAAAACCACATCTATTTCCAATCCCAAATCCGAAAACAGAGTTGCGATTTTAAAGCAAATCGATGATAGACACTCCTCAACCAAATTGCTACAACATACACAAATCCGAACATATTTAACACTAGTTTATCCCTCAAGAACACAAATCTATAATGAACTCGCCCTAATGTGCCAGCGATGTCACCCTTGCTCAGATCCAGTTGATCAGCCTCCTCCAGAATGTCCCGACGAGTGTGTATCTTAGATGATGGCTTCTTCCAGACCCACTCTTAAAGAGCTAGGGCCAAACTCCTCCCTCGCGTAAAAGTTACAACACCAAATCCAATGGTGGCGTCGCTGCCACCATGACCAAATCAGAGGAGGTCCGATTGAGAACCAAAAGGTAACAAGGATGTATCCTACCTACCGATCGGCCAACGAGGATCCCACGCCTGGGTGGGAGCCGTCGCATGCAGGGCTTTTGATTCTAGCACTCGGATCATTCGAGCTTGTGATCCATCAGGGAGGAAGGAATGGTTAGCGGCCCTCGTAGACTGGGGAAAATGGTCGTCGATCGGTGATGATGGGTGGCGTTGATTGCAGGGAGGAGATATGTGAAAGAGGAAACGAGATCGTAAGGGCATCCACAACCATTTAACACCTTTAACGTTATAACACTACCACCTCATCAAAAAGCATGAGACCCATATGCCACATACACATTAACATCTTCATTCTCTCACATTCGTTTAACATGCAACCCCCATTATTTATGGGGTCCACATGCCATATATACATTCTCTCACATATACATTTCTCACATATTCATTCTCATAGATACATATTTTTTATTTTTAATTTCATTTGCCAATTTAAGTGATTATTATTTAAAATAATTTAAAATATATTTATCATTATTTGAAATTTAAATTATTATTATAAATTTGAAATGAAAGAGAACATAAAAAAATACACTTGCATATAATTAAAAATAACATATAAATTAACATAAAGTGAAACAATAAAATACTAATTCATGGGTTGTTGTATTGTGACCAAATATGTTCAACTAAGTCAACACGAAGTTGGTGATGCACATGACTGTCACGTAGTTGGAAATTTATCCGGAGATAATTATGAAATCCTTAGTTTGAGCCTTGGACAGGTTGTGCGGGTTCGTCACTTTCATCGTTGTACCAATTTGTCACGTGATCCCCCTCATCTTCTACAATCATGTTGTCCAAAATAATACACGGTAACATAATATGTTTTAACTTTTTTCTATACCAATAACAAGCTGGACCTCTGACAATTGTCCATCGAGCTTGAAGCACCCCAAATGCTTGTTCAACATCTTTCCTTGTAGCCTCTTGTCTTTCCTTAAACAATCTCCTCTTGGGATCTTCCGGACAAGGAAAAATCTTCACAAAAGTAGCCCATTCCGGATATATTCCATCTGTTAGATAATACCCCTTCTTATATTGAGTGTTGTTGACCGTGAAATTAATCTCCGAGGCATTTCCTTGCAAGATGTTATTGAATATGGGAGATTCATACAACACATTAAGATCATTACGTGAACCTGCAACACCAAAGAATGCATGTCATATCCACAAATCTTGAGACACGACCGCTTCAAGCATGATTGTTGGTGATCCATGTCCTCTTGTAAATTGACCTTTCCAAGTAACTAAACAATTTTTTCATTCCCAATGCATGCAATCAAGGCTGCCTAACATTCTAGGGAAGTCGTGCCTCTCATCATGCAATTGAAGAAGACGTTGAACATCATCAACATTTGGTCTTCTCAAGTATTGATCTCCAAAGAGTTCAACCACATAAATGCAAAACTTGAAAAGACACTGAATGACAGTTGATTCACCCATGCGTAGGTACTCATCAAGATGGTCGGCTGGGACTCCATAAGATATTGGTGAATCACAGCTGTGCATTTTTGTAGTGGTGTCAAGCTTTGTCTACTCGCATCATCATCCCTCTGCTGAAAAAATGATGAACGACTCTCAAGTGCATTCACTATGCGACAAAATAAATCTTTTCACATGCGAAATCGTCTTCGAAATATTTGATCTGGATACACTGGATTTATGGAGAAATAATCATTGAAGAGTCTCACATGCCCGACTTCACGATTTCTTTGGATAAACCTTCTTCTTCGTCGCATCTCGTTATTATTTTAATATGCTTCAACTATTTGTCGGCTTTGTTGATGTATCAATGACATTAGCTCATTCCCTGGATCATAACCTTCGTCAACATCTTCAACATGGACTTCATTTTCACTTGTCGAGTCGGACATGATGCTACTTGAAGATTGAGACATATTTGGAGGAAGAATGAAGAATGAAGAATGAAGAACGAAGAGGAAACGAATTCGTCAGCTACTTAGAGAATGAAAAATTGTAGAGCACAAGGTGTCTATTTATTTATTTTTTCAACGGCTATATTCTAATAGCTATATTACAAAGGTTATATTCCAACTGTCATATTACAACAGCTATATTCCAACGGCTAGTTTGCAACGGTTATATTAATTGACCATAAATTATAAATGAAGTTAAGAAAGTAAAATAATAGAAATTACATTAATTTAAAAGGACAATGTTCGAAAATTACATTAATTGAAAAGTATAATAATTAAAAATTACAATAAATGAAAATTACATATTTCATCTCTTCTTAATCTCTTGACATAGATGTTGATGGATGATAAATTACTCTTGTGTCATTTGCGAGGTATCTTTCGAAAGGATTGCATATTCCTTTAATTGAACTTTGGCTAAGGCAGCCTTTGCTTTCATTTTAACAGCTTTTGCTTTCATCTCATCAACTTCGAGTTGTTTTTGTTTCATTCCAACTTCAGTCTTTTTTATGCTTATATACTCAGTAAATTTTGCAAACATATTATCCAAATTTGTTGTCATATCTTCAATGTTTGATTTCATTTTGCCTTTTCCTTTTCTTTTACTGCCTTCTGACAAATTGGATGAGTTTCTTCTTCATTTAGGTCTACATATAGACTAGCGTCTTAACTAGATGAGGTGTTGCTTGCTCCTGACTCTGAGGTTCTTTCCTTCTTTGTGTTAACAACATGATAAACAGACTGTACAGTAAACATTGGATGGTCTTTTACTATCCTCCACACATGCTCAAGATTAAATGCAATGTTATTATTTTCTTCACGATATTTTTCATACGCAAACCGTAATATATCTTCGTCACTGTGGCCGCTACGATACACACTATAAACGCTATTGTAATTTGCATTGAAGTGATATACTTTTTTTTTGTATGGTATTGTGCCAGTGCGATCGTATGATACTTGCATTTCTGTTGAGTGTACCTTGAGGGTGATTCTCATTGTAGTAGTTAGCAACACGACCCTAGAAAGCATCCATCTTCTGATCATTGCTGATGATTGGATCGTCGCTGATAGTGACAATAATCTGGCTAAAATTTCGTCTTCA
Organism: Boesenbergia rotunda; assembly: GCA_024364735.1. Classification (NCBI taxonomy): domain Eukaryota; kingdom Viridiplantae; phylum Streptophyta; class Magnoliopsida; order Zingiberales; family Zingiberaceae; genus Boesenbergia; species Boesenbergia rotunda. The sequence goes on from JAGFNQ010001000.1 coordinate 811,812, forward strand.
GACTTACTCTATATTGATCATTTTTTTCTACCCGCAGCGCCAGAATCCGTTTTCTCTAAATTAACAACTTTAATTGGAGATTCACGGTCGGACACTTGAGTCTTTGGATCAAAAGTCGGAGTAAATGGATCACTTTCCGTCGGAGATGTAAAAGGCATACCGGTTGCAGGTGGATTGGATGGATAATTGTGGATATGGATTATGTGGATAATTAGGTGGATATGGACCATATGGGTTATTTGGTGGGTATGGATTATGTGAATAATTTGGTGGATATGGAAAATATAGATAATTTGGTGAAGCTTGGAAATTTTGGGAAGAAGTATTTTTTAAAAAAATTCTAAAAAAATCACGATTATTTTCATCTATTTCGGAAGAAAATACTAGAGATGAGTTTTTAGAAGGAGAGAAGAAGGTGTTTGAAGATTGGAATGAGAGTGATTGAGAGGGAGGTGTTTGAAGATTGAAATGAGAGTTGTAAGATGATGAGTATTTATAGATGATTTTTTTTATTAAAATAGTCATTTGTGACCGTTTACTAGTCGTTTAAGTGACCATTGTCGATTTTTAATCGATTACGGCTACCCCAATCGATTAAAGTCATAGTTCAAGGGTGTCCCAAGAGTCTCCCCAATCAATTGGTGGGTTGCCCCAATCGATTTCAAAAAGCCCCCAATCAAATAGGTTATTCAACCCCCTCTAGCCAGCCCAACATAATCATACAATAATAATTTCAAAAATTATTATATTTTTGTCTTATGTTGTGCATGTTTTGAAACATATTTTAGCATGCACCACATCGGCTACCCAACAATAAGTGGAGATACAATACCGTTACATAACTAGTCTCAATGAGAGTTATCACTATTGACTATGTGAAGTCAAACGATAATCTAGTGGATCCGCTAACCAAATGGTTAAATCAAGAGTTAGTTGCAAGCTCATTGAGAGGGATGAAATTGATTCCGATAAGAAATGTTGGTACAAAGAAAATCCAACCTATGCAAACTGGAGATCTCAATAACTAGGTTTAAAAGGACAACCTAACTGCACTGCCACAGTTGCTCACTGTAGAAAACGACCTAATAGATCAATGAAGGATACAGGTTAAGCACACCACTTTTAATGATCCAAAGAGTTATGTGGAATACTCTTAAGAATTCACCTATGTGAGAAAGAAGTGGGACCACTTCGAAGAGAATTAGAGACACAATTCTTAGAACTTCTCATAAAATTAGAAATGTTCATGGCCAAGAATGAACACACTCATGAGAACTGAGTTGTACAAGGAAGAGTCTTAGGTGAGAATGTCAGTGTTTACACATACGGCAGAACAGTTCAAGGACATCATATATACTATCAATCAGTAAATAAATAAATATTCACAAGGGAAGGTTCAAAGGGTAAAACTTATCTATTCTATATTGGACTCAACTATTGAATACTATCACATACCATGTTTCTATTCACGAAAAGATTGTTAGAAATATGAATGGAAAAAGAGATGGAAAGGAAGAAGGAGATTTCATTGTGAATGAAACTTTAGTCTCACGTTGAGAGTGTCTTGGCACTATTATTGGTTTATAGTGTATCACATGGATTGATGGTATGAACAAATGCATGGGAAGAGATTCTCTTTCACATGTAGGTGTGTAGAGGGTGCAAATTCAGGACTCGAATTCCATTGACCTAAGTTAACTCGTGTGCGAACATGACCTCACAAGTCAAATGTCAAATCGATTAGGGTAAAATTTGTTAGGATTGAAGGAATTTAGATATCTCCATAATAATATGATATTGCCCACTTTTTCTTATAAGTCCATTATATTTTCCATGTGTTATCAAAGTGAGGCATTGTTTGTAACCATTGCAACCTAACAATCCCCCCTCAAACGAAGGACCATAATTATTCTCATAATCTGAGCTTCCCCTCGAACATCGGGTCACTCTTGACCTGCTTAGGGTCTCCCCTTGAGTGACTTGCCACTCACATGTTTGTATCTAGATCATGGTTCTACTCATGCTTCTTCCATTAATTGGTCTGGTGAAGAGCGATCTAGCTCTGATACCAATTGTTAGGACCGAAGAAATTTAGATATCTTCATGATGATATGATATTGCCCATTTTGGGCCTAAGCTCTCATGATTTTTCTCTTGGGCTCTACCTAAAAAGCCTCATACCAATGGAGATATCTTTCCCTTCTAAGTTAATGATCCTTGCCATATGTTTTCAATGTAGGACTTTGTTTACAACCATTGCAACCAAACAATTCCCCTCAAACGAAGGACCATCATTATTGTTATGGTTCGGGCCTCTCTTCGAGCATCAGATCACTCTTGACCTACTTAGGGCTTTGATGCTCCCCAATACAGGTGTCACAAATGTGGGTATCAAATTTAGAAATTTATATAAAACTGAAAACCCTTGCTAACAAAATGGAAATGTAGAATAGGGGCCTCAGGTCGTATTTTTCCAATGACTAGTCGTGAGTGTTTGAATTGAACTTGCAAGTTATTCATCGTTAAATGTTTTGGGTTTTCTAGATAAATGGGGGTTTTGTTTTACAAGTAAGAAATGAAACAACAATTGAAATGGAATTGTTGTAACTAAGTAGAGTTAACTAGGTTTTGCAAGAATGAAGCTTAACCACTAGAAAAATTTAGCAAAACAATTTGAAGTTGTAAAATTGAAGTTGAAACTGATATCAATTGTAGAAATTCACTAACATTGTATCTAGTCGGAAATGAAAATTAAGCAAGCTGTAAACTAAGGCAAAAACTGTCTGTGCTGGAAATCTCCTGATCGGTCTGCTGACCGATCAGATGTAAGCCTGATCGGTCTGATGACTGATTAGGTGGAGTCTGGGTCGGACGACAGTCCAATCAGTAGCTGAAATCACTCTAATACAGACGCAAGAATAGAATTCAGAAACCACAAAAACAACTTGGAAATGAAATCTACAAGCTATAAACGCCAGTTCAAGTTCTTCACCTAGTTTTCTCTTTGCCGTCACACAAAGATTGAGCTCGGAACCCCCTCGCTCAAGATTTGATCAAAACCCAGCTGCTGGAGATGAAATCGCGTAGCACTCGGTGGAATTCTGAACTCCTTCCGATCTTCTCTTCTTCGATGATTAGAATGGTGATGTGTAGCTAAAGAAGCCTCGAACAAACTCAGAGAACCCCTCTGGCTTGGCCGATTGATGAAGAAACGGAATCAATTGAAGATTAGTCGGAATGAAGCTAGCTTTCGGAGAAACCCTCGCCGGAGCTGTCAGCAACGAATGGGTTGTGATCCTTCCACAAGAACTAGGCTTGATGAATCGGAATCTGGAGAAGATCTTGTCCTAGGGTCACCTCCGATCGGAAAACTGAAGAACACCGAGAACAGAGCGAAGACGAAGACGCGATCTAGCGATGACCCGAGCGGAAGAGGGAATTCCCGTTTTTACTGAACATTTTGAATTTCGACGGCTGAGATTTCTCTGATTCAATCCAATGGTCAGATCAAGTCAGATCGAACCCAAACTTCCCAGATCTTGATCAAGGGCTCTGATCTGCTTGTCCTTAACTCGGATCACTCAGATCTGAAGCGGATGGCTCAGATCTTCTCTTCTTTAGCTTGGACGGTCTAGATCTTCTATTGCTCGATCCAACGGCTGGATTAATTCTGATCTGGCCCAAACTTTCAGATCTTGGTCCATGAACTTGATTAAGTCTATCTTGAGCTTGGATCGAGCAGAAGTTGGAGGACGGCTTAGATCTAACCGTTCTCTTGAATGGATGACTCATATTAATCCGATGCGAGATCCCTTTGATCCGGATTCAATTTTGACCCAAGTTTGACCCAATATGATCCAGGTCCATGATTATCTGATCCCTACAAAATGATATTACATTTAAGTGCCAAAACACCTCAAATAAAGAAAGAATTGAGTTTTAAGATAAGATGGAGACAATCCATGAAACCTCATGTAATGCAAACTTAAGCATATGAATAGTAGATCAAAACATGGATTTGAAGACCTAATTTAATCAACAAAATGAAAGTTATCAGGCTTCCTCTCAAGCATCAAGTCACTCTTGACCTGCTCAAGGCCTCACTTACTTCGTCTAAGGTTCTACCTACATGGTTTGATATGGATCATGGCTTTGGCTCATGCTTCTTCCGTCGATTAGTCCAATGAAGAGCGATTAGTCCAATGATATGATATTGTCCACTTTACGCCTAAGCTCATAGTTTTGCTCTCAAGCTCTACCTAAAAGGCCTCATATCAATGGAGATATCTTTCCCTATCCTTTCCATATATTTTCAATGTGGGACTTTCTTTATAATCCAACAGAAACAAAATACACAATAAAAGAAAACACAAATACAAGACAAATCAATTTTACTTTGTTCATCGCCTCCCAAGGTGATTACGTTTAAGACCTAGTTCGACCGACTACCACCACTATCCTTTTCTTCTCAAATACATTCTAGAGGTGGAGAAACCTTTTACAACTTGTTTCTAACAAAACAACACAAATGCAAAATAAATATACAAATACAAATGGAAAAGCATCTTAAAATGCAAAATATATATCATTGCTTTAAAGGTTTTCCTGTTGCATTGAATTGTCTCTTGATGGTAAAAAATGCAAAAGCACTTCATCTCGAAACCCTCAAGAATCAACCCCTTCAAATCATCTCAAAACACGCTTTTAAAAGTTGTTGCTCAGGTTGATTTCCGCCTAAAAGTCGATTGTTATACTTCACCAATCGACTGTCACGTCCGATATGACCATTTAAACCTACAGAAATAGCTCTTTCCACGTAGTTTGATCGCATCCGTCGATTGATGAACCGTATAGCAATCAACTACTAGCCTCTAGTCAAATTGAATAGTCGATTTCATAACGTTTTGCACGTTGCAATAGTGTCAGTAGTCGATTGCTAAACCTTGCAATTGAAGAAAAAAATAATGTTTTAAAAAAATCTAAACCCTAATACTATAGCAAATCCCAAATAACTGTAGTAACTCTAATTAGTATAGCAAACCTTTATTTTCAAGGTTTATGGTTGGTGGTAAACCCAATCTTGCTTGCTATAATAAAAACCATAGTTACTATAGTAAACCCTTAAAATACCTCAAATCCCTATTTTGGAGTTTAGAGTTTATTTGTCAATCGATATATCCTATCAATAGACTGATACTCCTGTTTTAGCCTTGCCAAAGATGAATTATCTTCTTACCTGATATTTGATTTGCCTCAATCTACCGGAACTTCTTTTGTACAAGATTCAGTCAATCATTGACCTATCGAGACCTCACATTTAGTCATCCTTGAAATGTCAGTACCAGTCCTATGCCAAACATTCAGTGTTTCTTGACCTATTTAGACTTTCATCCATTTCTACGAAATATCTAGTCCTCTATGACCCACTTGGACTCCCGTCATCTTCGATCATCAAGTGTTCAGTTAATCATGACCCACTTAGGCTTTCCTCTTATCAATTCTTTGTTGAGCTTTCGATCGTCAAGTACTCGGTCAATCATGACACACTTAGACTTTTTTCTTTCCAACTCTTTGTTAGACTTCCGATTACTAAGTATTCGGTCGTCCAAATAACTAGTCAATCTTAACCTGCTTGATTCTTTTTTAACCAACTAACATATTGATCAACGAAACACAACTTGAGTCAACCCAAGTTTAATAAATTTATCAATCTTGATCAAAGATTGGTTGAGTTGAGGATTTCGTAACCTGCTTGGTCAGCTAACTGACCCACCCACTAAATGATGAGTTTTTAGTGAGGCAACTCGTTTCATTAAGGATGAACCCATTTAACAGTTATATGTGCGAGGGATAGTAATTTTCTCCAAATCCGATAGAGAATCTGATATCCAACCTGAATAGAGGAGGGTATGGAGGGACTATCGATATCCGATATCCAGTCTGAATACTCAATTAAATATATATATTAAAGATTTTTTTTTCAAATCCACTAACAATTTGTGTTGATGTTATGAATAGGTTATATAGATGTTTAATTTATTTTTAAAATTATAGATATATATTATTTTAAATATGATGTTAATTCTAATGTAGTTTTGTTGAATGATATAGTTGAATTGAAAGAAGAGAAAAATTATTAGTATATAAGATATCTGATCATTTAATGGGTATGAGTATTCGGATAGATATCCGATGGATATGAGTATAGAGAATATAGAATTCAATTTGAATTTGATCCATTGCCATTCCTACGTATGATATGCTTCTTTTGGTAAAAATTCCAGAGGAAAATGACTTTAAGGGTGCGTTTGGTTGGGAGTTATCCTTGATAACCTTGGTTATCCATCAAGGTTATCAATAAAAATCTTGTTTGGTTTAGATAATCAGTGATTCCCAAGTAATGATCGATGCCCGACATGTCAGCAAAAGGGGCATGCAACCCGGAATCGGAAAACCTTAAGAAAGTAAGGTTTTTCTTGATTTCGGGGTTATGAAACTTATCTTTCCAAAATTATCCTCCAATATACCTTAGCAAAAGAGGCATTATTCACGGGCGACCACCGGCAACGACTGTGGGCGACCACCGCCGGCGGCCGGCGTCGACGACCGGCGACCATTATTAGCGGTTGACGATCGGCAATGACGGTCGGCGACCACCGCCGGCTACCAAACATTATTCACGATCGACAATCGATAACGACAGCCGGAGACCACCGTCGGCGGCCAGCAACCACCACCGACGGCCGGCGACCGAGGGTACGAATATATATATAATATCATCTTACTTTTTATTTTAAATTTATAAGCATATAATATTATTATACGTAAATTTAACTAAAGGGTAATACGGTAAAATATTATATTATGTCATAGTCTATTACCTCCAAACAAACAAGATTTTATTTGATTACCTAAATTGAATCAAACAATTTCATGTTATGTTTTATTCCCTATTACCTTGGTCATGCTATTACTTAGTAATCACATAACTAAGATTATATCTGATAATTTGAACCAAATGCACCCTAAAGGACATCTAGTTTTAACTTTTGAAGGAGATTTCTATTGCCTTTGTTTTCTTTTTACCGTGAGTCAGATTGGACACAATATGACTGTGAATTATGCTTGGTAGAACACGGACTTAGGTCGGGCATAAGCTAAAGATTTAAAAAAAAAATAATAACAAATTTACAATTTTTAAGAAAAATATAAACAACTATAAAAATCAAAAGTAGTAGAATAATGGGTTAATTGGAGAAAACTCCTCAATCTCAAATTGACCTTTGTATGCACTCTCCACTTGATAAATTATTTACATTCACTCTCTGATGGATTGAGTATAAAAGAGTTAAAACTCAGTATACATTCTAAAGATTTAAGTATAAATTATTTGAGATTTAAGACTAATTTAAGAAATTTGAGTATAAATTTCAGTGGCCCTCGTGAAAATCTTAATGTGGTGGATGCAACCTGACATACTCAAATTTCTAAATTTTATACTCAAATTTCTTCAAATAATACTTAATCTAAATCAATTCGTACTTAAATTTTTATAATATATACTAAAATTTTTACTATATACTGAAATAATGTATACTAAATTTTTTTAAAATAATACTCAAATTTCTTAAATTAGTACTCAATTCAGAAATTTATACTCAAATCTTTACAATGTATACTGAATTTTTACTCTTTTATACTGAAAAAAATAACACGTAAAACTGTCTTGTCAATCCCATCAGGGAGAGCATGCAAATAAATTTTAAATTGGGGTATGCATGCAAGACCAATTTGATATTAAGAGAATTTTCTCAAATTTTTCCTTGAATAAAACAAGGCTTCAATATATTTTCCATGTTACTTTAACTTCTTGTAACAAATTCTATTATAACTACTTAAAATAAATCAATTTAGCTTAAACGAAAATTACTACGTATATAACTAAATTTATTAAAATTATTCAAAATTATTTTAAATTTTTTAAAACGGCTATAATATTTTTAAAATGATTTTTCATAATTTTAAATAATTTTGACAAAATTAATTTCAAATTTTGTAAAAGTGCTCCAAATATATTATTTTAAAACAAGTTGAACTAAAAAAATATTAAATCAATTTACTTTAATAACCGTTACGTCATATCTATCATAAAAATTGCAGTGTTTTCTAAATGAGTAATTTGTTGAAGTGTTATTTTATTTTTTAAATATTATTTTCCCATTTTTGCCTTGAAAAAAGTCTTTCAAGATTGTGCTGCCACTGGTATAAAAGTCGGTAATTTAGATGGGGCACAATGAAATTTTATTAATCCATCTAAAATCGGGTCTAAACGGGTAATCCTGTCCCGGGCTACCATGTAAAAAGGATGATTAATTATTATCTCAAACATTTATGATTCGATCATTAATTATGATATATTTTTTAAAAATTTTTTTCTAAATAGGGCGCAACTCGTGGGAAGTTAGGTTTTTGGATAGTCCGTCGTTAGCACTTTCTGATTTATTTTGATAGTCGAGGGAAACTTTCATAAGATCGGATCGATCGTTTAAGATTAGAAAAAATCTGATTAATTATTTTTTAAATGGATAATCCTATTCGGATGGAGAAGAATTTTTTATTCCAAAACTCAAAATTAAAATGATAAATTTAAGGAACTCATGAACTGGTCCGTTTAATTTGTAATTTAAATTTAAAATTTTTAATATTATATATATATATACTCTCTCCTACGTGCAAATAAGAGCTAATTTAAAAAAATTAGCTCATCAAGTGGAGCTGATTTGAAATCTACAAATCGGCTTCACATAGTGGAGTTGGTTTTAAAATAGAGTTGGTTTGAAAAAATTAACTTGTCTTCAAGCTAGCTTCATTTGTGAAGCTGGTTTCAAAAACCAGCTCTACTTGAGAGCTGGTTTGTTGATGATTTTCAAATCAGCACAATTAAGTAATCCTTCTCTTTGCATATACTATGATTTTTCTCTCTCCTATATGGGGTTGGTTAAAAAAAATCTCCACCATAAGTAGAATTGGTTTGAGAAAATCAAGTCCACTTAGTGGAGTTGATTTTTTCCGACTCTATTTGGTAGAACTGATTTAAGAAAATCAGGAGCTGATCAAGTTAGTTAGAAACATCTTCAACCTGAAATTGTTTCTGCAATACTAACTCCACCTTGAAGCTGTTTCTACAAGACTAGCTATAAGGGGCATACCACTTAGTATGTGATCATAGATTCATATGGGGTGTCATAACTAGAGTTGGAAATCATAATTAGAATCTAGACACTCGCCCCTTTCATCCCATGCTAAATTTTTCAAAATTCAAGGCCCCTAGGTCAATCAATGAGTTTTGGTCAAAATCCATTGATGGACCTAATGGATCCTAATTGAACCTATTTTAGGTCCAGTAGTTACACTTGGCTCAGGGAAATTATATTATGGTCTCAATTACTGTTTCAACCGCTTACAAGAGTAATTCCAAATGATTGAAACCTTTATGTCAATAATGGAGTTGGTATTGCAGAAATAGCTTCAACATGGAGATGTTTCTGCAATACCAACTCCACCTTAAAGTTGTTTCTACAAGACCAGCTCCAAGGGACGTGCCACTTGGTATGCAACAATAGATTCATGTGGAGATGTCATAACTAGAGTTAGAGACCATAATTAGAATCTAGATACCCACCCCTTCCATCTCATGTCATAATTTTGGAATTCCAAGGCCCCAAGGTCAATCAATAGGTTTCGGTCAAAACTCATTGATGAATATAGTGGACCTCGATCGGACTAATTTTAGGTCCAGTGGTTTCACTTGGCTTTGCGTAGTCAAATTATGGTCTCAATTACTATTTCAACCGCTTACAAGAGTAGTTTCAAAAGATTGAAATCTTTATGTCAATAGTGGAACTGGTATTATAGAAACAACTTCAACTTGGAGTTGTTTCTACAATATCAGCTCCACCTTGAAGTTGTTTTTACAAGACCAGCTCTAAGGGTTATGCCACTTGGCACGCGACTATAGATTCATGTGGGTGTGTCATAACTAGAGTTGTTGGTCATAATTATAATCTAAACATCCACCTCTTCCATCCCATGCCAATGTTTTCAAAATCCAAGGTCTCTAGGTCAATCAATGAGTTTCGGTCAAAATCTATTGATGGACCTAATGGTCTTTAAATACCAGCTCCAAAATGTTGGTTTGAGAAAACTAGCTCTACTAAGTTTTGTATATATAAGGGTGTACAAAACATAGTGGGAGTTGGTATTTAAAGAACACTAGGTCTATCAATGGATTTTGACCGAAACTCATTGAAAGACCTATAGGCCTTGGATTTTGAAAATTTTGGTATGGGATGGAAGGGGTGGGTGTCTAGATTCTAATTATGACCTCCAACTCTAGTTATGATACCCCCACATAAATCTATGACCACGTTGTTAGTAGGAGCCCTAGAGCCAATTATATGATGATTGACTAGGGATTTTTGTATCATATTATATTATTAATAAAGACAAAGTTTGGTTATTATACTTACTTTATATTTGTGTCAAATAACTAACTATAATAATATCCTCGGGTAGTAGGTTCTTATCTATATCATATTGATTGGTTGAATCAATAGTGAGATGATGTAGAGAATACTACACTAAACTATTCCCAGTCAAGCATTAATATTCATGGACAATATTAATGCATGGAGATTAGCATGTAGATCAATTGATAACATGAGCTTACAAGTCATGGATATATGATATCAAGTTGACACATGAATATATATTAGAGAATGTGTACTGAATTGACCCTCAATGAGAAAATTTCATAGATTGTCATATGGGTGTCATAAACTTTCTCATATGACTATTAGTATGAATAGTCATTAGACCTAAAGTTACTACGGTTCCCTACATAAGAAGTTATATACTTTGGTATCGTCAAATGTCACCCGTAACAGGGTGGAATATAAAGGTGATCACTGGATATATAATGAATTATGCGAAGGGATGTGAGTGATGTAGATGAGATATATCCCTCCCATATGACAGGAGTGATATTTGTGAGCCCCTTGATCGAGTATGACTATTGAAACGCATGGTCATGCTCAAATGAGTTAATATGAGTATTGAACTCATTTGTCTGAGTGAGTCTACTTAGGATCAAGAAACACAAAGATTGATATCAAGGATGACACGGTCTATGCCTCATTGGTCAATCTAGATATCGAGGATAAAAGGACAAGGGCATATATGTTGGATCGAGAAATACGATAGAAGGGGGGTGAATATCGTGAAAACTTTTTCGGATAAGATTAAGAGAAGGTACGCAGCGGAATTAAAAACAAACACGAGGAACACAAGTATTTTTACTTGGTTCGGAGTCGCGGTCAGCTCCTACTCCAAGGCCCACGGTCCTTGACCGTTTACTGCGGGCAATTCTATAGTAGCGCAAAGATTTACAAAATTTGGTACAATAGTAGTGCAGTAAAGAATGTCGAGAACGGAGTTTGCCGGAGCAGCGCGCTTGAACGAAAAGCTTAGAGGCGTTGGAAAATTGTTGTTGTGAAGCCTTGGGGTCGAGCCCCTTTTATAGTGCTCTTGGGGGCGCCTGGGGTGTCGGGGGCGCCTGACACGTGCCTTCGGATCCGAGAACCTCTATCCGAAGCTTGGTCAGCGCTTATCCCCTTCGAATCGGCTCTAGAGCTGACTGGGGCACCCGGGACCTCTCGGGCGCCCAGCTTGACTAGGTCCGCTGGCTTCGTGGCTGATTTTGCTTTGACTCATCTTTGGCTTTGAGCTTGGGCGCCCGGGACCTCCTGGGCGCCTAGCCCAGTGTTGTTTCGAAGCGATTCTTGCTTACTGCTTGTTTGGCTTTGACCTTGGGCGCCCGGGACCTTCCGGGCGCCTAGCCCAGCTGCATGCCCCTCTCCTTTGGGGCGTTCTGAGCTGCAGAAATATACTCCTTCGGTCCCTGCATCCAAGGTTAGTTCCACAACAAACAAAGCAAGAATATTAGTTAGTTTTTACAGCCGTAGCTGTCTTGGTTCTGACTTTGGGTCTCCCAAATAGAACCCTAGGTCGAACCGACGCCTACTGTTCCCTCGATAGGGAACCTGTCCTCACCTACTCCTCTCAGGAGAGTTTACCTTTTTGCCAACCGGCTCATCTGGTTGGACTTTTGCCCAGCAGCCCTTCGCCAGGTCTTCGATGCCTAGCAGCCCTTCGCCAGGACTTCTTTCTGCACACTCAGTATACACATTAGATCACAAATAATACTTAACTTTGAATCCTTTGTCAATATCAAAACAAGGTTCAATATGGTGCTTTCTGCACAAACAATATATTGTCATAGTCACAGAGGTTAAGTCGGATCTCGACTTTCTCGTCACTTGGGTAGCAATAATGCATTGCTATATGCCGCTTATTGTTTATGTGTCTAAAGCGATTTAGACACATTACCAACGTTACGAGAACCTATTAGGTCATACACTAAGGACACGATGCTTCGAAGATTAATTGATCTTAGTTTGATTAAGATTTGATCTAAATTGAATTAATTGAGTTATACTCAAGTGAATCTAATTGGATTATGAGATTGAGTCTAATTTGAGTTAGACTCATTTACATTAAACTCAATCACATTTAAATGAGATATTAATTCATTAAAATATTTAATGAATTAATAATAGAGGAAGATGAATGGTTTTCTCTTCATTGAATGAAGAGAAGGCGAATAGTCAAAAATGTGAAATATATGTTTCATTGGTTTTATTGGCTTTAATGTGAGGAAGCTAAAGAGACAAAAACTCTTTATATTCATGAGACGAATATAAAAGAGTTCTTCTTGCATTTTGGAGAAGAGTTAGCCATTTTTCTTCCTCTCTTCCTCCTCTTCTCCCTCTTTGGTCGAAACCCATCTTTGGGGTTCTTGGTGGTTTTGTGAACTACCTCAAGTTGCTAGTACAACTAAGGTAGTTTTTCTTCAAAGTTTAGATATTGTGTTCATGTGGATACACATAGAGGCATGGATATTTGAACGTGCAAGAGATCCGGCGTACCTTGGACGAGCGGGATGAGCGAAGGGCACACTCCAAAAGTATACATTTTAGAAAGATCTATTATATAGATGAACTTCGTACGAGTTTTCTTTCGCATGGATCGCTCGAGAGATCCTTTTTCCGCTATGAATTTTATTATTTTGTCGCATAGGATTCCTTACAGTGGTATCAGAGCCACTTGCGAATGATCGTACAAAGTTTTTGTTTATATACATGATATAGAAATAGGTCATAATTTTGTTATGAGTTGTATTGATGGTATGAGCATAATTTTGTCGAGATGCATAAGTATGTGTTGATCAAACTAAAAGGCTATAGCATCATCATTCATATGAAAGTATGTTATAGTCCGATTGCTCTTGACAAAATATTATAATCTTTGGTGTTCATGTTGATGAAGTTGTGTCAATCTGTTGTGAACAGAGTGTGAAAAATCATTCACGGTCTGTTATGAACAGATTGTGCGTTTTTTTCATAAGGATGCATCAACGGAACAAGAAGGGTCTCGGATTCTCTTTCGATGGATATAGGGTAGTGACTCATTCAAGGAGTCAACAAAAGATATTTGTTTCAGGACCGCCGTGAGGTTTCTGCTTATGAGTGATTTTTGCACTCATAATCAAATTAATGTCCCAAATCTATTATGTGTGATTGATGACATGGTGCATGATTATGACCTTAATCCCAATGTGATTGGATACATGTGTGTGTGCATGTTGTAATGTAATTCATAATACGGCCTACGTGTCGTGTCTTATTTCTATTTTTCTAGTTGTAAAATAGATTTAGACTCGAATGTAACTCGAGTTTTCCTAATTTGTAACATACAAAACGAGGAGTGGAATGCCCATTGAAGAATGAAGTTACAAGAAGAATGCCGACGACACATGACGACCTAAGGATGCACTTAGAGATGATGTTATCCCTAGGTTGACCATCAATTTTCTCATTAGCTTAAGTGGATCGTAGTATACGGCCATAACAATATCACGTTTTACTACTTATATGTTGATATATGCAATGTGTGTATATGATGCATGATTAGATAAACATTCATCTTATTAGTCATGTTAAATACAACAACAGAGAAGTCGGTCTAGAAAAGCTTTTAGAAATTTTACTCGGGATGAAATTAGGATTTCCGAAAACTCGGAGGAGGTTTAAACGTTGAGGTGGGCATCACTAAGAAGTCTGGAGGGTGTAAATAGGGTAACACCAAATTTGAGGGGCATAGTGCGCAATAACCCAAACTTTGGAGAGGTTGAGATGATTTTAATCTAAGCTTAGGGGAGGTAGATGCCATTAATCAAAGAGGAAGGGGTTAATTGCAGAAGACGACACTCACCTAAATCCCTTTTCCTCCCTCAGCGTTTCTGCCGCAGAGCGTCTTCACCCGATCGCCACTTACCTCACGCGCCGCGAACAAACTGAGCCAATCTCCTCTTCTCCTTCTCCATTGCTTGCTCTACGTAAGGATTTCCGATCTAACCTCGCCAATCGGAGCGTTTTCATTTTCATCGCTGATCATTTCTTCTTCTCATCCTCTCGATCGCCGACGCCAAGCTTGCCTTCGACTAGGTGGTCACCAGCATCTCCCTCTTCCACCCCGATCCTCTGCATAAGGGCCCTCAAGGAAGGGTTGGGTCTCACTTGTGCAGATCTTCACACCCAGAGACTAGGTCCTTGAGTGATTATCACTATCTCTTCCTCTTCGAGATCGGTCATAGTATACTTGGCTATTCACCAAGAATAGGTACCTATCCATCTCTTTTGATCTTATGGATTCCTTGTGGTTGATATCTTTGTGAACTTGCAAAGCTGGCCATGCTCATGTCGACCCTTTTCAGTGAAAGTTGGAATGGGAAGAAACGAGGAGGAACTTTTAGAGAGAAGGATCATTGGAGAGGAAAGGATTGCAGAGCTGTTATCATTCCTCTTGCCAGATCTATAATGTAGTCGTGTCGTCGGTGCCATCCTCAGGTGAGCTGTGTTTTAGATAATTTTGATGTCTCCAGAATTCTATGCTTAGACTTGGATACGATTTTTGAGTTTTGGGTAGATTCTTTATCTTCTCTATGATGGCCGGTTGTTTTTGTTGGTTTCTGGGAAAGGAATGTTGTGTTGATTGATCATATTAGTTTTTGTTGTTCTGAATTAGATCTGTAATCTAAATCGATGATGGTAGTATAGATCAACTTCTTTTTATTCAAATTGAAGTAGGGATTCTGTGTGACGTCTTGTTCATGCTACCATGAGTTTTGATAATGGAATTTGATTTAGATCTTGGAATGTGAATAGAGTTAATATTTATCAGATTGGTGGATGCTCTGTTCTTATTGTTAATATTATGTTCGACTACTTTATGGTTTTAGATCTACATTCTTTTGAGTAGATCATAGGAATGATGTTTGGTTTTGGATGTATAGAGTTGAGATCTAATCTGGTGTATAACTATAGCTTGAGCAGAATAGTTACCTTGTTGCCTTGGATTCGTCATCCTTTTCTATCGTGAGCTTAGTTTGGGGTTTGTGAATGTATCATGTTGGATTGGGTTCCACATATGTTGATCTAAGTACACTACACATGCTAGCAACTCCATTTGAGTATTGATTCTATGGATTATTGGGATGAATCACTCATATATACTGTTAGATTAGTTTGAATTAAATCAGTTTCACTATTTTGGGTTGTTGAACTTGGAGATCTTGAGGTTGTAATTGGATTACTTTGGGTTAGAAGTATGAATTGGTTTCTGATCTTTTCCTTTATTACATTTGGATCTTTTGATTCTTTTTGGCCGTGAGTAACTAGTATGGGATCAGAATGGAAGTTGATCAGATTAATTCATGTACTTTGATCAGATTTTGGATTTGGTGATTTTAGGTTGGTGCATAGAATTGTTTTGGATAAATCCTCTATTTTCTGGTATCTTGCCGTGAGTAAGTTGGAGATAGCTCTCTTTGGATTAAAGATGGGCATCTTTTACCCTTGGTGACGTTGTGTACCTGATTTAGAGATTAAGATCATTGGTGGCAAGGTTGGATTAGGTTGTTTTCTCCTTGTATTGTAAGCTCCATGTGGAGAAGAAACAAACTTTGTTGCTTGGATGCTGATTGGAGTTTTTCCAAGAGTCCTGTCATGAGCCTCCATTGGTTAGGGAAGGGTTGGAAGTTTCAATGGTCTTG
Organism: Boesenbergia rotunda; assembly: GCA_024364735.1. Taxonomy (NCBI): domain Eukaryota; kingdom Viridiplantae; phylum Streptophyta; class Magnoliopsida; order Zingiberales; family Zingiberaceae; genus Boesenbergia; species Boesenbergia rotunda. The sequence continues at coordinate 828,043 of JAGFNQ010001000.1, forward strand.
GTATTTAGACGGATTGGATTTTATTGCTAGGGTCAAACCATGGGTTAAACTTGGAAATAAACCTAAAATGAACCTAATCATAATTATGCGGAGTAAATAGGAATCTATCATTTAATTAGAGGTACTTAAATGAAAATGAAAGGGTAAGTTAACCCTAACACGGTTTAGGGACCTATTAGCTATTTACCATTTCTTTGTAATAGCTATTTAAATGTCCTTTGATACAGGGCACTGATTGAGATTTATCATTGTAGATTATTTAGACGGGAGGTTCTCTTTTGATATGGGCATCTTCACTTGAGGCGGGTACTTCTTGCGTGTTTCTTTAGATCCACTAATCTTTATGTATGGTTATTTATTTATGTGCAGTAGGTTTTATTTACCTTAAATCTGCTATCATTGTTATCCTGGTTGATACTTGTTGCTTGAGCTTAGATATGATCTGATTTCTTCTATATAGTCTTGTTTATTGTTATCTAATTCTGTATAGCACCTGTGCGAGCCTATGTATGTAGATATAGTAGCATGTCACTGTTTGTCTGCATTGATTGATTCTAGTTATACGTGCATGTGTATCTAGATGTATGATGATTGAGTTATGATACATGTGTTCGACCTGCGCATGTTAGGTTGAGTTATATATTAATAACCTGGTAGGGGTTGCATGTGTTAGAATTATGCACCATCCCTGCATTGTTGCATGCCGGCGATCAACGACTCCCTTGTGGTTGAGCTTATCATCTTCCGATGCGTGATATGCACATACGACCACGCATGGGTTAGTGGATACAGTTGGGTGTGTGCATTTGCTTTGTACTGCTCCGCTCGGTCGTTTATGGGTAGTGGTTTCGAAGCGTGGTAACAGGCAAGGATCCCTCCTCTTCCTATAAACCAAAGGAGATGAGAGAGATATCTCCTACATATGTACATGGGGTGGAGCGAGAGCTCCACCAGCATCTTATCTATTCGGTCACTCAGGAGCAATGATTGCAGAGTGCGCACAATGTCACAACTCTAGCCACTCGACCGACACATATACATGTCTCAGTAGTTTGATTGGTGTCAGAGGTGACTATGTCATTGCATCATGTGCATATGATGCATTATGCATTTGATTGTGATTGCTGGATATATTTGACATGCACATACAGGGTATATTATATGTGTGGTTTGATGACTTTACACTTGCTCGTATGATACGGACCATTTTATAATCATGATAAGCTGATTTTTAATATGTATATCCATTTAGTACTTTCAGTTATGCATATTCTGATATTTCTGTTGAGACTGTATCCTATTATTTCTGTATATCTTATTTAACTATTTATTATGTCATGCATATCTTTTCTTTATACTTGCAAAATCCATTTGAACTCATCACTCGTCACAATGTTTTTATTTTCAGGATGATAGGTCGCTAGGGGGAGCCCAGTTGACAGCCCCAGGTCCCTATGACTCCAGCGATGGGTGCTTCCGAGTATATTTTGTTTCTTTTATCACATACTTTTTGATTTGTATTTATTTTATTGTCGTGGACTTGTATCATGATTCATTTGCAGTGATATTGTATTTTTGAGTTCTCTGTTGAACTTTGTGGTTGTTATTTTGCTGTGCGCCTAGTCCGAGGGTAGCTCAGGTGAGTTTTGCAGTGTTATTACTGAGATGCCCTTATTATCCTTTATTATGTCTCCTATTTTAAGGCCTGAGGTCAATTATTATACTGCGTGTGTTGTATGTGTGTCTAAATTGTCCGCCGTACAGGGTAGATGTCGTCTGATTTTATATTGAATCAGCGACTCCTTTGGTCTTGGGGCATGACAAGTCAACTCTATGCCTACCAAAGTTTAGTACTCTTTACTACCTCGATCATTTATTGTTTGGTTTGTCAAAGCAAAGCAACACATTTTATCTTGAAAGAGTGAAAGAGGACAATTGTGATGTCCCGCTATCGAACTTTGGGTGAGACTTAACTAAATCACCTCAATTAGATTGAGAAACTTAGAGACATATCCCAAAAGTTGGGAAAGTTAAGTAAAAGAACAATTATAATAAGTTTTGGGCGATTAGCCAAAGCTAATTCAAGATGATGTGTAATGTGGATCTTGACCCTTTATTTTCAAGAGTTGCATAAGATGTAATTGGTAAAATATTATCTACCTAATTATACCAAGTCTTGGGCGATTAATCAAAGCTAATTCAAGATGAGATATAATATGGATCTTTTCTCACATGAATGTGGTCGCTATTTAGTTTGGAGCTAGTAGTGTGGGCAAATTGAGTTTGCCTACATCCATGACTAGCCCCTATCAAAGCTCTACAATTCAGTGGGAGTATCATTTAATTAAAAACATAATTAAATTATCAGGATATGATATTTATTTCTGCATGTTTTACTATTGTAGATCACTATGTTGTCTAACACGTCAAATACTTTCTCTTTCTGCGATCTGTCCTTGAGAAGGACAAGCTTAACAGAGTTAATCTCCTAAACTGGTACTGAAACATGAGGATCATCCTCAAGCAAGAACGAAAACTGTACGTCCTAGAGCAACTTCTTCCAGAAGCGCCCATCACTACCTCCACTCGCACAGAAAAAGATGCTTACAAGAAGCATCAGGATGATGCACTCGATGTATTATGTCTCATGCTTGCCACCATGAACTCTGAGCTTCAGAATCAACATGAGAACATGGATGCACATGATATGGTTGAGCATCTAAAATAACTATATCAAGGGCAAGCTAGGCACGAGCGGTTTGAGGAGTCTAAGGCCTTATTTGCATGCAAGATGCAAGAAGGAACTCCTATAGAAACTCACATATTCAAGATGATTGGGTATGTCGAGAACTTTGAAAGACTAGGATTTCCACTGGGCCAAGAATTGGCCACAGATGTTATCCTGCAATCGTTGCCGGAAGGGTACAATCAATTTATCGTGAACTATAACATGAATGAAATTGATAAGTCTTTGCCTGATATGCTCAGCATGTTGAGAACTGTTGAACCCAATCTCAAGAAAACCAAGAGCAGTAATGTACTGATGGTACAGAAGGGCAAAGGCAAATGGAAGCCCAAGGGCAAGGTAAGACCCAAGCCAAAGGTAAGGCCAACTCTACTACAATGAAGGTCAAAGGCGGAGTGTCTGAGGAAAGGACCTGCTTCCACTATGGTGAGATCGAACATTGGAAAAGGAACTGCAAACACTACCTGGAGCATGTAAAGAAGAAAAGAAGTGAGACTTTAACATTAGGTATTTTTGTTATAGAAGTCAATCTATCTTCTTCTTCTTCTTAGATATTAAATATCGGTTACGCATCTCATATTTGTTCTAATGTGCAGAGCCTTCGAAGAGCTAGATCATTGACAAAAGACGAAGTGGACCTACAAAAAGGCAATGGCGCAAGAGTTGCTGCTATAGTTGTAGGAACATATTCCTTGTCATTATCCATTAGGCTTATCTTAGAACTAGAGGAGTGCTTTTATGTACCTGCACTAACTAAGAATATAATTTCTGTATCTTGTTTGGACAAGAAAGACTTTTCATTTATTAAAAAGTATAAATGTTATTCTATAATGTTAAATGACATGTTCTATTATAGTGCTACACTTATGAATAGACTATATGTTCTAGACTTAGAGAACCCAATTTATAACATAAATATCAAATGGTTCAAACCAAATGATTTGAACCAAACATATCTCTGGCATTGTCGCTTGGGTCATATAAATGAGAGTCGTATATCTCAGCTCCATAATGATGGATTACTAGACTCATTTGATTTTGAATCATATGAGACATGTGATTCTTGTCTTCTAGGCAAGATGACCAAGATTCCATTTAGTGGACACGGTGAAAGAATGACAGACTTGTTAGGACTCATACATACTGATGTATGTGGCCCTTTCAATGTCACAGCTAGAGGAAACTATCAATACTTCATCACATTCACTGATGATGTCAATAGATACGACTATGTGTATCTCATGAAAAACAAGTCGGAATCCTTTGAAAAGTTCAAAGAATTCAAGAGTGAAGTACAAAATCAACTTGGCAAGAATATTAAGATGTTTCAATCAGATCGAGGGGTTAATATCTTAGCCAAGAGTTTCGTGGCCATCTAGCTAAGTATGAGATCATATCCCAACTCACTCTACCTGGAACACCACAGTGGAATGGTCTGTCTGAATGGAGAAATTGTACTCTATTAGATATGGTACGATTGATGATGAGTCAGACAAATCTTTCTACTTCCTTCTTGAGATTCGCTCTAGAGACGACTCTTTTCACACTTAACTGAGTTCCATCAAAAGTCATCATAAAGACACCATATACGATATGGACTGGGAAGAGTCTCACGATGTCTCTTATGAAGATTTGAGGTTGTGAGACTTACGTTCGACGTCAAGTCTCAAAGAAATTAGGAACCAAATCAGACAAGTGCTATTTTGTAGGATATCACAAGGAAACGAAGAGATATTATTTTTTCAATCCCAGGCTAGGCAAAGTGTTTGTCGCTAGAAATGACATTTTTTTAGAAAGAGAGTTTATATCTAGAAGAAATAGTGGGAGTAAAATCCATCTTAAAGAAGTTCAAGATGCAGATAGTACTGAAGCCTTGATTGACATTGAACAGGCACCACAAAGTCTTGTGGATTATGAGATTGTTGCACAAGAAGTTGTAGAGAATCAACGTATTCAAGTAGACCAACCTCTTCGCAGATCTGATAGGATACGTCGTCAGCCTGAGAGATACTCATTTCTCTTGTTTGACTATGATGACATTATGCTTGTTGAATTGAACGAGCCTACATCCTATCAGGAAGCTGTGATGAGCCCATATTCTGAGAAATGGCTAGAGGCCATAAGATCCGAAATGGAATCTATGTACACTAACCAAATATGGACTTCGATTGTCCACATGAGAGGATTAAACTCATTGGGTGTATGTGAGTCTTTAAGAGAAAGACTGACATGTATGGTCTTATGCATACCTATAAAGGGTGATTGGTAGATAAAGGTTACAAGCAGATATATGGTATCGACTATGATGAAACTTTTTCACTAGTTGTGATGCTTAAGTTTATTCAGATCATGCTTGCTATTGCAGCTTACCATGATTATGAGATCTGACAGATGGATGTCAAAACCATATTCCTGAATGAGAATCTACTCAAGGATGTGTACATGATACAACCTGAGGATTTTGTAGATTCAGAGCATGTTGGAAAGGTATGTAGGTTGCAAAGATCTATTTATGGGCTAAAGCAAGTTTCTCAAAGCTAGAATCTTCGATTCGATGATGCAATCAAAGTATTTGGTTTCATCAAGAATGAAGATGAACCTTGTGTCAAAAAGAGGGTTAATGGGAGCACAGTTATCTTCCTGATCTTGTATGTGGATGACATACTCTTCATTGGAAATGATATCACTTCACTACAGTCTGTGAAGACGTGGCTAGAGAATTATTTCCCAATGAAAGACTTAGGTGAAGCAGCTTATATCCTAGGCATCAAGATCTATAGAGATAGATCTAAGAGATTGCTTGGCTTAAGTTAGAGTACATATATTGATAAGGTGCTAAATTGTTTTGCCATGCAGAATTCCAAGAAAGGTTTTCTGTCGATGTCACATGGTGTGAGTCTTTCAAAGACTCAATGTCCCTCTTCTAAGGAGGAGAGAGACCGCATGGATCAGATCCCTTACACCCTGTTTGGAAACATGTTAAGTAAGGAATTGGAATTCAATTCCGGTCGGAATTGAATTCCGACTGGAATTGAATTCCAATTCTCATGTTTGGAATGAATTGTAAAACAGAATTAAATTGAATTCAATTTTTATACTTTTACGATTTTATCCTGCGAGGATGGAGCCGGAGCAACTTTAATTTGTTTTGTGAAGGGGTGATTTGGTAATTTAATTTGTTTAAGTGAATTCCTTTCACAAATCACATGTGTTTAGGTGTGATTTGTTTTGAGGGGTTTGAAAGGAATTGGAATTCAATTCCTTAGCAATTCCTTCCTGAAAATTGCTACCAAACAATGGAATTGAATTCCAATTCCCAAAGGAATTCCAATTCCTTCCTTTCCAAATAGGGTGTTATGGATTCGCTATAGGGTCTATCATGTACGTCATGTTTTGTACTCGTCCAGATGTCTCATATGCTTTGAGCATGATGAGCAAATACTAGTCAGATCCAGGTGAAAGTCAATGGATAGCTGTCAAGAATATTCTTAAGTACTTACGAAGGACAAAAAAATATTTCTTGATATTTGGAGGCGATGAGGAGCTAGCTGTAAAGGGTTATAGTGATGCAAGCTTCCAAATCGACAGTGATGATTTTAGATCGGAGTCAGGGTATGTATTTTGCTTGAATGGTGACTCTGTGAGTTGAAAGAGTTTGAAGTAGGATACAGTCGTAGATTCTACAACAGAGGCTGAGTATATTGCTGTGTCTGATACAATAAAGGAGGATGTTTAGATCCAAAAGTTCATTGCAGAGCTTGGTGTGATTCTTGGTATAGCAGACCTGATAGACCTCTATTGTAACAACAATTGGGCTATTACACAGGCTAAGGAACCTCGCTCTCATCAGTGGACTAAACACATACTACGACGCTTCCATCTCTTTCGAGAGATCATCGATAGAGGAGATGTGAGGATATGCAGAATACCCATTGATGCTAGCATCATGGATCCTCTGACCAAGACATTGGCACAGAGAAACCATGATGGTCACACTAAGACATCGGGTATTAGATATTACAGTGATTGGCACTAATTGTTAAATCGACACCTTTATTCGCTCCAGGAAATTTTTCGGGAAAGTTCCTAGAGTTTCCGGGCTCGTAGACAAAGTTTCGGGGAGTTAAATGGTATAAAACCAAATATCTGGAGGGGTTAATTACATTAAAATTGGGAAATGGTGCGGAAGAAAGAAAACTAAAGAAGGAGGGCCAAAATACAATTTTGTAGTGGCTTAAAAGTCACTTTTAGCTGGACCCAAAGTCGCGAAGCCCTCTTCTCCTCAGCATTCGCCCGAATGCCGAGACCCAGCGTCTTCCCTCGATCTCGCCTACGGTCCCTGCTATTTTGGCCATCGAAACCCTAGATCAGAGGCCTTCCCGTTCGTCATCGCCACCACAACTTTCCGACCCCGACTCTCACCTATTCCTGCCTAGGTTTGGCGGACCAGAGGGTGACCACGAGTCGATGGATTAGGGAGAAAACCAATGGCTCGCCGGCTATCTCCACTATGGTAAGCTCGATTTCCCTGGTTACAATTATTGGGGTCTATTGGGGATGTTGATACCACTGATGATTCAGGAGGAGCTCCCTGTATTGTGGCGATTGAGAGGTTGTCGCTCGACGGGAGGTTCTGCAATTAGAGCTGGAAATTGAGGTAAGGAACCGATTTATGGTAATAGCTCAATGTCTTTCTTCCTTCTTGTGGTCTCGGATTTGGCTAGAAAAGGGGGAATGAGTTGATCAGTTCTTGCCCTGTTTGTTCTGTGCTAGACCTATAATTTGTGATAGATGGGCTATTTAGTCCAATTGGAGCAATAGGTAAGTTCTGTGAATTTAAATTTGATGGTTGGATGTGGATATGTGTTTTGGAGCTGGTAGATGTGAGCTCCATGGTAAATCCGAATTTGATCTATGTTGATGGGTTCTTGATTAGTATGTTAGTATGAATGGTTCCATTGAGTGTTCTTTGGAATGGATAGAATTAGATTAGGAGATGAAACCTAATCTAATTATGTGGATAAATTAGATTAGAACAAATGGTGGGTTTAGTATAGAATATGACACTATATTAATCCTAGCCGTGATGGATTGGAATTTAGGATTAAACCTAAAGTAAAACATAACCCTAAATCATAATTACGCGGAATAATTAGGAACCTTTCATTTAATTAGAGGTAATTAAATGGAAAGGAAATGGTTAGGTTAACCCGAGCATGGTTTAGGGATTTATTAGCTATCTATCATTTTTGTGTAATAACTAATTAAATATGTCCTTGATACAGGGGCTTGACTAGATTATTGGCGGGTGGTTCTTTCTCATTTGATATGGACTTCACTTACTTGGAGGCGAGTACTTCTTGCTTGTATCAGTAGTTCCACTTTATCTTCTATGCATGACTGTTTTGTTATTATTGCAGTAGGATAATATTTACCTTTATCTGCTACCGTTTTGCTATTCTACTTGATACTTATGCTTGACCTTGGATATGATCTAAATTTTTTTCTATATAGTCTCGTCTTTTGTTATCTGATTCTGTATAGCATTGGTATGGGCATGAGTATGTAGATATAGCATAGCTCAACATTGTGTGGTTGTATTGATTGATTCTAGTCATACTTGCATGTGTGTCTAGATATAGGATGATTGGATTATGATACATGTTTACGACCTTTGCATGGTAGGTTATGTTATGTGTCGATGACTTGGTAGGGGTTGCATGTGTTAGAGTCATGCACCATACATGCACTGTTGCATGCCGACAATCAGCGACTTCCTTGTGATTGAGCCTATCATCTTTCGGCACATGATATGCACACACGGCCACTCATGGGGTAGTGGATACCGCTGGATGTGTGCATTTGCTCTGTATTGCTCCGTTCGACGACTCATGGGTAGTGGTTTCAGAGCGTGGTAGCAGGCAGGAATCCATTCTCTTCCCATAGACCAGAGAAGATGAGAGAGATATCTCCCCCATATATACATGGGGCGGAGCGTGAGCTCCACCAGCATCCTGTCCACTCGGTCACTCAGGAGCAGTGATGACAGAGTGCGGACAATGTCACAACTCTACCCACTCGGGCAACATATTATCGCATGTCTCAGTTGCTGGACTGGTGTTAGGGGGCGACTATGACATTGCATCATGTGCATATGATGCATTTATGCATTTGATTGTGTTTGCTGCATTTATTTGTTGCACTTATTTGACATGCACATACAGGATATACTTTTGTGTGATTTGTTGATCATGCACTTGCTCGTGTGGTACGAGTCCTATTATGATCAAGATAGACTAATTTCTAGTATGTACAGTCTTTTATTATTTCAGTTATGCATACTTCTGATACTATTATTGAGATTGTATCCTGTTGTATCTGTATAGCTTGTTTAGCTATTTTCTGTCATGCATATCTTTCTATATACCCGTGGAGTCCATTTGGACTCACCACCCATCATAATGTTTTTTGTTTTCAGGTTAATAGCTCGCCGGAGGAGCCCAGTTGTCGGTCCTGGTCCCTTCAACTCTGTTGTTGGGTGTTTTCTCATTTGTTTTCTTTTTGATAGCATTATTTATGCGTTGTATTCATTTTCATATATCGTGGACTTGTATTCATGATCTATTCGTACGGTATTGTATTTTGAGTCTTCTGTTGGAATATGTGTTGGCTGTTTTGTTGCGCGTTTGCCCTAGGGCAGCTCAGGTGAATTTTATACTTCCAAAATTGTGGTGTTTCATTTCTTACGCTATATATATATATATATTGTGGTCTAAGGCCAATATTGTTAGTAGGAGTCCTAGAGCCAATAATGTGATGATTGACTAGGAACTTTTTTTATCATATTCTATCATTAACAAAAACATGTTTGGTTATTATACTTACTTTATAATTGTGTCAAATAACTAAGTATAATAATGTCCTTGGGTAGTAAGTTTTTATCTACATTATATCGATTGGTTGAATGTAAGTATAATAATATCCTTGGGTAGTAAGTTCTTATCTACATCATATTGATTGATTGAATCGATAGTAAGATAATGTAGAAAACACTATACTAAACCATTCCTAATCAAGCATTAATATTCAAGGACAATATTAATGCATGGAGACTAGCATCTAGGTCAATAGATGACTTGAGCTTACACGTCATGGTTATGTGATATCAAGTTGACACATGGTATACATTAGAGAATGTGTACTAAATTGACCCGCCATGAGAATGTTTCATAGATTGTCATATGAGTGTCATAAACTTTCTCATGTGATTATTAGTATAAATAGTCCTTAGACCTGAAGTCACTATGGTTCCCTACATAAGGAGTTATGTACTATAAAGGCGATCATTGGGTATCGTCAAACGTCACCCTAATAGGGTGAACTATAAAGGCGATCACTTGGTATATAATGAATTATGTGGAGGGATGTGAGTGATGTAAATGGGATCTATCCATTCCATATGACGGGAGTGATATCTGTGAGCCCCTTGATCTAGTAAGACTGTTAAAACGCTTGACCATGCTCAAATGAGTCAATTTAAAATATTATGCTCATTTGTTTGAGTGAGTCTACTTGGGGATCAAGAAACACAAAGATTGATCGAGGATGACACAGTCTATGCTCATTGGTCAATCTAGATATCGAGGATAAAAGGACAAAGTCATACATTATCAAGGTTAAGTCGGATCTCGACTTTCTTGTTACTTGGGTAGCAATGATGCATTGCTAGATGATGCTCATTGCTTATGTGTCTAAAGCAGTTTAGACACATTGCCAACATTACAAGAAGCTATTGGGTCACACACTAAGGACACGATGCTTTGGAGGTTAATTGATCTTAGTTTGACTAAGATTTGATCCGAATTGGATTGACTGAGTTAGACTCAAGTGAATCTAATTGGATTATGTGATTGATGTCTAATTTGAGTTAGACTCATTTAGATTAGACTCAACCACATTTGGATGAGATATTAATTAATTAAAATATTTAATAAATTAATAATATAGGAGGATGAAAAGATTCTCTTCATTGAATGGAGAGAAGTTGAAGAGCCACATGAGAAGATGTGCTCTTTATTAGCTTTAATGAAGGGAAGCTAAAGGGATAAAAACTTTTCATATTCATGGGATGAGTATAAAAGAGTTTTCTTGTCATTTGGATGAAGTTAAGTCATCTTCCTTCCTCTCTTCCTCCTCTTCTCCCTCTTGGCTGAAACCCTTTCTTTGGGGTTCTTGGTGGTTTTGTGAACTACCTCAAGTTGCTAGCACAACTAAGGTAGTTCTTCTCTGAAGTTGAGAGATCGTGTTCGTGTGGATACGCATAGAGGCACGAACACTTCAATGTGCAAGAGATCTGGCGTAGCTTGGACGAGCGGGATAAACACAAGGGCACACTTCAAAGGAATACATATAGATAGCTCTATTAGCAAGATGAATTTCATACGAGTTTTTCTTTCGCATGGATCACTCGAGGGATCTTATTTCCATTGTGTTTTTGTGTTTATGTTGCCGAGAGATCCCTACAAATATATATTTGCATGTGTTTGTGTGTATGAGTAAATTGTCCGCCGGATAGGGGAGATGTTGTTCGATTTTATATTGGATCAGCGGATCCAATGGTCTCGGGGCATGACAATTTATTTTGGTATCAGAGTAGGTTCAGATGCCTGTTTATGTTTTTCGGATTTGTCGAAGTTAAATCTGATACCTATTCGGTAGGTGTCGGAGCTTGGGTTTGATGTGATCTACCCGAGTACATTTCAGATTTTCGGAGTCATTTTCCCGACTTGATTTATACTTTGGGACTTGGTGGTAACGGGACATCTCCAGACAACAAGAGTATATGTTTCTAGAACTATCCTACCATTAGTACTCATTATTAGATTTAGGATTGATTAGACTATCCCAGCTTAGTGGAATTGTATATTCACACTGGGTGGATAGATATTTGTAGACTTGATTTTAGTTGGATTAATATGTTGTCAATCCATCTTATTCATGATCGTTCATGTGAGCGATTAGGGACATGTTGCGAATGAGACCTTGGAGCGAAGAATGTTTATTCTCTAGCAACACCGATTGTTGAGTCAGAAAGCCAAGGTCGAATATGTCGACAACCACTTGGAGGTTAAGGAGTTTGATTTTCCTAGACCTCACTATTCGTAGTACGTGCACTGGCTATTATGAGCTGAGCGAGAACTATGGTTTCCTACCGTAGTTGGCTTGATTAGTGTATGATCGACTTACCCTGGTTCAAGGAGTTTCAGACCTTTGGATCGTTCGTGCCTGGTTAGGTGATCTGGAAGGCACATTTAGGGTACATAACCTATATTGATGTAGTAGGGTGGCATTATCTACATACTACCATCATTAGCAGAGAAGTGATACATCCTATTCCATAGGAATTTTGACCATGGATCACTTGTACTTGGTTGATGACCTGAAATGTACATATTGATGGGTGACTTGAGCTAGTACGAAAAGGTGTGGAGCTAATTGCTTGATACTTACGAGTTACTGCATGTACTTGGTTTTGGATAACCAAGTAGATACCATTGGACTCATGATTTGCGTTGATGCGAATCAATTGCAATATTAGGCCACATTTGGGTGGAAGATACAGAAGACGACCTTCAAGAAATAAAGAATCACTTCGTGATTATGTTGAGATACTCTTGAGAGGTAGAGTGTCTCTATTTCATTGCTATGGAGTTAACCTCAGAGGTTTTTGAACCTTGAGTGGAGGAATTGAAGAGTTTGGGGTTTTGAGGCGATGGTCGATCGACTCGCTCGTCGCTATGCTATTTTATGAGGGACTTTGACTCATAGATTGAGTGTATATGACTGGATAATCTTGATGGGATATAAGGAGGTACGACCAGCAAGAGTGCAGAGAATGTGATGTTAGTTGTGTCCTTACCTTCCGGAAGGGTATTGGACATTAAACAGAAGGTCAAAGAACGACTACTGGTATTTCGATGGTTATACCCCCACTGTGGATTCACTAGTTCTCGAAATGATAGAGTTGATATCACCTTTTCCTTATGTGTGTTGAGAGGTGAATTGAGATTGATGAATCTCTATGACTTGTTGGTACTCGAGAGAGTGGAATTCGATATGATTCTCAGCATAGTGATAGCCCCGAATTACTAGGTTAAAGTTGTCACGAAAGTTGGGACCATCAGATTTAGATATGAATAAATGAAATGTTGGAAACCCTTTTTACAATCAAAATCTGAAAATGTAATATAGGGGCCACAGGTCGTATTTTTCTCGAGGCTAGTTGACGTTGTTTGATTCGCGCTTGTATTTATGTGTCGTTTGTGTTTTCGGGTTTCAAATAGATATTCGGGTTTTGGGTTGCAATCATGAAATGAAATCGCAATGAAAATAAATGAACTCAACTAAATGAGCTAAACAAAGTAAATGTCAATCAATAACTCAACCAAATGGAAACCGAATCAACTAAAGCACTTAATCAATTTGAGAAACTGATTCCGATTTCAAAGGCAAAACAATTGCTAAGCCAATGCATCTCAACAGGGCTGCAATCTTTAGTTGAGACTAATGCAAAATTATGAGCCTAATTTCAGAAATAAGACTTGATACAAGGTGAGGCTTTGAAACAAACTTGATACTCAATTATTCAAACATATGTGCCAATGCTAAAATCTAATACTAAGTGCAAGAGTTGGACTAATCAATGTAGTTTTGGAAAAACACAGCTGCTAGTGAAGAGAATTTCGGAATTGAATGAAGAACTTCGAAATCTGAGGTCTTATCAATCAAAACAACATATTGTAGAAATTAAGTGAATGAAATCAGATTCATGGAGCAAAGATGCAGCTACAAAATGCGATACATAATCAGACCTGCAGCTGATGTGAAGCAATTGGAATTGAGATTAACAACTCGGGTGCAGGATTCTTCAACCAATACACATAGAAACAAACTCTAGCGAGACATAATTCAGAAACTAAACACAATGTGCAGAAATAAATGAAGGCAGAGATGATAATTTGCCAATTCAGTGATAACTTGTTCAATTCAGCTAGGAATATGAAGCTTAAGTAAAATGTTGTGCAAAGACTGTAAGAACTCGATGCTACCTACATTGCAGAGACGAAGCTAGCAATTTCAGACACAGCTGACAGAAGAACAAGTCAGAATCGTAGCAGAGAGTTGCAGAAATTAGCAGAATTTGGCAGAATCGATCCACTTGCAAAATTGCAGCAGTTAACTTGGACACAAAACAAGCAAATGACTGAATTGGATTTACTATTTGATGATCAGCCAGGTTTAAGTGGAATTTCCATTTCATAGACTCGAAACTCAAAAGCAAATGAGCTGAAATTTCTGAAATGATATGGGATGGCAGAAATGGAATTTCAGATTTCAGAATTTAAGTTGATACACAATAACTGCTGCGCAAGGCTTAAATCGAATGCTATTTAGCTAGAGCATATTTCAAGGTAAATTCAATAAGTAAACTAAAGCAAATTGGAACAAATCGCAGGAACACAAAGGCAAGAACTGAAAATGCAGAATTAAGTTGGCACACAAAACTGGATTTGGCACGCAAGAAATTGACAGAGAAATAAGCTGAAATAACATTCAATTGATCACTAACAAACTTCCTAAACTACTTGAGTTGAAGAATTGAAGCTAAATTACATCTAAACAATTAAGAAAACGAAGTTAACTGATCTGAAACCAAGATAGAAACCAAACACGGCAGTAATGGAAATTACAGCTAAATAAACTGAAATTTAACTATCTAAGCTCTCCTCAACCATTCTTCAACTCAAGAGCTCCTTGGTCGTCAATCAAGGGAGACCCTCGGACCCGCAAGCTCTGCAAATCAGTGGAAGAAGTGTATCTGCTACTAAATCAGATCAGACATTGCTCAAACTGAAATTTGGCTCCGAATTCTTCAATCTCGCTGTTGTGGCTTGCGAATTGGATTTGGGAATGACCGAGACCATCCAGGGAACCCCTCTGGTCAGCTCGGATGCAGTGGCGATGTAGCACAGCTGAGTTCGTTGAAGTCGGATAGCAAAACTGCCGAGACCTCGCGCAACATTGCTATTGAGCAAAACCAATCCGAAAACTTCACTGAGACTCTCTTCACTGACCTAGCCCTTGCTTTGATGATGGATTGAGGGATCGCGCCTCCTTGATGAAGAAATCTAGCTAAGAAACTGAAGAACGAAGCGAAGAAACGGCGCAGAGACGCGACGAAGGAGAAACGCTGGGAAATTTTCCTTAAGTAATTAGCTTTGAACGGCTCAGATCGATTTGAGAAATCCAACGGCTGATCTTGCTCTGATTTGATCCAAATTTTGATGATGATGATCTGGGGTCAAGATCTGCCTCGTGGTAGATCGGATCATCCAGATGTGCAACGGATGGTCCAGATCAACTCAATCTGTGAATGGACGCTCTAGAGCCCTCCAAGCTTGATCCAACGGTTGATTTAGCTCTGATTGGGATGAAACCTTCAGATCTTGATCAGAGTGCTTGATCAACCCTAACCCTAGCTCGGATTGCTTCAGATGGTCCCGGATGGCTCAGATCTAACCGCTTTTGAATCGGACGACCCGGATTAATGTAGGCTTGATAATTCGATCCGGTTCACTTCCGACTAAAGTTTGACCCAATATGCCCTAGGTCCATGAACCTTTTATGCCTACAAAAATAAATCAAGAATTTAGTGGCCAAATAATCCAAAAATTTGCATATTTGCAATTAAGTCCAAAATAAAGGTAAGTTCTAAAACCTAGGGCAATTTCACATTTTTAGCAATAAAAACATAGGTCAAACATGGATTTTAGCAACTCAAATAATCAATAAAATGGTATTTATCACATAGTTTGGCTTACAATGTACCATGCCACCGTGGATTGCAGGACGAGGATGGTCACATTTCAACCTTCGAACCAACCCTCATGGGGATCCACCGACATCCGAGATGACAGTATGTCTGTTATTTCTGCACTCCAGGCACAGAGATTGCTATCCCAAGGTTGTCAGGGTTTCTTATTGTTGATGATCAGTGTAGGCGACAGCAGTAGCACCTCACTCATGGACATTCCAGTGGTTCGGGAGTTTCCGGACGTATTCCCAGAGGACCTACCGGGTCTTCCGCCCAGGAGACAAATAGAGTTCACTATAGAGCTGATTCCGGGGACTGTGCCGACATCTAATGCTCCTTATCGTATGACACCGAAAGAGTTGGACGAGCTGAAGGTCCAACTTCAGGAGTTATTAGACTGAGGCTTCATCAAACCGAGCGTATCTCCCTAGGTTCACCGGTTCTGTTCGTCAAGAAGAATGACGGTTCTTTGAGGTTGTGCATTGACTATAGATAGTTAAATGCAGTAACCATCAAGAACAAGTACCTTTTGCCACAGAAAGAGGATTTGTTTGATCAACTCAGAGACGCCTCGGTTTATTCTAAGATTGATTTACGGTCCAGATATCATCAGTTGAGTATCAGAGACTCAAACATTCAGAAGATAGCTTTCCACACTAGATATGGACACTATGAGTTTTTGGTAATGCCATTTGGGCTTACCAATGCTCCAGCGGTATTTATGGATTTGATGAACCACATATTTCTAGAGTTTCTAGATCAGTTTGTGATTGTCTTCATTGATGACATCTTGATCTATTTGCGTTCTGAGCAGGAGCACGCGCAACACCTTCGTAATGTTTTGGAGACACTCCGAGGGGAGCGCTTATTTGCAAAGTTTAGTAAATGCGCATTCTGGCTACCCTTAGTCGGTTTTCTGGGGCACGTGGTTTCCAGCCGAGGTATTTCAGTAGACCCCTAGAAGATCGAGGCTGCCACCAGTTGGGAGCAGCCAAAGTTAGTTCAGGAGGTTTGCAGTTTCTTGGGATTGGCCGGTTACTACAGACGGTTTGTAGAGGGATTCTTGAGCATAGCTATGTCGTTGACACACCTTACCAGGAAAGGCATGAAGTTCACATGGTCAGAGGCGTGTGAGGCCAGTTTCAGGAGCAGAAGCAGAGGTTAGTGACGACACCCGTCCTCGTTCTTCCATCAGGAGAGGGAAAATTGGTGCTTTATACGGATACGTCTTATCAGGGATTGGGTGTCGTTCTGATGCAGCATGGACGGTAGTGTCTTATGCTTCTCAACAGCTGAAGGAGTATGATAAGAACTACCCAGTTCACGATTTAGAGTTCACAACCATCATATTTGCGCTGAAGATTTGGAGGCACCACTTGTATGGGATCAGTTTTGAGATATTCACGGATCATAAGAGCCTCAACTACCTATTCACACAGAAGGAGCTCAACCTTCGACAGAGGAGGTGGATGGAGTTTCTAAAGGACTACGATTGTACCATTAGCTACCACCCTAGGAAAGCTAATGTTGTTGCTGACGCCTTGAGTAGGAAGTCTAGAGGAGTACTGGCATACCACCAAGTTCTGGTTACAGAGATTGTTCAGAGCTTCTCAGAGTTGGTTTTGGAGGAGCGGGGACAGACTGAGAGGGGTATTCTGGCAACCATGGTTGCTCAGTCTTCCATTCGGAAGAGGATCAGAGAGGCTCAGGCGAGCGATCAGCATCTACAGTTTCTCGACATTCGAGCAGCCACAAAGCAGCAGTCTGATTTTACACGAGACGATGCGGGTGTCTTGTATTTGCGTGGGAGACTTTGCGTACCCGAGGCACACCCTGTTATGGAGGAATTATTATAGGAGGCACATCACTTCCGATTCTCTATCAACCCGGGTGGCACCCGCATGTATTGGGATCTGAGGCATTCCTACTGGTGGAACGGAATGAAGCGAGACATCGTTGATTTCGTTGCCCGATGCCTTATATGCCAGCAAGTTAAGGCAGAGCACCAGAGACCTGCTGGGTTGCTTCAGAGTATTCCCAATCCCAAGTGAAAGTTGGAACACGTCACTATGGATTTTGTGGTGGGACTACCTAGGACCAACGAGGCCTTGACGTGGTTTGGGTGATCGTTGATTGATTGACCAAATCCACGCACTTTCTAGCTATTCGGAGGACCGATTCATTGGATAGATTAGCAGAGCTGTATTGCAGAGAGATTATCAGATTGCACGATATACCATTGAGTATCATCTCAGACCGAGATCCGTGTTTCACCTCACACTTCTAGCAGAGTCTGCAGAAGGCCATGGGTACCGAGCTCAAATTTAGTACCGCCTTCCATCCACATACCAAAGGTCAGTCAGTGCGTACCATCCATACTTTGGAGGACTTACTGCGAGTCTGTGTTATGGATTTCGGAGACAGTTGGGAGGATCATCTTCACCTTGTCGAGTTTGCCTATGATAACATCTATCATGTGGCTATTTAGATTGCACCGTATAAGGCGTTGTATGGTAGGCCTTGTCGGACACCCACTCTCTCGGAGGAGGTTGTGGAATCCCTGCTGTTAGGACCTCAGAGAGCTCAGCACGAGGCAGAGTTCGTCCATACTATCAGATGCAGGATATCTGAGGCGCAGGATCGTCAGAAGAGCTATGGCGACCGGAGACGGAGACCTCTGGAGTTCTCCGTAGGTGATCATGTATTTCTGAGAGTTTCACCCACGAAGGGGGTTAAATGTTTCGGTCTTCGAGGTAAGCTTGCTCCGCGTTACATCGACCCGTTCCAAATCTTGGAGAGGGTTGGGGCAGTGGCTTATCGTTTTGCTCTTCCACCATCCATTACCGGCGTACATGATGTATTCCACGTATCTATGTTGAGGGGATATGTACCAGACCCTTCACATGTATTGTCGAATGTCTCAGTTCCACTTCAGCCTGACATGACTTACGAGAAGATTCCTATTCGAATTTTGGGTCACCAAGAGCGTCAGTTACGGAACAAGACAATCCGGCTGGTTAAAGTCGGATGACAGCATCACATGGACGAGGAGGCTACATGGGAGCTTGAGGATGTCATCCAAGCTCGCTAGCCCCACCTGTTCACCTGAGGTATGTATGATTAGTTATTGTTTAGAATTTATAGTTGCATACTTCTTGATAGTGTTTACTATTGTGAATAACGAAATTTGGGGACCAAATTTTTGTTAGTGGGGGTGGATGTTAAATCCGACACCTTTAGTTGCTCCAGGAAATTTTTCGAGAAAGTTCCTAGAGTTTCCGGGCTCTTACACAAAGTTTCAGGGAGTTAAATGGTATAAAACCAAATATTTGGAGGGGATAATTACATTAAAATTGGGAAATGGTGCGGATGAAAGAAAACTAAAGAAGGAGGGCCAAAATGTAATTTTGTAGTGGCTTAAAAGTCACTTTCAGCTGCGTCCAAAGCCACGAAGCCCTCTTCTCCTCAGCATTCGCCCGAACGCCGAGACCCAACGTCTTCCCTCGATCTCGCCTACGGTCCCTGCGATTTCGGCCACCGAAACCCTAGATCAGAGGCCTTCCCGTTCATCATCGCCACCACAACATTCTGACCCCGACTCTCGCCTATTCCTGCCTAGGTTTGGCGGACCAGAGGGTGGCCACGAGTCGACAGATCAGTGAGAAAACCAAGGGCTCGTCGGCTATCACCACTAGGGTAAGCTCGATTTCCCTGGTTACAATTATTGGGCTCTATTGGGGATGTTGATACCACTGATGATTCAGGGGGAGCTTGTTGGGACCGGGTGCATGTTGACATGGATGCGGGTTCATAATTTTAAATTAATTACGTGCAGCGGAAGGTTTAGCATAAATAATTTCTCAAATTATTTAACCACACATCTAAGCATGCAACTTTAACTTGTGTAGACATGATCATATATTTAAAATTTTGCAGAAACGTAAACTAATTTACTTAATACCTCGCGTAACTCGAAGGAAGGGACGAGATCCAACCGTAAGCGTCCCTCGGAAGCTCCGCCTCTATTCGCGTCCACGCCGAGTATCTTCGGGATGACTTCGCAAAGCCACGAGTTTCGTGTTCTCGAGAACTACTAGATTCTCCGATAACGCGACAAGAAAACCAAGAGAGAAGTAATCACATCGGAAAAATTCACTACCAAGGTTGGCCGGAATCACAATTCCGGCGAGAAGGAGGAAGATGACTTGCGCCCCAATCCCAAGGTAATAATGGTCGGAGAGGAAGATCGTCCCAACGGAAGAACTTTGTTGCCTCGGTGCTTCTCCTTGTGCTCACGGCAAGAAGAAGGGAGAAGAGTCTTGTGGTCGGCCAAGAGAAAGAAGGGAGGTGAGGGAGAGAGCCCAGGCAAGAATACTTCGATTGATTTACAAGTCTTGCCTTGGGTCCTTTATATAGTGGCCTCTCAACCACCAAGTCTCCTTTTTCTTATGGAATAAATTTTCTATGACTTATTTCATCATGCCAAGTTTTATCATATTTTAATTCATGATAAAAACCGACCAAGTTTCCTTTTTTCTTATGGAATAAATTTTCTTATCATGGTAAATCAATCCATGATTGATTTTATAAAATAAAATAAATCAATCCATGGTTCATTTTAATTTCCATGAAAAATAAACCAAATCTTGGTTTATTATATAAAAATTTATATCATCCATAATTTAATAAAACAAACCACACTTGGTTTATTTTAAAAATTGAACCAAAAACTTGGTTCTCTCCCATTGTTGTGGCCGGCCAAGCAAAGAGGATGGAGACCCTCTTTGGCCGGCCCATCCAAGCCATGACCCAATGAATTAAACTTATTTAATTCATCTATTAAGTCTTCAAAAGATTTAGCCATTTTACGCTTCCGATGCGTCTCTGAAAAATTCAGATTCGACTTATCATTTGGCTTAACCAAACCTAATCTCTCTTGATTGGAAAATCCAATTTTCAACTCGTTTTAAATCCCTCGAATTACTCGTAGTGCGTGTGACTAAATAGGCTTTCGATTTATGTTGGCTGTCTATAATTAATCAATTATAGAACGATCATGAGTGACACCTAGTAGTACATCATGATTCCCAATTAATCGAAAGATCAACGGTTGACCTCAGAAACAATTCTGAAACCCTTCAGCAGCTATAATGAATCGTGCCCCATTCCCTTCACCATCTTATACCCACTTGGTTCAGGACATGGTCTATGTGTGTCAATCCCCACTAGGCTGACTACGTCACACCTAGCCCAAGTAACGTTTTCTCGTCCTACGGATTCTAATTGCTCTCATGTATTTAAGAGATTCATACTCTGAACATGTCATGCTATGGCCAGAGGCTTCGAGTAACAATCTCACGATAGGCCTTGGGTATACATCTCCTCGCAAGGAGTGGTGAATCCTTTGTAGGCTGTTCAAACATCTTCGGGCACTTCGGCTTATACCCAATCATCCTGGGTCCACACCTCCTTGGAGATGCTTGCTTAAGATGTCAAAGTATAAGTCTCCATGACCAAGATGACTTGAACACCGCAAGTCAAAGGAACATCGCACTTAAGCTGCAGTAAGAACTTCATTGACATATCTATATATAGACTACCATATGAAGTTTTACAGCAGTCACTCCAATGAACTAGTTCCCTTAACTAGCATCCATGTTTATCTCCGGACATCCCAATGTCACCAGCCAGTGAGAATCAGCTGATTAGAGAATAACCCATGCTAGTCTCAACAGAATTGATAGTGTCCGTATTTATCAATTCATCGACTAGGGACATTTTCAATACTTCACAATTGCACATGTAGAGATAATCACTAGTTGTGAATTCATCACAAATTCTCTCATGCTTGAATTGTATTGCGGACATTCAGTAAATGAGTTTAAGATCTCAATCAAATACATAAACATGTATACTCAAATAGTGAATATTCATTTATTAAATAAATGATTACAATCATAAGGCATTGTCTTAGGACACTTTCTCATATCACTAACAAACTCCCACTTGGCCTAATGCCAATCGCTACGGTATCCAATACCACAGGCTCTAACATGACCCTCAAACTTGCTTTGAGGCAAGCCTTAGTTAAAGGATCCGCTAAATTCCTTTCAGTGGGAATTTTCTCAATTTGTATATCATTCCTACTTATAATCTCTCTGATCAGATGATAGCGGCGAAGCACATGTTTGGATCGCTGATGAGACCCTGGTTCCTTTGCTTGTGCAATAGCTCCATTGTTGTCGCAGTAAACCGGTATGCTTCATCAATGTTGGAACCACACAAGTTCGAGACAAACTTCTTGATCCAAACTGCTTCCGTGCTGGTGATATATCCGCTTCCGGGTGTCCTTGTTTGGAACTCTTCCAACTTATTGCGCCTCCATTCAAAGTAAATACGTATCCAGACTGCGATTTGGAGTCATCCTTATCTGTCTGGAAACTGGCATTTGTATACCCACGTATTACCATATCTCCTTCCCATATATTAGGAACACATCCTTAGTTCTTCTTAAGTACTTAGGATTGTCTTGACAGCCGCCCAATGATCCATTCCTGGATCGACTGGTATCTGCTTATGACGCTCAAAGCATATGATACATCGGGCCTTGTACATAACATAGCATACATGATAGATCCTATTGCGGATGCATAGGGAATCTTATTCATGCAAATCCTCTCGTCTTCTGTGCGCGGACACATAGACTTTGAAAGGTTAATCCCATGCCTGATGGGAAGGTAACCTTTCTTGGATTCCGTCATGCTAAACCCTTTTAGCACTTGGTCTATATATGTAGACTGCGAAAGACCAAGCAACCGTTTTGATCTATCTCTATAGATTCTAATCCCAAGGATATAGGTTGCTTCTCCCAGGTCTTTCATGGAGAAAGTTTTGGACAACCAAATTTTAACTGTCTGTAAGACTGATATATCGTTTCCTATAAGTAATATGTCATCGACATATAATACTAGGAATACGACTGCACTCCCACTAACCTTCTTGTACACACAAGGTTCGTCAGGATTTTGTGAGAAATCAAACTCTTTGATCGTCTCATCAAAACGGATGTTCCAACTCCTAGATGCTTGCTTCAGTCCATATATGGATCGTCGAAGCTTGTACACTTTGGTTTTATCAACCGATGTGAAACCTTCAGGTTGTATCATGTATACATTCTCAAGCAGGTTTCCGTTAAGGAAAGCTGTTTTCACATCCATTTGCCATATCTCATAATCATAATGAGCTGCTATGGCTAGGAGCATCCGAATGGATTTAAGCATAGCTACTGGCGAGTAGGTTTCGTCATAATCAATTACTTGATTCTGATGATATCCTTTTGCCACTAATCTAGCCTTAAAGGTAACAACATTACCTTCCATGTCGGTTTTCTTCTTGAAATCCCACTTGCACCCTATGGGCTTAATCCCTTCAGGTGGGTTAACCAAGTCCCATACTTGGTTTTCGTACATGGAATCCATTTCCGACTTCATGGCATCAAGCCATTTGTCCCTTTCTGAACATTTCAGAACATCTTCATAACTGATAGGTTCGTCATCGCTTATGAGTAACACGTCGTTCGATTCACTTATGAGAAATCCGTATCTCTCTGGAATGTTGCATGTCCTATCAGACCTACGAAGAGGTGGTGTCGTTTTAGGTTCAACTGATAGCTCATCATTATGAGTTATTGGTTGTGTGTCTAAACTAGGTGTCTCTGTAATGTCTATTGGAGTTTCTTGAACTTCATCAAGTTCAATGCCACTCCCACTGTTTTCTTGTAAAAGAAATTCTTTTTCTAGAAATACAGCATGCCTTGAAACAAACACCTTTTGTTCCAAGGCATGATAGAATTGGTAACCCTTCGTTTTCTTAGGGTATCCAATAAATAGACATTTATCAGACTTAGCATCCAATTTGTCTGATATAGTCCGCTTCACATAAGCAGGACAACCCCATATCTTAAGGTGAGTTAAGTGAGGTTTCTTACTATTCCATGTCTCATATGGAGTAGTAGAGACTACCTTGGTCGGGACTCTATTTAGCAAGTAAACAGCTGTCTTAAGTGCATAGCCCCAAAAGGATTTTGGAAGAGTTGCATGATTCATCATTGACCTAACCATGTCCATCAAGGTTCGGTTGCGCCTCTCAGATACACCATTATGCTGTGGTGTATACGGCGGAGTCCATTGGGACAATATCCCATTGTCCCTTAGATAATCTTGAAACTCTTGACTTAAGTATTCACCACCCCGATCGGATCGAAGTATCTTAATACTTTTGCCAAGCTGTTTCTCTGCTTCATTTCTGAACTCTTTGAATTTCTCAAAGGCTTCAGATTTATGTTTCATCAAGAACACATACCCGAATCGTGAATGATCATTGATAAAGGTGATGAAGTAGCTATAGCCTCCTTGTACAAGAGTTGACATTGGTCCACATACATCAGTATGTATCAGACCAAGCAATTCTCCCACTGGATTACCTTTTCCAGAAAAGGGTAATTTGGTCATCTTGCCTTTTAAGCATGATTCGCATGTATCTAATGAACCGGGTTCAAATGATTCCAGAATTCCACATCGGTGTAATTCGGTCATGCGTTTCTTACTTACATGGCCAAGACGGCAATGCCAACTGTAGGAGTCTATTCGATTATCTATTCGAGCACGTTTGCTGCTAACTTCGATATTGAAAACGTCACTGGATAAATCTAACGTGTAGATACCATTGCACAAAGTTCCATTCCCATAAAGAACGCCATTTAAAGTTATGTAACAACAATTGTTACTAAAAGTTAAATGATAACCCTTTTCATTCAAACATGAAATAGATATAATGTTCTTTATTAACGAAGGAACGAAATAACAATTATCCAATTCTAAGACACGTCCAGTGGGGAGCTTTAGCAAATATGTTCCGATGGCAACAGCAGCAATCTTTGCTCTGTTTCCAACTCGCAAATTCGCTTCTCCTTTGACGAGTCTTCTTCTATTCCTTAGTCCCTGTATGTCATTACATATATGTGAGCTACACCCAGTATCAAGTACCCAGGTGTTTGAGGAAATAGAGTGACATTCAATAACGAAGATACTTGAAGAGGATGGGGCATCGGATGCCTTCTCTATCAAGGACTCAAGATAAATCTTGCAGTTTCTTCGCAAGTGACCCTCCTTGCCACAGTGATGGCAAGTGCCTTTTAGGGTATTTTCAGTCTTTTTGGCCTTTTTCTTCTTCCCTTTATTCTGTTCTTTGGCCTTCCTCTTAGAACCTTTCTTCGAGGAACCAACTAACAGTACCGCCTTCTGATCTTGCTTCACAGAAGGCTCTACAGTCTTCAGCAGGTTAAGCAACTCAAGAAACTGGTCTGGAGTTGCATTTTCTGGAGGACGGTTGAGAAGTAGATCTTCAAGGTCATAAGCAAGCTTCTCTGCCTTGAGGACTATCCTCAGGTTTCGAAGCCAGTCCATGAAGTTTGGCCCAGTCAGTTTATTGGTCTCCAAAATGGAACGCAAGTTTATAGAAGACATGATTGTGTGATTAACCTAGAAATACAAATTGAGATTATGTGAGAAGAATGATTAAAGAATGTATCATCATACATAAATTAAATCATATTTATTTTGCTAATTGAGTCACCCTTATTATCAATTCGGGAGATCGTAGGAACATCTCCAAATAGGTTGATATCCAACCATAGATAAGAACAACCATGTCTGTGGCCATCAAGTTTTTCTTAGCTATGAAGGTAGGTAATTATACCGATTACACATCACATATATATAACTATCACTTTATGCTATCAACTAATTGAATGTTTGCATAAATCATTGGGTTGTTAACTCATTAACAAGTATGCAACATTATACATAGCACCCAACTGCACCTCTCTTTACATCGACCTTGGCTGTGGCACAACAAATCGATGCTCCAAGCTTAAGGCTGACCCATTAATCAAGAAATAGTTTTAATATGGTTGGAGCTCATTCAACCGTTTAGTCAGGCATGGATGTGTCCAACAACCAAAATTAAGGATTGACCTCTGACTCCAACTATATTATTCATAAACTAATTCCATGGTTTGAACATGTTGAGGTTCAAGCCGGGCATGGATGTGTCCATCAACCCAAACAAGAAACAAAACTCCGATTCTAACCACATTAATGGAAGGTGTTGGCCTTAATATTTTGTAAGGGGTTTTTGGGTCTCATCTTTTCTAAGCACATTCATGACATATAATTATGTCATGACTAACGATTTCCTTAATAAAGTATGTATGTGACTTAATTTATCAAGTCTCATGAATTGAATTAGGAACCGGATTTCCTAATTGTAATTTCATACTTTATTAAAGGAATTGTTTTGGGAAACAATTTCCTAAATTGTCATAATCAATTTCGAAAATAATATGTTTAAGACTTTGATTTCTCTAAATCAAATCTTATTAAATTAAGAGACAATTCCCTTAATTCAACGACATATTATTTTCATGAAAATCTCAATTAAGAAAACTCTATAGGAAACCATTTTCTAATTAATTTTGGAGACAACAATATGTAAGAGCATCACCTCTTAAAACATATTTTATTCATGGATTTAATTAATTACAACAAATCGTTTTCTACGGGTGGCTCCCCGAGGCTCAGATACCCAATGAAAAGTAATTTGTCGTAAATCCAATTTGGTCCGTTTTGGAAACGTAACCAAATCAATCATGACAATTTCATTCAAAATTGGGAAATTAAATTACAACAACTAACTTTAAATTGGACGGCTCCCTGTGGCTCAATCCAAAATAAAGAATTTTGTTAATAATTTAAAGCCAATTCGAATTTGAAATTATTAACTAATTATCCATAAATTTGTCTAGACTTTCTCAAAAGAAAGTGCCCAAAATTGCGAGATTTCATAATAGGTTTTTAGAATGGTTGTAAGTTTCTGGTACAAAGAAAACTTACATATTTCCAAAATTGGAAAATTTCTAAAATAGAAAAATTTCCAAAATTGGAAAGTTTCCAAAGATGGGAAGTTTTCACAATTATCATAAAATTTCAGAAACTAGGATATTTCAAAAGTTTGCGAAATTTCATGAGGATTTCCAAACTTTGAAATTCCTAAATCTAAAATTTATTATAATTGGAAAGTTTCCATAACTGAAAAATTTTCCAAAATTGAGATTATGACAAAGTTTTCCGCAAAACAATTATATGATTATGTCGAACACTAACCGACTCTGATACCACTGTTGGGACCGGGTGCATGTTGACAAGAATACGGGTTCGTAAAATTCTAAATTTTTACGTGCAGCGGAAGAATTAGCATAAAATAATTTTCTAAATTATTTTAACCTCGTATCTAGCATGCAACCTTATGATGTGTGGACATGATCATAAATTAAAACTTTGCGGAAAAGTAAACTAATTTACTCTAATACCTCGCGTAACTCGAAGTAAGGGACGAGATCCAACCGTAGCGTCCCTTGGAAGCTCCGCCTCTATTCGCGTCCACGCCGAGTTCTCTTCGGGATGACTTCGCAAAGTCACGAGTTTTGTGCCAACGAGAACTACTAGATTCTCTAAAGGCACAACTAGAAGAACAAGAGAATAGATAGGAAACTAACCACCAAAGTAACGGAATCAAAATTCCGAAAAGAAGGAAGGAATCGCGATCCGCTTCTTCTTCTTCTTCGACTCTTCCTTGGTTGTTGTTGCTCACGCCAACCCTAGATGGGTGGATGGTGCGCCAGCCCTAATGGGAGCTTGGGGCACCGGCCCTAAGAAGAACAAGTGGCACCGGCCCTAAGGGGAAGAGAAGGGGAGGAAGAGAATAAGAGAGAGAGAGGGAGAGAATTAATCTCTTGATTACTCTCTTGATTAGGAATTCAAGGCTTGCCTTTGGTTCCTTTATATAGTGGCCTCTCCCTTGCCAAGTCTCTCTTATAACGGAATTAGTTATCATAAGAAATTTATCTTTATAAAATTCTTATGACTTATTCCGTTATTCCTAGTTTTATTATAACTTACTTTATAATAAAACAAATTCTCTTAACGGAATTTTCATAACAAATTTATCCTATAAATTCTCTTATGAATTATTCCGTTTAAACCAAGTTTTATTATAACTAACTTTATAATAAAACAATTATATCTCTCCTTTTATTATGGAATAAATTTTACAAGAAATTTATAAACTTTCTTATTATGGAAAAATCAATTCATAATTGATGTTATACAATTAAAATAAACCATTCCATGGATCATTTTAATTTTCATAAAAGAATAAATTTCTATAAATTTATTTATATAAATTTCTTTACACAAATTTATTTATCCATAATTTATAAAACAAATCGCACTAGATTTATTTTATTAATTAAACCAAATAAATTGGTTTTATCCCCTTTTGATGGCCGACCAAACCAAAGGGGTTTGGCACCCTCTTTGGCCGGCCAAACCAAGCCGATCCGATCGCGAATTAAACTCATTTAATTCGCCCAATAAGCCTTCAAAAGACTTAGCCATTTTAAGTTTCCGTTGCGCCTCTGATTAACTCAGATTCGACTTATTTCTCTTGATTGGAAAATCCAATTTTCAACTCGTTTTAAATCCCTCGGATTACTCGTAGTGCGTGTGACTAAATAGGCTTTCGATTTATGTTGGCCGTCTATAATCAACTAATTATAGAACAATCATGAGTGGCACCTAGTAGTACATCATGACCCCCAATTAATCGAAAGATCAACGGTTAACCTCAGAAGAAATTCAGAAACCCTTCAGCAGCTCTAATGAATCGTGCCTCATTCCCTTCACCATCTTATACCCACTTGGTTCAGGACACGGTCTATGTGTGTCAGTCCCCACTAGGCTGACTACGTCACACCTAGCCCAAGTAGTGTCTTTCTCATCCTTTGGATTTCTAATTACTCTCATGTATTTAAGAGACTCGCACTCTAAACATGATATGCTCTGGCTAGAGGCTTTGAGTAACTATCCGACGATAGGCCTGGGTATACATCTCCTCGTAAGGAGTGGTGAATCCTTTGTAGGCTGTCCAAACATCTTCGGGCACTTCGGCTTATACCCAATCATCCTGGGTCCACACCTCCTTGGAGATGCTTGCTTAAGATGTTAATATATAAGTATCCATGACCAAGATGACTTGAACACCGCAAGTCAAAGGAACATCGCACTTAAGCTGCAGTAAGGACTTCATTGACATATCTATATAGATTACCATATGAAGTTTTACAGCTAGTCACTCCAATGAACTAGTTACCTTAACTAGCATCCATGTTTATCTCCGGACATCCCAATGTCTCCAGCGAGTGAGAATCAGCTGATTAGAGAATAACCCATGCTAGTCTCAACAGAATTGATAGTGTCCGTATTTATCAATTCATCGACTAGGGATATTTTCAATACTTCACAATTGCACATTAGAGATAATCACTAGTTGTGATCCCATCACAAATTCTCTTATGCTGTGAATTGTATTGCGGACATTCAGTAGATGAGTTTAAGATCCCAATCAAATACACAAAACATATATACTCAAATAGTGAATTATCATTTATTAATATAAATGTTTATATCATAAGGCGATTGCCTTAGGACACTTCTCTCATATCACTAACAGTTACATCGACCCGTTCCAAATCTTGGAGAGGGTTGGGGCAGTGGCTTATCGTTTTGCTCTTCCACCATCCATTACCGGCGTACATTATGTATTCTACGTATCTATGCTGAGGGGATATGTACCAGACCCTTCACATGTGTTGTGGAATGTCTCAGTTCCACTTCAGCCTGACACGACTTACGAGGAGATTCTAATTCGAATTTTGGGTCACCGAGAGCGTCAGTTACGGAACAAGACAATCTGGCTGGTTAAAGTCGGATGACAGCATCACACGGACGAGGAGGCTACATGGGAGCTTGAGGATGTCATCCAAGCTTGCTACCCCCACCTCTTCACCTGAGGTATGTATGATTAGTTATTGTTTAGAATTTATAGTTGCATACTTCTTGATAGTGCTTACTATGGTGAATAACAAAATTTAGGGACCAAATTTTTGTTAGTGGGGGTGGATGTTAAATCCGACACCTTTAGTCGCTCTAGGAAATTTTTCGAGAAAGTTCCTAGAGTTTCCGGGCTCTTACACAAAGTTTCGGGGAGTTAAATGGTATAAAACCAAATATTTGGAGGGGCTAATTACATTAAAATTGGGAAACGGTGCGGATGAAAGAAAACTAAAGAAGGAGGGCCAAAATGCAATTTTGTAGTGGCTTAAAAGTCACTTTCAACTGTGTCCAAAGCCACGAAGCCCTCTTCTCCTCAGCATTCGCCCGAACGCCGAGACCCAGCGTCTTCCCTCGATCTCGCCTACGGTCCCTGTGATTTTGGCCACCGAAACCCTAGATCAGAGGCCTTCCCGTTCATCATCACCACCACAACATTCTGACCCCGACTCTCGCCTATTGCCTAGGTTTGGCGGACCAGAGGGTGACCACGAGTCGACAGATCAGTGAGAAAACCAAGGGCTCGTCGGCTATCACCACTAGGGTAAGCTCGATTTCCCTGGTTACAATTATTGGGCTCTATTGAGGATGTTGATACCACTGATGATTCAAGGGGAGCTTGTTGGGACCGGGTGCATGTTGACATGGATGCGGGTTCGTAATTTTAAAATTAATTACGTGCAGCGAAAGGTTTAGCATAAATAATTTCTCAAATTATTTAACCATACATCTAAGCATGCAACTTTATCTTGTGTAGACATGATCATATATTTAAAATTTTGCAGAAACGTAAACTAATTTACTTAATACCTCGCGTAACTCGAAGGAAGGGACGAGATCCAACCGTAAGCGTCCCTCGGAAGCTCCGCCTCTATTCGCGTCCACGCCGAGTATCTTCGGGATGACATCGCAAAGCCACGAGTTTCGTGTTCTCGAGAACTACTAGATTCTCCGAGAACGCGACAAGAAAACCAAGAGAGAAGTAATCACATCGGAAAAACTCACTACCAAGGTTGGCCGGAATCACAATTCCGGCGAGAAGGAGGAAGATGACTTGCGCCCAATCCCAAGGTGATAATGGCCGGAGAGGAAGATCGTCCCAATGGAAGAACTTTGTTGCCTCGGTGCTTCTCCTTGTGCTCACGGCAAGAAGAAGGGAGAAGAGCCTTGTGGCCGGCCAAGAGAAAGAAGGCAGGAGAGGGAGAGAGTCCAGGCAAGAATACTTCGATTGATTTCCAAGCCTTGCCTTGGGTCCTTTATATAGTGGCCTCTCAACCGCCAAGTCTCTTTTTCTTATGGAATAAATTTTCTATGACTTATTCCATCATGCCAAGTTTTATCATATTTTAATTCATGATAAAAACCGACCAAGTCTCCTTTTTTCTTATGGAATAAATTTTTTTATCATGGTAAATCAATCCATGATTGATTTTATAAAATAAAATAAATCAATCCATGGTTCATTTTAATTTCCATGAAAAATAAACCAAACCTTGGTTTATTATAGAAAAAATTATATCATCCATAATTTTATAAAACAAACCACACTTGGTTTATTTTATAAATTGAACCAAAAACTTGGTTCTCTCCCTTTGTTGTGGCCGGCCAAGCAAAGAGGATGGAGACCCTCTTTGGCTGGCCCATCCAAGCCACGCCCCAATGAATTAAACTCATTTAATTCATCTATTAAGTCTTCAAAAGACTTAGCCATTTTACGCTTCCGATGCGTCTATGAAAAATTCAGATTCGACTTATCGTTTGGCTTAACCAAACCTAATCTCTCTTGATTGAAAAATTAATTTTCAACTCGTTCTAAATCCCTCGGATTACTCGTAGTGCGTGTGACTAAATAGGCTTTCGATTTATGTTGGCCGTCTATAATTAATCAATTATAGAACGATCATGAGTGGCACCTAGTAGTACATCATGATCCCCAATTAATCGAAAGATCAACGGTTGACCTCAGAAACAATTCTGAAACCCTTCAGCAGCTATAATGAATCGTGCCCCATTCCCTTCACCATCTTATACCCACTTGGTTCAGGACATGGTCTATGTGTGTCAGTCCCCACTAGGCTGACTACGTCACACCTAGCCCAAGTAACGTTTTCTCGTCCTACGGATTCTAATTACTCTCATGTATTTAAGAGATTCATACTCTGAACATGTCATGCTCTGGCCAGAGGCTTCGAGTAACAATCCGACGATAGGCCTTGGGTATACATCTCCTCGCAAGGAGTGGTGAATCCTTTGTAGGCTGTTCAAACATCTTCGGGCACTTCGGCTTATACCCAATCATCCTGGGTCCACACCTCCTTGGAGATGCTTGCTTAAGATGTCAAAGTATAAGTCTCCATGACCAAGATGACTTGAACACCGCAAGTCAAAGGAACATCGCACTTAAGCTGCAGTAAGAACTTCATTGACATATCTATATATAGACTACCATATGAAGTTTTACAGCCAGTCACTCCAATGAACTAGTTCCCTTAACTAGCATTCATGTTTATCTCCGGACATCCCAATGTCACCAGCCAGTGAGAATCAGCTGATTAGAGAATAACCCATGCTAGTCTCAACAGAATTGATAGTGTCCGTATTTATCAATTCATCGACTAGGGACAATTTCAATACTTCACAATTGCACATGTAGAGATAATCACTAGTTGTGAATTCATCACAAATTCTCTCATGCTGTGAATTGTATTGCGGACATTCAGTAAATGAGTTTAAGATCTCAATCAAATACATAAACATGTATACTCAAATAGTGAATATTCATTTATTAAAATAAATGATTACAATCATAAGGCGATTGCCTTAGGACACTTTTCTCATATCACTAACAAACTCCCACTTGGCCTAATGCCAATCGCTACGGTATCCAATACCACAGGCTCTAACATGACCCTCAAACTTGCTTTGAGGCAAGGCCTTAGTTAAAGGATCCGCTAAATTCCTTTCAGTGGGAATTTTCTCAATTTGTATATCATTCCTACTTATAATCTCTCTGATCAGATGATAGCGGCGAAGCACATGTTTGGATCGCTGATGAGACCTTGGTTCCTTCGCTTGTGCAATAGCTCCATTGTTGTCGCAATAAACCGGTATTGCTTCATCAATGGTTGGAACCACACCAAGTTCTGAGACAAACTTCTTGATCCAGACTGCTTCCTTTGCTGCTTCCGAAGCTGCAATATATTCCGCTTCCGTGGTAGAATCCGCTACGGTGTCTTGCTTGGAACTCTTCCAACTTATTGCGCCTCCATTCAAAATAAATACGTATCCGGACTGAGATTTGGAGTCATCCTTATCTGTCTGGAAACTGGCATCTGTATACCCACGTATTACATATCACCTTCTCCATATATTAGGAACACATCCTTAGTTCTTCTCAAGTACTTGAGGATTGTCTTGACAGCCGCCCAATGATCCATTCCTGGATCAGACTGGTATCTGCTTGTGACGCTCAGAGCATACGATACATCGGGCCTAGTACATAACATAGCATACATGATAGATCCTATCGCGGATGCATAAGGAATCTTATTCATGCAAATCCTCTCGTCTTCTGTGCGCGGACACATAGACTTCGAAAGGTTGATCCCATGCCTGATGGGAAGGTAACCTTTCTTGGATTCCGACATGCTAAACCTTTCTAGCACTCGGTCTATATATGTAGACTGCGAAAGACCAAGCAACCGTTTTGATCTATCTCTATAGATTCTAATCCCAAGGATATAGGTTGCTTCTCCCAGGTCTTTCATGGAGAAAGTTTTGGACAACCAAATTTTAACTGACTGTAAGACTGATATATCGTTTCCTATAAGTAATATGTCATCGACATATAACACTAGGAATACGACTGCACTCCCACTAACCTTCTTGTACACACAAGGTTCGTCAGGATTTTGTGAGAAATCAAACTCTTTGATTGTCTCATCAAAACGGATGTTCCAGCTCCTGGATGCTTGCTTTAATCCATATATGGATCGTCGAAGCTTGCATACTTTGGTTTTATTAACCGATGTGAAACCTTCAGGTTGTACCATGTATACATCCTCAAGCAGGTTTCCATTAAGGAAAGTTGTTTTCACATCCATTTGTCATATCTCATAATCATAATGAGCTGCTATGGCCAGGAGCATCCGAATGGATTTAAGCATAGCTACTGGCGAATAGGTTTCGTCATAATCAATTCCTTGTTTCTGACGATATCCTTTTGCCACTAATCTAGCCTTAAAGGTAACAACATTACCTTCCATGTCGGTTTTCTTCTTGAAAACCCACTTGCACCCTATGGGCTTAATCCCTTCAGGTGGGTTAACCAAGTCCCATACTTGATTTTTGTACATGGAATCCATTTCCGACTTCATGGCTTCAAGCCACTTATCCCTTTCTGAATTTTTCAGAACATCTTCATAACTGATAGGTTCGTCATTGTTAATGAGTAACACGTCGTTCGATTCACTTATGAGAAATCCGTATCTCTCTGGAATATTGCGTGTCCTATCAGACCTACGAAGAAGTGGTGTCGTTTTAGGTTCAACTGATAGCTCATCATTATGAGTTATTGGTTGTGGGTCTAGACTAGGTGTCTCTGTAATGTCTATTGGAGTTTCTTGAACTTCTTCAAGTTCAATGCTACTCCCACTGTTTTCTTGTAAAAGAAATTCTTTTTCTAGAAATACAGCATGCCTTGAAACAAACACCTTTTGTTCCAAGGGATGATAGAATTGGTAACCCTTCGTTTCCTTAGGGTATCCAATAAATAGACATTTATCAGACTTAGCATCCAATTTGTCTGATACAGTCCGCTTTACATAAGCAGGACAACCCCATATCTTTAGGTGAGATAAATGAGGTTTCTTACTATTCCACGTCTCATATGGAGTAGTAGAGACTACCTTGGTCGGGACTCTGTTTAGCAAGTAAACAGCTGTCTTAAGCGCATAGCCCCAAAAGGATTTTGGAAGAGTTGCATGATTCATCATAGATCTAACCATGTCCATCAAGGTTCGGTTACGCCTCTCAGATACACCATTATGCTGTGGTGTATATGGCGGAGTCCATTGAGACAATATCCCATTGTCCCTAAGATAATCTTGAAACTCTTGACTTAAGTATTCACCACCCCGATCGGATCGAAGTATCTTAATACTTTTGCCAAGCTGTTTCTCTACTTCACTTCTGAACTCTTTGAATTTCTCAAAAGCTTCAGATTTGTGTTTCATTAAGAACACATACCCGAATCGTGAGTGATCATCGATAAAGGTAATGAAGTAGCTATAGCCTCCTTGTGCAAGAGTTGACATTGGTCCACATACATCAGTATGTATTAGACCAAGCAATTCTCCCACTGGTTTACCTTTTTCGGAAAAGGGTAATTTGGTCATCTTGCCTTTTAAGCATGATTCGCATGTATCAAATGAACCAGGTTCAAATGATTCCAGAATTCCACATCGGTGTAATTTGGTCATGCGTTTCTTGCTTACATGGCCAAGACGACAATGCCACGTATAGGAGTCTATTTGATTATCTATTCGAGCACGTTTGTTGCTAACTTCGATATTGAAAACGTCACCGGATAAATCTAACGTGTAGATACCATTGCATAAAGTTCCGGTCCCATAAAGAACACCATTTAAAGTTATGTAACAGCAATTGTTACTAAAAGTTAAATGGTAACCCTTTTCATTCAAGCATGAAATAGATACAATGTTCTTTATTAACGAAGGAACAAAATAACAATTATCCAATTCTAAGACAAGTCCAGTAGGGAGCTTTAGCAAATATGTTCCGATGGCAATAGCAGCAATCTTTGCTCCATTTCCAACTCGCAAATTCGCTTCTCCCTTGACGAGTCTTCTTCTATTCCTTAGCCCGTGTATGTCATTACATATATGTGAGCTACACCCAGTATCAAGTACCCAGGTGTACGAGGAAATAGAGTGACATTCAATAACGAAGATGCCTGAAGAGGATGGGGCATCGGATGCCTTCTTCTTCAAGGACTCAAGATAAACCTTGCAGTTTCTTCGCCAGTGGCCCTCCTTGCCGCAGTGATGGCAAGTGCCTTTTGGTGCCTTTTCAATCCTTTTGGCCTTAGTTAACTTATTGGTGTCCAAAATGGAACGCAAATTCAGAGAAGACATGATCAGGTGATTATCCTAGAAATACAAATTGAGGTTATGTGATGAGAATGATAAAGAATGCATCAATATACATTAATTAAATCCTATTTATTTTTCGAATTGAATAACCCTTTTTATCAATTCGGGAGATCGTAGGAACATCTCCAAATAGGTTGATATCCAACCATAGATAAGAACAACCATGGCTGGAGTCCATCAAGTTATTCTTAGCTATGAAGGTAGGTAATTATACCGATTACATATTACACATATGTAACTATCACATTATGCTATCAACTAATTGAATGTTTGCATATATCATTGGGTTGTTAACTCATTAACAAGTATGCAACAATATACATAGCACCCAACTGCACCTCTCTTTACATCGACCTTGGCTGTGGCACAACAAATCGATGCTCCAAGCTTAAGGCTGACCCATTAATCAAGAAATAGTTTTAATATGGTTGGAGCTCATTCAACCGTTTAGTCAGGCTTGGATGTGTCCAACAACCAAAACTAAGGATTGACCTCTGACTCCAACTATATTAATCATAAACTAATTCCATGGTTTGAACATGTTGAGGTTCAAGCCGGGCATGGATGTGTCCATCAACCCAAACGAGAAACAAAACTCCGGTTCTAACCATATTAATGGAAGGTGTTGGCCTTAATATTTTGTAAGGGGTTTTGGGTCTCATCTTTTTCTTTTAAGCACATTCATGACATATAATTATGTCATGTACTAACGATTTCCTTAATAAAGTATGTATGTGACTTAATTTATCAAGTCTCATTAATTGAATTAGGAACCGGATTTCCTAATTCTAATTTCATACTTTATTCAAGGAATTGTTTTGGGAAACAATTTCCTAAATTATCATAATCAATTTCGGAAATAATATGTTTAAGACTTTGATTTCTCTAAATCAAATCTTATTAAATTAAGAGACAGATTCCCTTAATTCAACCACATATTATTTTCATGAAAATCTTATTTAAGGAAATATACTCTATAGGAAACAATTTTCCTAATTAATTTTGGAGACAATAATATGTAAGAGCATCACCTCATAAATCAAATAAGGAAATTATCGTTTGAGAATCACCTCAAAATTTCCAAGATTTGATCACATATTTTATTTATGGAAAATTAATATCAATAACTTAATTTGGACGGCTCCCCGAGGCTCAATCCAAAATAAGAATTTATTGATAATATAATTTGGACGGCTCCCCGAGGCTCAATCCAAATTAAACATTTGACAGTTTAAATTCAATTTAGGAAATTTAATTATAACAACTAACTTTAAATTGGACGGCTCCCCGAGGCTCAATCCAAAATAAAGAATTTTGTAAATAATTTAATTTCCAATTATGAATTTAAATGCCAATTAATATTCCCATAATTTGTCTAGACTTTCTTGAAAGAAAGTGCCCAAAATTGCGAGCTTTCCATAAATGGAAAGTTTCCAAAATAAAAGGTTTTCAGAATAATTGTAAGTTTCTGGTACAAAGAAAACTTACGTTTTTCCAAAATTGAAAATTTTCCAAAATTGAAAAGTTTCAAAAAATGGAAAGTTTTCACAATTATCATAAAATTTCAGAAACAGGGATATTTCAAAAGTTTGCGAAATTTCATGATGATTTCCAAACTTTGAAATTCCTAAATCGAAAATTTACCATAATTGGAAAGTTTCCATAATTGGAAAATTTTCCAAAATTGAGATCATGACAAAGTTTTCCGCAAAACAATTATATGATTATGTCGAACACTAACCGGCTCTGATACCACTGTTGGGACCGGGTGCATGTTGACATGGATGCGGGTTCGTAATTTTAAAATTAATTACGTGCAGCGGAAGGTTTAGCATAAATAATTTCTCAAATTATTTAACCACACATCTAAGCATGCAACTTTATCTTGTGTAGACATGATCATATATTTAAAATTTTGCAGAAACGTAAACTAATTTACGTATTACCTCGCGTAACTCGAAGGAAGGGACGAGATCCAACCGTAAGCGTCCCTCGGAAGCTCCGCCTCTATTCGCGTCCACGCCGAGTATCTTCGGGATGACTTCGCAAAGCCACGAGTTTCGTGTTCTCGAGAACTACTAGATTCTCCGAGAACGCGACAAGAAAACCAAGAGAGAAGTAATCACATCGGAAAAACTCACTACCAAGGTTGGCCGGAATCACAATTCCGGCGAGAAGGAGGAAGATGACTTGCGCCCAATCCCAAGGTGATAATGGCCGGAGAGGAAGATCGTCCCAACGGAAGAACTTTGTCGCCTCGGTGCTTCTCCTTGTGCTCACGGCAAGAAGAAGGGAGAAGAGCCTTGTGGCCGGCCAAGAGAAAGAAGGGAGGAGAGGGAGAGAGCCCAGGCAAGAATACTTCGATTGATTTCCAAGCCTTGCCTTGGGTCCTTTATATAGTGGTCTCTCAACCGCCAAGTCTCTTTTTTCTTATGGAATAAATTTTCTATGACTTATTCCATCATGCCAAGTTTTATCATATTTTAATTCATGATAAAAACCGACCAAGTCTCCTTTTTTCTTATGGAATAAATTTTCTTATCATGGTAAATCAATCCATGATTGATTTTATAAAATA
Source organism: Boesenbergia rotunda (assembly GCA_024364735.1). NCBI lineage: Eukaryota > Viridiplantae > Streptophyta > Magnoliopsida > Zingiberales > Zingiberaceae > Boesenbergia > Boesenbergia rotunda. The sequence goes on from JAGFNQ010001000.1 coordinate 866,423, forward strand.
AAATAAACCAATCCATGGTTCATTTTAATTTCCATGAAAAATAAACCAAACCTTGGTTTATTATATAAAAATTTATATCATCCATAATTTTATAAAACAAACCACACTTGGTTTATTTTATAAATTGAACCAAAAACTTGGTTCTCTCCCTTTGTTGTGGCCGGCCAAGCAAAGAGGATGGAGACCCTCTTTGGCCGGCCCATCCAAGCCACGCCCCAATGAATTAAACTTATTTAATTCATCTATTAAGTCTTCAAAAGACTTAGCCATTTTACGCTTCCGATGCGTCTCTGAAAAATTCAGATTCGACTTATCGTTTGGCTTAACCAAACCTAATCTCTCTTGATTGGAAAATCCAATTTTCAACTCGTTTTAAATCCCTCGGATTACTCGTAGTGCGTGTGACTAAATAGGCTTTCGATTTATGTTGGCTGTCTATAATTAATCAATTATAGAACGATCATGAGTGGCACCTAGTAGTACATCATGATCCCAATTAATCGAAAGATCAACGGATGACCTCAGAAACAATTCTGAAACCCATCAGCAGCTATAATGAATCGTGCCCCATTCCCTTCACCATCTTATACCCACTTGGTTCAGGACATGGTCTATGGTTGTCAGTCCCCACTAGGCTGACTACGTCACACCTAGCCCAAGTAACGTTTTCTCGTCCTACGGATTCTAATTACTCTCATGTATTTAAGATATTCATACTCTGAACATGTCATGCTCTGGCCAGAGGCTTCGAGTAACAATCCGACGATAGGCCTTGGGTATACATCTCCTCGCAAGGAGTGGTGAATCCTTTGTAGGCTGTTCAAACATCTTCGGGCACTTCGCTTATACCCAATCATCCTGGGTCCACACCTCCTTGGAGATGCTTGCTTAAGATGTCAAAGTATAAGTCTCCATGACCAAGATGACTATTTATGATTATGTCTACACAACATAAGGTTGCATGCTTAGATGTACGTGGTTAAATAATTTGAGAAATTATTTATGCTAACTTCCGCTGCACGTAAATTAATTTTAAAATTACGAACCCGTATCCTTGTCGACATGCACCCGGTCCCAACAGTACCTTTGACTAATCTTTTAGATATTGTCATATTGCTATGCATGGTTGGTTATAGATAGCAGTAAGATTATACGCTAGCCTTGTTTATTATGCTTGTTCTGGATACTTGTTGTTTATCCCTGAGTTATTATACTGTTAGTTTCATACAGTCTCAGGTATTGTCATATCTATATGTATGCTTAGATATCGGGATGTATCTCTTGTATTTGACATGAGGGATGTATGTGTGCATATCATACATTATTCTTGCATTGTTGCATGCCGGCGATCAGCGACTCCCTTGTGGTCGAGCCTAATCATTTTCCGGTACATGATATGCGCACACGGCCACTCATGGGTTAGTGGATACCATAGGATGTGCGCTTTTGCCCTGTATTGCTCCGCGGCCACTATTGGAGGGTGAGCGCGGGCGTGGTAGCAGCCAGGGTCCCTTCTCGTACTGAGCCACGAGGAGATGAGAGCTTGACTCCCCCATTGCTTGGGGTTAGGAGCGTGTCTCCGCCAGCATCCTGTCCACCGGTCACTCAGGAGCAGTAATGGCAGAGTGCGTACAGGTTGTCACAGCTCTACCCACGCGGACATCGTGGACGATGATCCTGACTGGGACTAGGGGTGACACATGTCATTGCACCATGTGCATATTTTGCATCGTGCATAATTTGCTGCACTTGATTCTTGCACTTGTTTGACATGCATATTCTAGAGACTTGTTATTTGAGATTATATGTCTATTGATATTCCCTTGGTACTTATTACCCTCTTTTCAGGTTAACTGGATTCTGGTATGTATCTACCTTAGTATTTCCAGTACTAGTTTTTCCATATTGTTGATATGAGACTGTATTAACGTAGATGCTTATTGTTATTATAACATACTATGCATATCTGCTGGGTATTCGCTGAGTTATGGACTCACCCCGTTGCCATATATTTTTATTTCAGGTTGAGATATTTGGAGTCGTCAGAAAAGCCCAGCAGCCAGTCCCTACCCATCGCGACGATATAGGTTGTTTTGCACTTGGTAGTGCTTATGTTTCATATTTTTTTATTGGATTTGTAAATGTCTGGGGAGTGTTGTTTTGTACCCTAAGGGGTTTATGTATTGGTTGTTTCGTCGTAAGTCGGACCGGTCCGCAGTCAGGTATGATTTACTTAGTTGTCTGGTGTTTTTATGTTGTGTTAATATATTTTGGAGGCCTAAGGCTAAATTATTATCTGCGTGTGTGTTTGGATTGTGTATGTATGTGTAATTGTCCGCCGGACAGGGGAGATGTTGCCCGATTTATATATTGGAAAGCGGCTTCTGGGTCTTGGGCGTGACAGTTTA
>JAGFNQ010001001.1:0-65976 GCA_024364735.1 Boesenbergia rotunda
AAATTAGATTTTTCGATCAAGAGAAATAAGTCGAATCTGAATTTATCAGAGGCGCAATGGAAGCTAAAAATGGCTAAGTCTTTTGAAGGCTTATTGGACGAATTAAATGAGTTTAATGGATAAATAAATTTATATAAAGAAATTTATATATAGAGAGATTTATTTTCATGGAAATTAAAATAAACCTTGGATTGGTTTATTTTATTTTATCAATTATGAATTGATTTTTCCATAATAAGAAAAATTTATATAATAAATTTATTTGTTTTATGGAAATTAAAATGAATCATGGATTAGTTTATTTTATTTTATAAAATCAATTATGAATTGATTTTTCCATGATAAGAAAAATTTATATAATAAATTTATTCTTTTTTTGGAAATTAAAATGAACCATGGATTGGTTTATTTTATTTTATAAAATCAATTATGAATTGATTTTTCCATGATAAAGATATTTTATACAAATTTTATTCCATAATTAAAAGGAGAGATGTATTTGTTTTATTATAAAGTTAGTTATAATAAAACAAGGCATAACGGATTAATTCATAAGAAAATTTATAAGATAAATTTCTTATGAAAATTTATTCCGTTAATTCCGTTAAAAGGGAGACTTGGCAATGGAGAGGCTACTATATAAAGGAACCAAAGGCAAGCCTTGAATTCCAATCAATTAATCAAGAGATTAAGAAGCTCTCTCTCTCTCTCTCTCTCTCTTATTCTCTCCCTCTCTCTCTCTAGGGCCGGCGCCCACCCTCTCCCCCTAGGGCCGGCGCCCACTTCCTCCCCTAGGGCCGGCGCCACCTCCCCTAGCCGTGAGCCTCCTCCACCAAGAAGGTGCCAAAGAAGAAGAAGAAGAAGCGGATCCCAACTCCTTCCTTCCCGGAATTTAGATTCCGTTCCTTGGTGGTTAGTTTCCTTTCTTCTCTCTTGATCTTCTAGTTGTGCCTTTAGAGAATCTAGTAGTTCTCGTCGGCACAAAACTCGTGACTTTGCGAAGTCATCCCGAAGAGAACTCGGCGTGGACGCGAATAGAGGCGGAGCTTCCAAGGGACGCTACGGTTGGATCTCGTCCCTTACTTCGAGTTACGCAAGGTACTAAGTAAATTAGTTTACTTTTTCGCAAAGTTTTAATTTATGATCATGTCCACACATCATATGGTTGCATGCTAGATACGTGGTTAAAATAATTTGAGAAATTATTCTATGCTAATTCTTCCGCTGCACGTAAAAATTTAAAATTTTACGAACCCATATCCTTGTTAACATGCACCCGATCCCAACAGTGGTATCAGAGCCGGTTAGTGTTCGACATAATCATATAATTATTTTGCGGAAAACTTTGTCATGATCTCAATTTTGGAAAAAATTTTCAATTATGGAAACTTTCCATTTATGATAAATTTTAGATTTAGGAATTTCTAAGTTTGGAAATCCTCATGAAATTTTATAAACTTTCAAAATTTTCTAGTTTCTGAAATTTTATAATAATTGTGAAAACTTCCCATCTTTAGAAACTTTCCAATTTTGGAAAATTTTCTATTTTAGAAATTTTCCAATTTTCGAAATATGTAAGTTTTTTTTGTACCAGAAACTTATAATTATTCTGAAAAACCTATTATGAAATCTCGTAATTTTGGGCACTTTCTTTCAAGAATGTCTAGACAAATTTATGGACAATTAATTGATAATTAAATTTGAATTGGTTTTTAAATTGACAACAAAATTCTTTATTTTGGATTGAGGCTCGGGGAGCCGTCCAATTTAAAGTTAGTTGTTGTAATTTAATTTCCCAATTTTAAATGAAATTGTCATGTTTAATTTGGTTACGCTTCCGAAGCGGACCAAATTGGATTTACGACAAATTACTTTTCTTTGGGTATCTGAGCCTCGGGGAGCCACCCTTAGAAAATAATTTGTTGTAATTAATTAAATCCATGAATAAAATATGATTTAAGAGGTGATGCTCTTACATATTGTTGTCTCCAAAATTAATTAGAAAAATAGTTTCCTATAGAGTTTTCTTAAATGAGATTTTCATGAAAATAATATGTGGTTGAATTAAGGGATTTGTCTCTTAATTTAACAAGATTTGATTTAGAGAAATTAAAGTCTTAAACATATTATTTCCGAAATTGATTATGACAATTTAGGAAATTGTTTCCCAAAACAATTCCATGAATAAAGTATGAAATTAGAATTAGGAAATCCGGTTCCTAATTCAATTTATGAGACCTAATAAATTAAGTCACATACATACTTTATTAAGGAAATCGTTAGTCATGACATAATTATATGTCATGAATGAGCTTAGAAAAGAAAGGATGAGACCCAAAACCCCTTACAAAATATTAAGGCCAACACCTTCCATTAATATGGTTAGAATCGGAGTTTTGTTTCTCGTTTGGGTTGATGGACACATCCATGCCCAGCTTGAACCTCAACATGTTCAAACCATAGAATTAGTTTATGAATAATATAGTTGAAGTCAGAGGTCAATCCTTAGTTTTGGTTGTTGGACACATCCAAGCCTGACTAAACGGTTGAATGAGCTCCAACCATATTAAAACTATTTCTTGATTAATGGGTCAGCCTTAAGCTTGGAGCATCGATTTGTTGTGCCACAGCCAAGGTCGATGTAAAGAGAGGTGCAATTGGGTGCTATGTATAATGTTGCATACTTGTTAATGAGTTAACAACCCAATGATTTATGCAAACATTCAATTAGTTGATAGCATAAAGTGATAGTTACATAAATGTGATATGTAATCGGTATAATTACCTACCTTCATAGCTAAGAATAACTTGATGGCCACAGCCATGGTTGTTCTTATCTATGGTTGGATATCAACCTATTTGGAGATATTCCTACCATCTCCCGAATTGATAAGAAGGGTTATTCAATTTGAAAAATAAATAGGATTTTATTTATGTATGTTGATACATTCTTTAATCATTCTTCTCACATAAGCTCAATTTGTATTTCTAGGATAATCACTCGATCATGTCTTCTCTGATTTTGTGTTCCATTTTGGACACCAATAAACTGACTGGGCCAAACTTCATGGACTGGCTTCGAAACCTGAGGATAGTCCTCAAGGCAGAGAAGCTTGCTTATGTCCTTGAAGAACAACTTCCTAACCGTCCTCCTGAAAATGCAACTCCAGACCAGTTTCCTGAGTTGCTCAACCTGCTGAAGACTGTAGAGCCTTCTGCGAAGCAGGATTAGAAGACGGTACTGTTAGATGGTTTCTCGAAGAAAGGTTCTAAGAGGAAGGCCAAAGAACAGAATAAGGAAAAGGCCAAAAAGACTGAAAAGACCCCAAAAGGCACTTTCCATTACTATGGCAAAGTGGGTCACTGGCGAAGAAACTGCAAGGTTTATCTTGAGTCCTTGAAGAAGAAGGCATTCGATGCCCCATCCTCTTCAAGTATCTTCGTTATTGAATGTCACTCTATTTCCTCAAATACCTAGGTACTTGATACTGGGTGTAGCTCACATATATGTAATGACATACAGGGGCTAAGGAATAGAAGAAAACTCGTCAAAGGAGAAGCGAATTTGCGAGATGGAAATAGAGCAAAGATTGCTGCTGTTGCCATCGGAACATATTTGCTAAAGCTCCCTACTGGACGTGTCTTAGAATTGGATAATTGTTATTTTATTCCTTCGTTAATAAAGAACATTGTGTCTATTTCATGTTTGAATGAAAAGGGTTATCATTTAACTTTTAGTAACAATTGTTGTTACATAACTTTAAATGGCGTTCTTTATGGGAATGGAACTTTGTGCAATGGTATCTACACGTTAGATTTATCCGGTGACATTTTCAATATCGAAGTTAGCAACAAACGTGCTCGAATAGATAATCGAATAGACTCCTACACGTGGCATTGTCGTCTCGGCCATGTAAGTAAGAAACGCATGACCAAATTACACCGATGTGGAATTTTGGAATCATTTGAACCCGATTCATTTGATACATGCGAATCATGCTTAAAAGGCAAGATGACTAAATTACCCTTTTTCGGAAAGGGTAATCCAGTGGGAGAATTGTTTGGTCTAATATATACTGATGTATGTGGACCAATGTCAACTCTTGCACAAGGAGGCTATAGCTACTTCATCACCTTTATCGATGATCACTCACGATTCGGGTATGTGTTCTTGATGAAACACAAATCTGAAGCTTTTGAGAAATTCAAAGAGTTCAGAAATGAAGTAGAGAAACAGCTTGGCAAAAGTATTAAAATACTTCGATCCGATCGAGGTGGTGAATACTTAAGTCAAGAGTTTCAAGATTATCTTAAGGACAATGGGATATTATCCAAATGGACTCCGCCGTATACACCACAGCATAATGGTGTATTTTAGAGGCGCAACCGAATCTTGATGGACATGGTTAGGTCAATGATGAATCATGCAACTCTTCCAAAATCCTTTTGGGGCTATGCACTTAAGACAGCTGTTTACTTGCTAAACAGAGTCCCGACCAAGGTAGTCTCAACTACTCCATATGAGACGTGGAATAGTAAGAAACCTCACTTAACTCACCTTAAGATATGGGGTTGTCCTGCTTATGTGAAGCGGACTGTATCAGACAAATTGGATGCTAAGTCTGATAAATGTCTATTTATTGGATACCCCAAGGAAACGAAGGGTTATCAATTCTATCATCCCTTGGAACAAAAGGTGTTTGTTTCAAGGCATGCTGTATTTCTGGAAAAAGAATTTCTTTTACAAGAAAACAGTGGGAGTGGCATTGAATTTGATGAAGTTCAAGAAACTCCAATAGACATTACAGAGACACCTAGTCTAGACCCACAACCAATAACTCATAATGATGAGCTATCAGTTGAACCTAAAACTACACCACCTCTTCGTAGATCTGATAGGACACGCAATATTCCAGAGAGATACGGATTTCTCATAAGTGAATCGAACGACGTGTTACTTGTAACGCCCACTCTTTTTTTTCCTAAAGCGGCGTTACGTTAACATACCTAGGGCATGTAGACATCATAATGCAGCGGAAACCTTTAACTTACACCTACATGCACTTATTACCATTCCTAACAGCATTACATGGGAACTTAACATATTCACTTTATACTTAGCATCATATCATGTCCTACTTAGCATCGTGCCATACTTAGCAACATGTCATTCTTAGCATCATGTCATACTTAGCATCATGTCATGGAGTCACATTCAAGCACATAATAGTAAAGGTAAAGTTCTATTATAACGAGCAAACATATTGCTTCTTGGCAAAGTCACTATCACACACATGCTTCGTTGCCCTCCTGCTGCTTCCTTACTGTCCCCTTGCGTGATCTGCGGTGTAAGAAAATAAGACTATAAGCACACAGGCTTAGTAAGACTCTTTCCTACTCACTAAAACCATTCATCACTTAATCATGAGCACATGAAACATTCCTACTTAGTGCTTTACTTAGAACATAAGCCTTATCATCTCTTAGCATACATTAGACATGACATGGACATAGCTTAATCACATTCGTAGCCTGGCATGAACATGACCATAAAACATTCATGGCATGATATAATACTTGGCATAGACATAAACATCGTAAACATTCATAGCATGGCATAATACTTGGCATAGACATAATCATCGTAAACATTCATAGCATGGCATAATACTTGGCATAGACATAACATAATCCTAATTGAATCATGGCTTCAAAACTAGCATGAACATAAATAAAATCATGGCATTCTAACTTAGCATAAATATAATTAAATCATGACATCCTAAACTAGCATGAACCTAAATAAGTTCATGGCATCCTAACTTAGCATAAACATAATTAAAATCATGGCATTCTAACTTAGCCTAAACATAGTTAAAGCATGGCATCCTAAACTAGCATGAACATAAATAAAAATCAGGGCATTCCAACTTAGCATAAACATAGTTAAATCATGGCGTCCTAAACTAGCATGAACATAAATAAAATCATGGCATCCTAACTTAGCATAAACATAATTAAATCATAGCATTCTAAACTAGCATGAACATAAATAAAATCATGGTATCCAAACTTAGCATAAACAGAATTAAATCATGGCATAAACATACTTTGCATGGAATTACTTTGCATAATATTCTTATCATAAATATAATGCATAACATGGATGGATGCATGTGGAAATTGCATATATATATATAAGGATGCTTAATCTTTAAAAATATGCTTTTAAAATATCATAACATTCATTGGGCCCTGGCTTGTACCACATTCATACATCATATGCGCGCATCCCTAAGTAAATACGAGGTAGCTAATCTCGACCTACTAGGGTAAGGACAGCTTCATCGATAGTCCCGAACCGTAAGGACAGCTTCATCAGTAGTCCAGAACCGTGGACAGCATCATCGGTAGTCCAGAATCGTGGACCTTACTTAGGTCCGGTACAAGCCCATAAAATAAAATAAAATGCTTTCACATGCTTATTCATTCATCATCATTCATAGCATATTCATTCCTTCATCATACTTAACATCATTGTTATGCCTTGATGGCATGAACTTTAACTTCATTCTTCATTTTCATTCTTAACATGGCATCATTTTCATTCTTAAACATGGCATTTGTACACATCATTTATAGAGCATGGCATACATACAATTATTCATAAACATGGCATACCTACATATCATTCATAAGACATGGCATACATAAACATGGCATACATATCATTCATAGATCATGGCACATGTCTTAAACATTTATGACCTAACATATAATTCATGACATATAAATTAAGGGTTTGGTTAACATAGAATTCTTCCACCTTACTTAAACATACATCTTAATCACCTATACCCAAGCATCTTGGTAGGTTTAACCCAACCCTAGCCCTAGGTTAGGTCCTTGGCCGAAAGCCCCAAGGAAACCCTAGGTTCATGAAACTTCCCATAACTTCCCAAACAACATCTCCTACATTCATACTAGGTTATAGGAACCATTTGAGTTCATACTTAAGACCAACCCTAATCCGTTTTACCCTAGTCTTGCTCTTGGCCGAAACTTCAAGGCCATAGGGGCATGGAGAAATTCCATTAAAATCCCAAATCAATTGCTTAAACACCAACCATATCCTACCTTAGGGCCATTGGAGCCCTTACTTGAAACAAGTTCTTACCTTCCCCCCTATTAGGGTACTTGGCCGAAACCTATAGGGTCTCTAGGCCATGTGAAACATTCACATAAACACCCTCCATCTCCCTTATATCATGATAAAACATATACTTAAGGTTTTAAACCCAACCCTACACATGAGTTCTTGGTGTTGGCCGAAACCCTAGGGTATTCTAGGGTACCCCAAAAATTCCCAAAAATTATTTTTAATCTCTAAACATCATAAGAGAACATTAAACAACATTATAATGATTTTTAGCATCATCTTTGACCCTAAACTTCTAGTGGCCGAAACCCATGGGATATCCTAGGGTTCTTGGTTTGCTTTTCTTGTTTCTTTTAACATCAAATCCCAAAAATCAACCAATATATCATGCTAAAAATATAAGGAACTATTACACCATAGGTGAGGGAGTCTTACCTTGGTTGATCTTGATTTTTAAACCTTAAAAGAGAAGGAAATTGCAAAGTCTTTGGATACTTGAGCCTCCTTGTCCTTGTATCGTTGGAAAACCCTTAGATCTTAAAGATGAGACTTCTTGTGGAGCTTTTCCAAGGGAGAACCCTTCCTTTGGTGTTTGGCTAGGATGAGGGGAGGAGGAGGAAGAAAATGCAAAGTGATGGAAGAAAGAAGTAACTCCCAAACCCCCTCTTTATAACTCATCAAGGAGGCAAATGAAGAGTCTCTCCATGACCCTTCATCTTCTTCTAAGCCTTAACCAATATCCACTTCATTCCCTCATAACATTCTGGATACGTATTTACTTTGAATTGAGGCGCAATAAGTTGGAAAAGTTCCAAACAAGACACCGTAGCGGATTCTACCATGGAAGCAGAATATATCGCAGCTTCGGAAGCAGTCTGGATCAAGAAGTTTGTCTCCGAACATGGTGTGGTTCCAACCATTGATGAAGCAGTGCCGGTTTACTGCGACAACAATGGAGCTATTGCACAAGCAAAGGAACCAAGGTCTCATCAGCGATCCAAACACGTGCTTCGCCGCTATCATCTGATCAGAGAGATTATAAGTAGGAATGATATATAAATTGAGAAAATTCCCACTGAAAGGAATTTAGCGGATCCTTTAACTAAGGCCTTGCCTCAGAACAAGTTTGAGGGTCATGTTAGAGCCTGTGGTATTGGATACCGTAGCGATTGGCATTAGGCCAAGTGGGAGTTTGTTAGTGATATGAGAGAAGTGTCCTAAGGCAATCGCCTTATGATTGTAAATATTTATTTCAATAAATGATAATTCACTATTTGAGTATACATGTTTGTGTATTTGATTGGGATCATAAACTCATCTACTGAATGTCCGCAATACAATTCACAGCATAAAAGAATTTGTGATCTGATCACAACTAGTGATTATCTCTAAATGTGCAATTGTGAAGTATTGAAAATATCCCTAGTCGATGAATTGATAAAAAAAATGGACACTATCAATTCTGTTGAGACTAGCATGGGTTATTCTCTAATCAGCTGATTCTCACTGGCTGGTGACATTGGGATATCCGGAGATAAACATGGATGCTAGTTAAGGGAACTAGTTTATTGGTGTGACTAGCCGTAAAACTTCATATGGTAATCTACATATAGATATGTCAATGAAGTTCTTACTGCAGCTTAAGTGCGATGTTCCTTTGACTTGCGGTGTTCAAGTCATCTTGGTCATGGAGACTTATACTTTAACATCTTAAGCAAGCATCTCCAAGGAGGTGTGGACCCAGGATGATTGGGTATAAGCCGAAGTGCCCGAAGATGTTTGAACAGCCTACAAAGGATTCACCACTCCTTGCGAGGAGATGTATACCCAGGCCTATCGTCGGATTGTTACTCAAAGCCTCTGGCCAGAGCATATCATGTTTAGAGTATGAGTCTCTTAAATACATGAGAGTAATTAGAAATCCAAAGGACGAGAAAGACACTACTTGGGCTAGGTGTGACGTAGTCAGTCTAGTGGGGACTGACACAAACAGACCATGTCCTGAACCAAGTGGGTATAAGATGGTGAAGGGAATGAGGCACGATTCATTAGAGCTGCTGAAGGGTTTCAGAATTACTTCTGAGGTCAACCGTTGATCTTTCGATTAATTGGGGGTCATGATGTACTACTAGGTGCCACTCATGATCGTTCTATAATTAATGAATTATAGACGACCAACATATATCGAAAGCCTATTTAGTCACACGCACTACGAGTAATCCGAGGAATTTAAAACGAGTTGAAAATTGGATTTTCCGATCAAGAGAAATAAGTCGAATCTGAGTGTATCAGAGGCGCATGAGATGCTTAAAATGACTAAGTCTTTTTAAGGCTTATTGGGCGAATTAAATGAGTTTAATTCGCGAGGAGATGGGGCTTGATGTGGCCGGCCAAAGAGGGTGCTCACCCTCTTTGGTTTGGCCGGCCACCACATGGAGGGAAACCAATTTATTTGGTTTAAATTATAAAATAAATCAAGCGTGATTTGTTTTATAAAATTATGGATAAATAAATTTATATAAAGAAATTTATATAAAGAAATTTATATATAGAGAGATTTATTTTCATGGAAATTAAAATAAACCTTGGATTGGTTTATTTTATTTTATCAATTATGAATTGATTTTTCCATAATAAGAAAAATTTATATAATAAATTTATTCTTTTTATGGAAATTAAAATGAACCATGGATTGGTTTATTTTATTTTATAAAATCAATTATGAATTGATTTTTCCATGATAAGAAAAATTTATATAATAAATTTATTCTTTTTTTGGAAATTAAAATGAACCATGGATTGTTTTATTTTATTTTATAAAATCAATTATGAATTGTTTTTTCCATGATAAAGAAATTTTATACAAATTTTATTCCATAATTAAAAGGAGAGATGTATTTGTTTTATTATAAAGTTAGTTATAATAAAACAAGGCATAACGGATTAATTCATAAGAAAATTTATAAGATAAATTTCTTATGAAAATTTATTCCGTTAATTCCGTTAAAAGGGAAACTTGGCAATGGAGAGGCTACTATATAAAGGAACCAAAGGCAAGCCTTGAATTCCAATCAATTAATCAAGAGATTAAGACGCTCTCTCTCTCTCTCTCTTATTCTCTCCCTCTCTCTCTCTAGGGCCGGCGGCCACCCTCTCCCTCTAGGGCCGGCGCCCACTTCCTCCCCTAGGGCCGGCGCCACCTCCCCTAGCCGTGAGCCTCCTCCACCAAGAAGGTGCCAAAGAAGAAGAAGAAGAAACGGATCGCAACTCCTTCCTTCCCGGAATTTAGATTCCGTTACTTGGTGGTTAGTTTCCTTTCTTCTCTATTGATCTTCTAGTTGTACCTTTAGAGAATCTAGTAGTTCTCGTCGACACAAAACTCGTGACTTTGCGAAGTCATCCCGAAGAGAACTCGGCTTGGACGCGAATAGAGGCGGAGCTTCCAAGGGACGCTACGGTTGGATCTCGTCCCTTACTTCGAGTTACACAAGGTACTAAGTAAATTAGTTTACTTTTCTGCAAAGTTTTAATTTATGATCATGTCCACACATCATAAGGTTGCATGCTAGATACGTGGTTAAAATAATTTAAAAAATTATTCTATGCTAATTCTTCCGCTGCACGTAAAAATTTAAAATTTTACGAACCCGTATCCTTGTTAACATGCACCCGGTCCCAACACTACTCAGATTTGCAGCAGTATCAAATTTTCAATCAGCCACGACATCAGTTTCAACCACAATTTCAGAATTTTCAGCAAGGGTACAATCTAAATTTTCAACAAAATTTTCAATCATTTCACCAGCCTCAAGCATTTCAGCAATTCAATCAACAATGTCAGCCCCAGCTTCAGAATTTTCAGAACAATAATTTCCAGCAACATCATCCTTGTTATGAACCCAATTATCAACAGTTTAATCAACCCATTCAACCATTTGAGCAGCCCCAACAGTTCCAATTTCAGAATTCATAGCCTACACATGGTCTTCAGCAGCCTTTTGCTACATTTCAAGACCAACAGGAGTTCTACACCGGCTTCAAGACATTAGAAGACGCCTTGAAAAATTGGTTGATCAAATGAATCAAACAGAAGAAGAAGGACAATTGTCTCCTCAGGCTACTCAGGATTTTAAGGGGTATGATTGTGAACTAATTTGGAGGTTGGTGGAAGAAGAAGAAGAAGTCATCAAAATCCGGAAACCTACAGCATGCATTCCTCCTGAAGTTCTTGTTCAAAATTCATTTCCAAATATTTCAGCTTAAGAAGAGGATTCTGAAGCACTACAGGACCCTTCTCATCTTTTAATTTGTGATGATAGTGTTATTGATGGTCCTAATTTTTCTAATATTGTTGCTACAGAAATTACTGAAGAAGCATGCATAGGAGATGATTCTACAGGTGTAGGGATTGTACTAAACCCCAGGGACCACCAACAGTGATGGATACATTAGAAGATTCAGAGGGCAAACCTGGAAGTGTAGGGACTTGCATGGTGAAAGCAAGAACCCAAGAATCATCAGAACCTGAACCTGAAGAAGAGATTGCTCATTACCAGGAGGAACTAATAATTACTTCTACTCTTATAGAACCTCCAGGTATTCTTCAGCAAGATCAGGTATGTATTCCTCCTATTTCTTCTGAAGATTGCATAGAGGTGCTTCAAACTGATTTTATTGATTGTAAAAAATTTTTAGAGGCACCTAAAATTGATATTGTTTGTTATGATGAATCTCTTGATACATCTTTTGTGGATATGGATTGTAAAAATTTTTTAGAGGCACCTAAGGTTGATGTTGTTTGTTATGATGAATCCCTTGATACATCTTTTGTGGATATGGATTGTAAAATTTTTTTAGAAGTGCCCCAAATTGATGTTGTTTGTTATGATGAATCTTTTGATACATCTTTTGTGGATATGGATTGTGAAAACTTTTTAGAAGAGTCTGAAATTGATTTTGTTTATTGTGATGCAGCTCTTGATATTTCTTATGCTGAAATTGATTGTGAAACACTTATTGAGGAACCAAAAATTGATTTCATTGGTTGTAATGCATTGCTTGATACATCCTTGATGGAAAATAATTGTGAAGATTTCATTGAAGTACCAAAAATTGATTTAATTGGATGTGATGCATTTGTGGATATATTCTATGCTGAGATTGATGATATTACATTTCTTACTTACCCTGTACGCTTGAGAGAGGTATTACATGGTTTTGCATGGTCCCGAAGGCTTCTAGAGTGGGTGCTCCATCTGAACAGGCTCCAACCTTCTGGAAGGACTTCTAAAAAGCATCAAGAGAGAGGAGTTGCTCTTATTTCGACTAGTAGCACCTCACCTCTTAAGTGGGTTCTGAACCTTAATCGTCTCCGACCCCCGGAAGATGCTTGTGCGAGGTTGATCACATGAGGATAGTTCTTCCAAAATGGATGTTACGTGCTCTCTTCCCTACTTAAAGGCGAGTTTGTTCCTTTACTTTATTTTTCTTATTTTTCTTTATGTTTATACTCGCATGTTTGTTTGCTTTTATACCTTGCATTCATGTTTTGCTTCCTCAATCTGCATTTTGTTTGGTCTTGAATAAACTTTGTTTGACTTCTAGTTGTATCTCCCTACATGTTCCTTTATTATGCTTTGAGAATCATAAAAGATAGTTAAGTCTGACTATTAAGTTTTGGTTTCCTTGATATGCTTGGGGACATTTATTGCATTTAGTCATTTATTGTGGTGATGGACTCTATCTTGTTAGATTAAGCATGACAGTTTATTGTCTACCTAGTGAGGATATTGCCACGTTTATCCTTAATCCTCTTATGTGTGATAGCATTTGTGATACTTGACACTCTAGAACTTTCTTTGATTCTTTTTGAAATTACAATGACATAAGTTTACAGAAATATGATGGAGGCAACCTTTCTTGTTGAACTCTTAGTTTTCCCTCTATTTTGCTACTGTTACTAGTGAGTGTTTCACCTATTACCTTCATGTCTCATTATCTTTCAGATCCTCTCATTGTCACTATATTCTCACTGTCATATCTTTGATAGCTTATTCTTTCCTTGAGCATTCGATGAAAGCATGGGGTGATTGCATGGTAGTACATTTTTATTGGCCTCTGTTATTGTAAGTTTGAGATGTATCATGCTTTGTTACATACTTAGTAGTTTCGCGAGACGCTCAAGTTTTAAGTGTGGGGGAGTGGGAGACAAGTGTGTATGGATGAATGCTTGTGTGAAAAAAAAATCTCTCTATGTGGAAAAAAAAGAAAAAAAATCTCTCTATGTGAAAAAAAAAGAAAAAGAAAAAAGAAAATCTCTCTATGTGAAAAAAAAGAAAGAGAGATAGAAAAAATAATAAAGAAGAAAAAAGAAAAAATGAAAAAAAAATTCAAGCATTCGGGATTTTGTTAGTGATGAACAAAAAGGAATATTTTCTTGATGTGTACTCTTTTGATATTATTGTTTAGAGAAATTCAAGAGTTATGTTGTTAATCATTACATGCATTTTGAGAGAAGTTGTAAGTGGTTGATGTGTGGTGCATTGAGAATGTGCAAGGAGAATTTTGAGTGTTGGATGTTTGGGTGAGCTCTTATTTTGGCATATCGATTGATTGTATACATCATGTTGATTACCCCAATGCTCTCATATTCTCTTTGATCTCTTTTGTTATCTACTTTCTTATTCTCTTGTTAGCACTTGGTTTCATTATTATTATTCATTGAAAAGCCATCTTGATTTATGTACTTATGTTATAGTAGTGGAGAAGTAGAAGAGAAGATAAGTAAGCATATGGTAGTGCAATGTCATGAATGTTTTGAGAGTACTCCACTTCCATATCTATTATTTTTGTGAGCATCAGTGCATATATCCATCTTGTGAGGTTTTTGTCATGCTTAGTTCATTCAAGTTGATGAAATTACCATGTTTTTGACTTATGTGAGATTTGGAACCATAAATACATGGATGCTTGAGACTTGATGATCCTAACTTTCTTTTATTATTTCTTAAAGTATTGATAGGGGATGTAATGTTTGGGAGATATGTTGTTTTCTTTTAGTTTTGTTTACTTACCCGAGACGTGCAAGAATAAGTGTGGGGGAGTTTGATAACCATCATTTTGTTGATTATTTTCGGCTCTAAAATTCATGTTTGATCCACATTTTATATGCTTAAGTTTGCAATTTTATTAGGTTTCATGTATTCCCTTCATTTTGGCTTTTAATTCTAGTATTTATATATTTGGGATATTTTTGGCACTAAATTTGAATATCATTTTGTAGGCTTCAAATGATCATGGACCTAGATCAAATCGGGTCAAACTTGAGTCAGCATTGGATCCAGATCAAAGGGATCAAGCAGTGGATTAATAGGAGCCGTCCATTCCAGAGAACGGCTAGATCTGAGCCATCGGTCAACTTCTGGTCAATCCGAGTTTATGATAGAATCAATCCTGACCATAGATCAAGATCTGAAAATTTCAGTCAAATCAGAAGCGATCTGACCGTTGGATCAAGCTCAAGATATTCTAGACCATCCATTCAAGAAAAGGGAAGATCTGGACCATCCACCACTGATCTGGTTAATCCAAGCTGGGGACAGGTAGATCAGAACCATTGATTAGGATTTGTGGAGTTTGGTTCAGATCTGAAGAGATCTGACCGTTGGATGAAGCCAAATCGATCTCAGCCGTTCGTTGCTAATGAATTAAAGATTGGAGCTGTGAGATCTGGCTGGGTTAGCTGACCCAACTTCTAGCTGGGTTGGTTGAACCAACTGATGAGCTGGGCCAAGATTTAACCCATTTGCTGAAGCTGATTCAACCCAAGGCTGACCGAACCTAGCTGCTTGGCTTGACTGAACCATTGACTGAACCAGAGCTGAAGCTGGCTGGAACTGGACTGAGCTGTGGTTGAACCCAAGGATTGAGTTGATTTGGCTGAACCATGTGCAGCCATACAAAACGCGGATCGCGTAGCCACAGCTAGGGCAGACGATGTTAGTAATATGAGAGAAGTGTCCTAAGGCAATCGCCTTATGATTGTAAGTATTTATTTTAATAAATGAATATTCACTATTTGAGTATACATGTCTGTGTATTTGATTGGGATCTTAAACTCATTTACTGAATGTCCGCAATACAATTCACAGCATGAGAGAATTTGTGATGAATTCACAACTAGTGATTATCTCTACATGTGCAATTGTGAAGTATTGAAATTGTCCCTAGTCGATGAATTGATAAATACGGACAATATCAATTCTGTTGAGACTAGCATGGGTTATTCTCTAATCAGCTGATTCTCACTGGCTGGTGACATTGGGATGTCCGGAGATAAACATGAATGCTAGTTAAGGGAACTAGTTCATTGGAGTGACTAGCTGTAAAACTTCATATGGTAATCTACATATAGATATGTCAATGAAAGTTCTTACTGCAGCTTAAGTGCGATGTTCCTTTGACTTGCGGTGTTCAAGTCATCTTGGTCATGGAGACTTATACTTTGACATCTTAAGCAAGCATCTCTAAGGAGGTGTGGACCCAGGATGGTTGGGTATAAGCCGAAGTGCCCGAAGATGTTTGAACAGCCTATAAAGGATTCACCACTCCTTGCGAGGAGATGTATACCCAAGGCCTATCGTCGGATTGTTACTCGAAGCCTCTGGCCAGAGCATTACATGTTCCGAGTATGAATCTCTAGGAAACATGAGAGTAATTAGAATCCGTTGGACGAGAAAGACATTACTTGGGCTAGGTGTGACGTAGTCAACCTAGTGGGGACTGACACACATAGACCGTGTCCTGAACCAAGTAGGTATAAGATGGTGAAGGGAATGAGGCACGACTCATTATAGCTGCTGAAGGGTTTCAGAATTATATCTGAGGTCGACCGTTGATCTTTCGATTAATTGGGGATCATGATGTACTACTAGGGGCCACTCATGCTCGTTCTATAATTTGTTAATTATAGACGGCCAACATAAATCGAAAGCCTATTTAGTCACATGCACTACGACTAATCCAAGGGATTTAAAACAAGTTGAAAATTGAATTTTCCGATCAAGAGAAATAAGTCGAATCTGAATTTATCAGTGGCGTACCGGAAGCTTAAAATGGCTAAGTCTTTTGAAGGCTTATTGGACGAATTACATGAGTTTAATTCGCAAGGAGACCGCTTGGTTTGGTCGGCCAAAGAGGGTCCCCACCCTCTTTGGTTTGGTCGGCCACAATAAGAGGGAGAACCAAATTGTTTGGTTCAAATTATAAAATAAACCGCGCGTGGTTTGTTTTATAAAATTATGGATAAAAAAATTTATATAAAGAAATTTATATAAAGAGATTTATTTTCATGGAAATTAAAATAAACCTTGGATTGGTTTATTTTATTTTATAAATCAATAATGGATTGATTTACCATGATAAAGAAATTTATAGAAATTTATTCTTTTTATGGAAATTAAAATGAACCATGGATTGGTTTATTTTATTTTATAAAATCAATTATGAATTGATTTTTCCATGATAAGAAAAATTTATAAGATAAATTTCTTGTAAATTTATTCCATAATAAAAGGGGAGACATGGTTGTTTTTATTATAAATTAAGTTATAATAAAAACTTGGCATAACAGAATAATTCATAAGAAATTTATATAATAAATTTCTTGTGAAAATTTATTCCATAATAAAAGTGGAGATGTGTTTGTTTTTTATTATAAATTTAGTTATAATAAAACATGGCATAACGAAATAATTCATAGGAAAATTTATAAGATAAATTTCTTATGAAAATTTATTCCGTTAGAAGGGTGACTTAGGGATGGAGAGACTACTATATAAAGGAACCAAGGCAAGGCTTGAATTCCAATCAAGAGATTAAGAAGCAAGCCCTCTCTCTCTCTCCTTCTCCCCCTCTACCTCCTCTAGGGCCGGCGGCCTCTCCCTCCTCTAGGGCCGGCGCCCCTTTTAGTTACCGTGAGCCACCTCCACCAAGAAGGTGCCGAAGAAGAAGAAGAAGTGGATCGCGACTCCTTCCTTCCTCTCGGAATACGGATTCCGTTCTTCGCTTGGTGCTTAGTTTTCCATCTCTCTCTCTTGATATTCTAGTCGTGCCTTTGGAGAATCTAGTAGTTCTTGTCGGCACGAAACTCGTGGCTTTGCGAAGTCATCCCGAAGAGAACTCGGCGTGGACGCGAATAGAGGCGGAGCTTCCAAGGGACGCGTCCCTTACTTTGAGTTACGCGAAGTATCAAGTAAATTATTTTACTTTCTGTAAAATTTTAATATATGATCATGTCTACACAATATAAGGTTGCATGCTAGATACGTGGTTAAAATAATTTGAGAAATTATTTATGCTAAATCTTCCGCTGCACGTAATTAAATTTTAAAATTACGAACCCGTATCCATGTTAACATGCACCCGGTCCCAACAGTGGTATCAGAGCGAGGTTAGTGTTCGACATAATCATATAATTGTTTTGCGAAAACTTTGTCATGATCTCAATTTTGAAAAATTTTTCAATTATGGAAACTTTTCAATTATGATAAATTTTAGATTTAGGAATTTCAAAGTTTGGAAATCCTCATGAAATTTCGTAAACTTTTGAAATATCCTAGTTTCTGAAATTTTATGATAATTGTGAAATTTCCTATTTTGGAAATTTTTAAATTTTAGAAATATATAAGTTTTCTTTGTACCAGAAACTTACAATTATTCTGAAAACCTATTATGAAATCTCGCAATTTTGGGCACTTTCTATCAAGAAAGTCTAGACAAATTTATGGATTGTTAATCGACAATTAAATTCGAATTGGTTTTAAATTATTAACAAAATTCTTTATTTTGGATTGAGCCTCGGGGAGCCGTCCAATTTAAAGTTAGTTGTTGTAATTCAATTTCTTATTTTGAATAAAATTGTCATGTTTAATTTGGTTACGCCTCGGGGAGCGGACCAAATTAGATTTACAACAAATTCCTTTTTCTTGGGTATCTGAGCCTCGGGGAGCCACCCAAAGAAAATAATTTGTTGAAATTAATAGATCCATAAATAAAATATGTAATCAAATCTTGGAAATTTTGAGGCGATTCTCAAATGATAATTTCCTTATTTGATTTAAAAGGTGATGCTCTTACATATTGTTGTCTCCAAAATTAATTAGGAAAATGGTTTCCTATAGAGTTTTCTTAAAAGAGATTTTCGTGAAAATAATATGTGGTTGAATTAAGGGAATCTGTCTCTTAATTTAATAAGATTTGATTTAGAGAAATCAAAGTCTTAAACATATTATTTCCGAAATTGATTATGACAATTTAGGAAATTGTTTCCCAAAACAATTCTTTGAATAAAGTATGAAATTAGAATTAGGAAATCCGGCTCCTAATTCAATTAATGAGACTTGATAAATTAAGTCACATACATACTTTATTAAGAAAATCCTTAGTACATGACATAATTATATGTCATGAATGTGCTTAGAAAACAAAGGATGAGACCCAAAACCCCTTACAAAATATTAAGGCCATCACCTTCCATTAATATGGTTAGAACCAGAGTTTTGTTTCTCGTTTGGGTTGATGGACACATCCATGCCCGGCTTGAACCTCAACATGTTCAAACCATGGAATTAGTTTATGATTAATATAGTTGGAGTTAGAGGTCAATCCTTAGTTTTGGTTGTTGGACACATCCAAGCCTGACTAAACGGTTGAATGAGCTCCAACCATATTAAAACTATTTCTTGATTAATGGGTCAGCCTTAAGCTTGGAGCATCGATTTGTTGTGCCACAACCAAGGTCGATGTAAAGAGAGGTGCAGTTGGGTGCTATGTATATTGTTGCATACTTGTTAATGAGTTAACAACCCAATGATTTATGCAAACATTCAATTAGTTGATAGCATAAAGTGATAGCATAAACCTTTCAAAGTTTATGTGTCCGCACACAGAAGACGAGAGGATTTGCATGAATAAGATTCCTTATGCATCCGCGATAGGATCTATCATGTGTTAGTGATATGAGAGAAGTGTCCTAAGGCAATCGCCTTATGATTGTAAGTATTTATTTTAATAAATGAATATTCACTATTTGAGTATACATGTCTGTGTATTTGATTGGGATCTTAAACTCATTTACTGAATGTCCGCAATACAATTCACAGCATGAGAGAATTTGTGATGAATTCACAACTAGTGATTATCTCTACATGTGCAATTGTGAAGTATTGAAATTGTCCCTAGTCGATGAATTGATAAATACGGACACTATCAATTCTGTTGAGACTAGCATGGGTTATTCTCTAATCAGCTGATTCTCACTGGCTGGTGACATTGGGATGTCCGGAGATAAACATGAATGCTAGTTAAGGGAACTAGTTCATTGGAGTGACTAGCTGTAAAACTTCATATGGTAATCTACATATAGATATGTCAATGAAAGTTCTTACTGCAGCTTAAGTGCGATGTTCCTTTGACTTGCGGTGTTCAAGTCATCTTGGTCACGGAGACTTATACTTTGACATCTTAAGCAAGCATCTCTAAGGAGGTGTGGACCCAGGATGGTTGGGTATAAGCCGAAGTGCCCGAAGATGTTTGAACAGCCTATAAAGGATTCACCACTCCTTGCGAGGAGATGTATACCCAAGGCCTATCGTCGGATTGTTACTCGAAGCCTCTGGCCAGAGCATTACATGTTCCGAGTATGAATCTCTAGGAAACATGAGAGTAATTAGAATCCGTTGGACGAGAAAGACATTACTTGGGCTAGGTGTGACGTAGTCAACCTAGTGGGGACTGACACACATAGACCGTGTCCTGAACCAAGTAGGTATAAGATGGTGAAGGGAATGAGGCACGACTCATTATAGCTGCTGAAGGGTTTCAGAATTATATCTGAGGTCGACCGTTGATCTTTCGATTAATTGGGGATCATGATGTACTACTAGGGGCCACTCATGCTCGTTCTATAATTTGTTAATTATAGACGGCCAACATAAATCGAAAGCCTATTTAGTCACATGCACTACGACTAATCCAAGGGATTTAAAACAAGTTGAAAATTGAATTTTCCGATCAAGAGAAATAAGTCGAATCTGAATTTATCAGTGGCGTACCGGAAGCTTAAAATGGCTAAGTCTTTTGAAGGCTTATTGGACGAATTACATGTGTTTAATTCGCAAGGAGACGCTTGGTTTGGTCGGCCAAAGAGGGTCCCCACCTCTTTGGTTTGGTCGGCCACAATAAGAGGGAGAACCAAATTGTTTGGTTCAAATTATAAAATAAACCGCGCGTGGTTTGTTTTATAAAATTATGGATAAAAAAATTTATATAAAGAAATTTATATAAAGAGATTTATTTTCATGGAAATTAAAATAAACCTTGGATTGGTTTATTTTATTTTATAAATCAATAATGGATTGATTTACCATGATAAAGAAATTTATAGAAATTTATTCTTTTTATGGAAATTAAAATGAACCATGGATTGGTTTATTTTATTTTATAAAATCAATTATGAATTGATTTTTCCATGATAAGAAAAATTTATAAGATAAATTTCTTGTAAATTTATTCCATAATAAAAGGGGAGACATGGTTGTTTTTATTATAAATTAAGTTATAATAAAAACTTGGCATAACAGAATAATTCATAAGAAATTTATATAATAAATTTCTTGTGAAAATTTATTCCATAATAAAAGTGGAGATGTGTTTGTTTTTTATTATAAATTTAGTTATAATAAAACATGGCATAACGAAATAATTCATAGGAAAATTTATAAGATAAATTTCTTATGAAAATTTATTCCGTTAGAAGGGTGACTTAGGGATGGAGAGACTACTATATAAAGGAACCAAGGCAAGGCTTGAATTCCAATCAAGAGATTAAGAAGCAAGCCCTCTCTCTCTCTCCTTCTCCCCCTCTACCTCCTCTAGGGCCGGCGGCCTCTCCCTCCTCTAGGGCCGGCGCCCCTTTTAGTTACCGTGAGCCACCTCCACCAAGAAGGTGCCGAAGAAGAAGAAGAAGTGGATCGCGACTCCTTCCTTCCTCTCGGAATACGGATTCCGTTCTTCGCTTGGTGCTTAGTTTTCCATCTCTCTCTCTTGATATTCTAGTCGTGCCTTTGGAGAATCTAGTAGTTCTTGTCGGCACGAAACTCGTGGCTTTGCGAAGTCATCCCGAAGAGAGCTCGGCGTGCACGCGAATAGAGGCGGAGCTTCCAAGGGACGCTACGGTTGGATCTCGTCCCTTACTTCGAGTTACGCGAAGTATCAAGTAAATTATTTTACTTTCTGTAAAATTTTAATATATGATCATGTCTACACAATATAAGGTTGCATGCTAGATACGTGGTTAAAATAATTTGAGAAATTATTTATGCTAAATCTTCCGCTGCACGTAATTAAATTTTAAAATTACGAACCCGTATCCATGTCAACATGCACCCGGTCCCAACAGTGGTATCAGAGCGAGGTTAGTGTTCGACATAATCATATAATTGTTTTGCGAAAACTTTGTCATGATCTCAATTTTGGAAAATTTTTCAATTATGGAAACTTTTCAATTATGATAAATTTTAGATTTAGGAATTTCAAAGTTTGGAAATACTCATGAAATTTCATAAACTTTTGAAATATCCTAGTTTCTGAAATTTTATGATAATTGTGAAATTTCCTATTTTGAAAATTTTCAAATTTTAGAAATATGTAAGTTTTCTTTGTACCAGAAACTTACAATTATTCTGAAAACCTATTATGAAATCTCGCAATTTTGGGCACTTTCTATCAAGAAAGTCTAGACAAATTTATGGATTGTTAATCGACAATTAAATTCGAATTGGTTTTAAATTATTAACAAAATTCTTTATTTTGGATTGAGCCTCGGGGAGCCGTCCAATTTAAAGTTAGTTGTTGTAATTCAATTTCTTATTTTGAATAAAATTATCATGTTTAATTTGGTTACGCCTCGGGGAGCGGACCAAATTAGATTTACAACAAATTCCTTTTTTTTGGGTATCTGAGCCTCGGGGAGCCACCCAAGGAAAATAATTTGTTGAAATTAATAGATCCATAAATAAAATATGTAATCAAATCTTGGAAATTTTGAGGCGATTCTCAAATGATAATTTCCTTATTTGATTTAAAAGGTGATGCTCTTACATATTGTTGTCTCCAAAATTAATTAGGAAAATGGTTTCCTATAGAGTTTTCTTAAAAGAGATTTTCGTGAAAATAATATGTGGTTGAATTAAGGGAATCTGTCTCTTAATTTAATAAGATTTGATTTAGAGAAATCAAAGTCTTAAACATATTATTTCCGAAATTGATTATGACAATTTAGGAAATTGTTTCCCAAAACAATTCTTTGAATAAAGTATGAAATTAGAATTAGGAAATCCGGCTCCTAATTCAATTAATGAGACTTGATAAATTAAGTCACATACATACTTTATTAAGGAAATCCTTAGTACATGACATAATTATATGTCATGAATGTGCTTAGAAAACAAAGGATGAGACCCAAAACCCCTTACAAAATATTAAGGCCAACACCTTCCATTAATATGGTTAGAACCAGAGTTTTGTTTCTCGTTTGGGTTGATGGACACATCCATGCCCGGCTTGAACCTCAACATGTTCAAACCATGGAATTAGTTTATGATTAATATAGTTGGAGTTAGAGGTCAATCCTTAGTTTTGGTTGTTGGACACATCCAAGCCTGACTAAACGGTTGAATGAGCTCCAACCATATTAAAACTATTTCTTGATTAATGGGTCAGCCTTAAGCTTGGAGCATCGATTTGTTGTGCCACAACCAAGGTCGATGTAAAGAGAGGTGCAGTTGGGTGCTATGTATATTGTTGCATACTTGTTAATGAGTTAACAACCCAATGATTTATGCAAACATTCAATTAGTTGATAGCATAAAGTGATAGCATAAACCTTTCAAAGTTTATGTGTCCGCGCACAGAAGACGAGAGGATTTGCATGAATAAGATTCCTTATGCATCCGCGATAGGATCTATCATGTGTTAGTGATATGAGAGAAGTGTCCTAAGGCAATCGCCTTATGATTGTAAACATTCATTTTAATAAATGATAATACACTATTTGAGTATATATGTTTTTGTATTTGATTGGGATCTTAAACTCATCTACTGAATGTCCGCAATACAATTCACAGCATAAGAGAATTTGTGATGGGATCACAACTAGTGATTATCTCTAAATGTGTAATTGTGAAGTATTGAAAATATCCCTAGTCGATGAATTGATAAAAACGGACACTATCAATTCTGTTGAGACTAGCATGAGTTATTCTCTAATCAGCTGATTCTCACTGGCTGGTGACATTGGGATGTCCGGAGATAAACATGGATGCTAGTTAAGGGAACTAGTTCATTGGAGTGACTAGCCGTAAAACTTCATATGGTAATCTACATATAGATATGTCAATGAAGTTCTTACTGCAGCTTAAGTGTGATGTTCCTTTGACTTGCGGTGTTCAAGTCATCTTGGTCATGGAGACTTATACTTTAACATCTTAAGCAGGCATCTCCAAGGAGGTGTGGACCCAGGATGATTGGGTATAAGCCGAAGTGCCCGAAGATGTTTGAACAGCCTACAAAGGATTCACCACTCCTTGCGAGGAGATGTATACCCAGGCCTATCGTCGGATTGTTACTCAAAGCCTCTGGCCAGAGCATATCATGTTTAGAGTATGAGTCTCTTAAATATATGAGAGTAATTAGAAATCCAAAGGACGAGAAAGACACTACTTGGGCTAGATGTGACGTAGTCAGTCTAGTGGGGACTGACACAAACAGACCATGTCCTGAACCAAGTGGGTATAAGATGGTGAAGGGAATGGGGCACGATTCATTAGAGCTGCTGAAGGGTTTCAAAATTACTTCTGAGGTCAACCGTTGATCTTTCGATTAATTGGGGGTCATGATGTACTACTAGGAGCCACTCATGATCGTTCTATAATTAGTTGATTATAGATGGCCAACATAAATCGAAAGCCTATTTAGTCACACGCACTACGAGTAATCCGAGGGATTTAAAACGAGTTGAAAATTAGATTTTCCGATCAAGAGAAATAAGTCGAATCTGAATTTATCAGAGGCGTACTGGAAGCTTAAAATGGCTAAGTCTTTTGAAGGCTTATTGGGCGAATTAAATGAGTTTAATTCGCGTTGGGTTCGGCTCGGTTTGGCCGGCCAAAGAGGGTGCCAAACCCCTTTGGTTTGGCCGGCCACATCAATGGGGAGAAACCAATTTATTTGGTTTAATTAATAAAATAAATCTAGCGCGATTTGTTTTATAAATTATGGATAAATAAAATTGTATAAAGAAATTTATAGAAATAAATTTTTAGAAATTTATTCCCTTTTTATGGAAATTAAAATGATCCATGGAATGGTTTATTTTAATTTTATAAAATCAATTATGAATTGATTTTTTCATAATAAGAAAATTTATAAATTTCTTATAAAATTTATTCCATAATAAAAGGAGAGAAGGTATTTGTTTTATTATAAAGTTAGTTATAATAAAACTTGGCTTAAACAGAATAATTAATAAGAGAATTTATAGGATAAATTTCTTATGAAAATTCCGTTAAGTGGGAGACTTGGCAAGGGAGAGGTTACTATATAAAGGAACCAAGGCTAGCCTTGAATTCCAATCAATAGAGTAATCAAGAGATTAATTCTCTCCCTCTCTCTCTTATTCTCTCCCTTTCTCTTCCCCTTAGGGCCGACGCCCCTTGTTCATATTAGGGCCGGCGCCCCAAGCTCCCCTTAGGGCCGGCACACCATCCATACCTCTAGGGTTGGCGTGAGCAACAACAACCAAGGAGGAGCCAAAGAAGAAGAAGAAGAAGCGGGCCACAACTTCTCTCTTCCCAGAATTTTGATTCCGTTACTTGATGGTTAGTTTCCTTTCTTCTCTCTTGATCTTCTAGTTGTGCCTTTAGAGAATCTAGTAGTTCTCGTCGGCATAAAACTCATGACTTTGCGAAGTCATCCCGAAGAGAACTCGGCGTGGACGCGAATAGAGGCGGAGCATCCAAGGGACGCTACGGTTGGATCTCGTCCCTTACTTCGAGTTACGCGAGGTACTAAGTAAATTAGTGTACTTTTCCGCAAAGTTTTAATTTATGATCATGTCCACACATCATAAGGTTGCATGGTAGATACGTGGTAAAAATAATTTGAGAAATTATTTTATGCTAATTCTTCCGCTGCACGTAAAAATTAAAATTTTACGAACCCGTATCCTTGTCAACATGCACCCGGTCCCAAGATCATGTATGCTATGTTATGTACTAGACCCGATGTATCATATGCTCTGAGCGTCACGAGCAGATACCAGTCTGATCCAGGAATGGATCATTGGGCGGCTGTCAAGACAATCCTTAAGTACTTAAGAAGAACTAAGGATGTGTTCCTAATATATGGTGAAGGAGATATGGTAATATGTGGGTATACAGATGCCAGTTTCCAGACAGATAAGGATTACTCCAAATCTCAGTCTGGATACGTATTTACTTTGAATGGAGGCTCAATAAGTTGGAAGAGTTCCAAACAAGACACCGTAGCGGATTCTACCACGGAAGCAGTCTGGATCTAGAAGTTTGTCTCAAAACATGGTGAGGTTCCAACCATTGATGAAGCAATACCGGTTTATTGCGACAACAATGGAGCTATTGCACAAGCAAAGGAACCAAGGTCTCATCAGCGATCCAAACGCGTGCTTCGCCGCTATCATCTGATCAGAGAGATTATAAGTAGGAATGATATACAAATTGAGAAAATTCTCACTGAAAGGAATTTAGCGGATCCTTTAACTAAGGCCTTACCTCAAAGTAAGTTTGAGGGTCATGATAGAGCCTGTGGTATTGGATATCATAGCGATTGGCATTAGGCCAAGTGGGAGTTTGTTAGTAATATGAGAGAAGTGTCCTAAGGCAATCACCTTATGATTGTAAACATTTATTTTAATAAATGAATATTCACTATTTGAGTATACATGTCTGTGTATTTGATTGGGATCTTAAACTCATTTACTGAATGTCCGCAATACAATTCACAGCATGAGAGAATTTGTGATGAATTCACAACTAGTGATTATCTCTACATGAGCAATTGTGAAGTATTGAAATTGTCCCTAGTCGATGAATTGATAAATACGGACACTATCAATTCTGTTGAGACTAGCATGGGTTATTCTCTAATCAGCTGATTCTCACTGGCTGGTGACAATGGGATGTCTAGAGATAAACATGAATGCTAGTTAAGGGAACTAGTTCATTGGAGTAACTAGCTGTAAAACTTCATATGGTAATCTAAATATAGATATGTCAATGAAAGTTCTTACTGCAGCTTAAGTGCGATGTTCCTTTGACTTGCGGTGTTCAAGTCATCTTGGTCACGGAGACTTATACTTTGACATCTTAAGCAAGCATCTCTAAGGAGGTGTGGACCCAGGATGGTTGGGTATAAGCCGAAGTGCCCGAAGATGTTTGAACAGCCTACAAAGGATTCACCACTCCTTGCGAGGAGATGTATACCCAAGGCCTATCATCGGATTGTTACTCGAAGCCTCTGGCCAGAGCATAACATGTTCCGAGTATGAATCTCTAGGAAACATGAGAGTAATTAGAATCCGTTGGACGAGAAATATATTACTTGGTCTAGGTGTGACGTAGTCAGCCTAGTGGGGACTGACACACATAGACCGTGTCCTGAACCAAGTGGGTATAAGATGGTGAAGGGAATGAGGCACGACTCATTATAGCTGCTGAAGGGTTTCAGAATTATATCTGAGGTCAACCGTTGATCTTTCGATTAATTGGGGATCATGATGTACTACTAGGTGCCACTCATGATCGTTCTATAATTGGTTAATTATAGACGTCCAACATAAATCGAAAGCCTATTTAGTCACACGCACTACGAGTAATCCGAGGGATTTAAAACGAGTTGAAAATTAGATTTTCCGATCAAGAGAAATAAGTCGAATCTGAATTTATCAGAGGCGTACTAGAAGATTAAAATGGCTAAGTCTTTTGAAGGCTTATTCGACGAATTAAATGAGTTTAATTCGCAAGGAGATGGCTTGGTTTGGCCGGCCAAAGAGGGTCCCCACCCTCTTTGGTTTGGTCGGCCACAATAAGAGGGAGAACCAAATTGTTTGGTTCAAATTATAAAATAAACCGCGCGTGGTTTGTTTTATAAAATTATGGATAAAGAAATTTATATAAAGAAATTTATATAAAGAGATTTATTTTCATGAAAATTAAAATAAACCTTGCATTGGTTTATTTTATTTTATAAATCAATAATGGATTGATTTACCATGATAAAGAAATTTATAGAAATTTATTCTTTTTATGGAAATTAAAATGAACCATGGATTGATTTATTTTATTTTATAAAATCAATTATGAATTGATTTTTCCATGATAAGAAAAATTTATAAGATAAATTTCTTGTAAAATTTATTCCATAATAAAAGGGGAGACATGATTGTTTTTATTATAAATTAAGTTATAATAAAAACTTGGCATAACGGAATAATTCATAAGATATTTATATAACAAATTTCTTGTGAAAATTTATTCCATAATAAAAGGGGAGATGTGTTTGTTTTTTATTATAAATTTAGTTATAATAAAACTTGGCATAACGGAATAATTCATAGGAAAATTTATAAGATAAATTTCTTATGAAAATTTATTCCGTTAGAAGGGAGACTTAGTGATAGAGAGACTACTATATAAAAGAACCAAGGCAAGGGTTGAATTCCAATCAAGAGATTAAGAAGCAAGCCCTCTCTCTCTCTCCTTCTCCCCCTCTACCTCCTCTAGGGCTGGCACCCTCTCCCTCCTCTAGGGCCGGCGCCCCTTCTAGTTGCCGTGAGGCACGTCCACCAAGAAGGTGCCGAAGAAGAAGAAGAAGCGAATCGCGACTCCTTCCTTCCTCCCGGAATACGGATTCCGTTCTTCGTTTGGTGGTTAGTTTTCCATCTCTCTCTCTTGATATTCTAGTCGTGCCCTTGGAGAATCTAGTAGTTCTTGTCGGCACGAAACTCGTGGCTTTGCGAAGTCATCCCGAAGAGAACTCGGCGTGGACGTGAATAGAGGCGGAGCTTCCAAGGGACGCTACGGTTGGATCTCGTCCCTTACTTCGAGTTACGCGAGGTATCAAGTAAATTAGTTTACTTTCTGCAAAATTTTAATATATGATCATGTCTACACAATATAAGGTTGCATGCTAGATACGTGGTTAAAATAATTTGAGAAATTATTTATGCTAAATCTTCCGCTGCACGTAATTAAATTTTAAAATTATGAACCCGTATCCATGTCAACATGCACCCGGTCCCAACAGACGAGGCTCTCCCGACTCACTCCATCCGCTCCACTCCACCGCCGGCGACTTCCTCTCCATCACCATCGCCGCCGACCACAGCTAGGTTTCAGGGGTTC
Source organism: Boesenbergia rotunda (assembly GCA_024364735.1). Taxonomy (NCBI): domain Eukaryota; kingdom Viridiplantae; phylum Streptophyta; class Magnoliopsida; order Zingiberales; family Zingiberaceae; genus Boesenbergia; species Boesenbergia rotunda. The sequence goes on from JAGFNQ010001001.1 coordinate 28,657, forward strand.
CGAACCCTAGCTGGCGTTCTTCATCTCATCCACTCCTTCACAGCCGCCGACCACAGCAAGGGCTCAGGGGTTCCGAACCCTAGCTGACATCTCATCATCGCACCACTGTCGGCCAGACTTCCACTTCGCCATCTCACTCTTGATACGGTTGCTCGGGAGCGACGATCCACCGCCGACGATCCCTTTCTTATTACAATTCCTTCATTGTTTTTCTTTTACAGTACTTCCTTCAATTCCAGCAGTTCTTTTGCAGATTACTTCATGCAACTTTCTTCCCAGCAAGTTAATTCTTCAGCAGTTTCATTAGATCAGGTAGCCAGTAGTTCTTCGCAAATTTCCAGCAATTCTTCCTTCACAGCTTCATTACAGCAGCTTGTGTCAGTTGCAGTTTCAACTTCATTAGATCCGACAGCAACTCTGATTCAATTTGTTGATTGTTGATAATTGAACTTGATTCGAGTTGTTATGACTGTTTCGAGTGATTGCTTGTATTAGATGGAATGTTCCCATTTCAAATTGCACGTACCTTTGTCATTTCAATTCACGCTCGCAAGTTGATCGATGAAATGTTTCTATAGATAGGTTTAAATTCATGTCTCTTGTGTTGCTTAAGTTCTTGCTTATCTTATCTCCTTCAATTGCATATACTGTCCCTTTTAATTGCTTAATGTTCCTGTACTTGATTTGGATGCAATAGGTTAGGTCAAATTAGATTTCTTTAACGCTGTAGGTTTGCTCCATGTTTAGTTCCGTTAATATTTTATTTCAAGTTGTCCTTTTCGTTGTTGCAATTGTAGTTAGGTTAAATCAGATTTCCTTACCTGCATTGTCTTTCCGTAAGTAGATTAGATTTCATACCTGCTTTGTCATTTCGTTTATTAGTCTTAGCAACTCAAATTCAAACCCCAGTTATCATCCAAAATCCAAAAGAAATAAAATACGATCCTGAGATTTATCATGTACCAACTATATTCGTTGGGAGATGACTCGAGTTACTCTATGCTACATTAGTTTAGAGGAATTCGATATTTTAATTGTATTTGAAACCGTGACACGACTGAAGCGGTCATCACCTGTCTAACCCAATTAGCTACTTACTAACTGTTATAAACAGTAGTTTTTGCTAGGGTTAGTCAAGTTAAGCGTTCTGTTCAAGTTAGATTTTCTAAGCTTGACACTTAACCTGATTACTGTTCAATTTGTATTTAGTGCCCCAATTACTGCAGTTGCACTGACTTAAAGCATCTTGAATTAAGGCAAAGACCTAAGCATCTCAACCCATTCTATGTAGGACCGGTGCCGTCGATAGAGGGGGGTGAATATCGACCGTGAAAACCTTTCGCGGAAACCTCGTGGAAAACTCGTTCGTTCTAGACTTAAAATATTAGTAGCGCAGCGGAAAATAAATAGAACGAAGAAAAACCAAAACAAAGGACACACGGGATTTTTACTTGGTTCCCGACCCCCCAGGGTCAGTACATCCAAGGCCTATGCACGGGAAGGCCCGTCCACTATTAGTCTCCTTTCTGGACTTTCCGGAGGTGGAGAAACCCGACTTACAGTGCAGTATTACAAGCAATAATATAGAAATTTAATACAGTAATTAAAAAGCAAACCAACGAGACAAAGGTTGAATCTCGGCCGATCTGGACCTCCGAAGTGCCGCGCACCTCCTCCTGGAGCCTCCCGGTCGTAGAGCCTCGTTTCTAGCGTGTTGTCATCGGTCGGAATGATCAGAATTGCTCTGGAATGTTGTGTCTGAAGCCTAGGGGTCGAAGCCCCTTATATAGGCCTCCTGGGGGCGCCCCGGACGCTGGGGGCGCCCCGGAAGACTCGGTCAACTCTTATCCTTGCGCCTACTTCATTGCAGGTGATAAGACCTTTGACCAGGGCGCCCCGGATGACCCGGGCGCCCCCGTGAGGGCTTATCCTGTGTTCTGGCTTCGAAATAGCAAAACAGCTTCTAATCGAGGCGCCCCGGATGCTCCGGGCGCCCCGGTTGACACCTGTCACCCTGCTTCACAAAATCTGCCTGTTTGGTACTACCTGGGGGCACCCCCCTTGCTGGGTGCGCCCTGGTTGCATGGGGGCGCCCCCAACACTGGGGCAACACCCTGCATTAACACTGCAAGGCTTGCTTTGTCTCCGATTCTTGTTACCTGCAAGATACACAAACACAAAGCATATATGCATATAATATTAAGCTTAAGGACTTGGTTCGGACTTCGGATTTACACGAAAACCTAGGTCGAACCGGCACGAGTTCCTATCCCCGAGAACTCGCCCTTCACCTACTCCTTTTAGGAGACGGTTGCTACCCAGTCCTTCGGATGGCCTTTTGCTTAGCCTCCGATTACTCCGGATCTCGAGACGCTCGAACCCCGACCCGTCTCTACTCCTGTCCTTAGTCATCGCTCAGCTAAGTTGCTCAGTCCCTTGGACCAAGACTTCATTACCTAGCAGTCCTTCGCCAGGTGCCTAGCAGCCCTTCGCTAGGTCTTTGTTACCAAGCGGTCCTTCGCCTGGTGCCTAGCAATCCTTCGCTAGGTCTTCTATGCCTAGCAGCCCTTTGCTAGGTGCCTAGCAGCCCTTCGCTAGGTCTTCTATGCCTAGTAGTCCTTCACTAGGTGCCTAGCAGCCCTTCGCTAGGTCTTAGGGTTACGATACCTAGTAGCCCTTCGCTAGGTGCATAGCAGCCCTTCGCTAGGTCTTAAGGTTTCGATGCCTAGATTAACTTGGACTTTTCTTCAGCTTTGGTAACTTCTCTCTTACTCCCCTTTGTCTATTTAATGTATCACTGACTTAAGTGTATTGTCAAACATTAAAACACTTAAAGAGGAATATCATTGATGCAACTTGCACCAACAATCTCCCCCTTTTTGATGTTTGATAATAACTTAAGTTAGATTGGTTTAAAGGGGCTAAATCACTATCCTTGGAAAAAAAATGAAAAAAGTTTTGAAACTACATTTTTGATCTTTGGGAGAAAATTTTTCTATCTTAAGCAGCACACCTCTCCCCCTTTGTCATACATCAAAAATAAACAGAGATACTTGCACCAACAATAAGAGTATTTTTGAAAATACTTAGGGTAAAATTTTGAAAGCATAGCATAAAACTAGTACTTAAGTGTTAACGCATAAAACTTAGACACTACTTTTGAGAAAATGTCGGATTTTTGAAGAAAGATCAGAGTTTGAAAAATAATAAGTAATTGTTGAAAAATATAAGTACCTTTGAAAAATGTATTGAGGTTTTTGAAAAAAGTAGGTACTTTTGAAAAATACAAACAATTTTTTTTAATTAAGTACTTTTGAAAGAATATTAGGCTTTGAAAGACATAAGTACTTGTGAAAACATGATATTTGATTTCACTTGGTTTATTTTCCAGTCTGACACCATCCTGGGAATCCTTGTTGACTACAAGGACATTTCCTAAGTGTCCTGGAAATTTTCCAACCCAAGTAACTATTATTTCAAAAATTTCATAAGTCACAGAATAATTAATTTTGAAAAATGTAAAAATTTTAAAGTTATAATACTTGATTTGGTTTATCTTCCAATCTGACACAATCATAGGAAACCTTGTTGACTACAAGGATATTTTCCTAAGTGTCCTGAAGATTTTTCAAACTCAAGATGTTATTTCAAATTGATCAAAATCAGATGAATTTTTGAAAATAAAAAATATACAGCATTTTAAAATAATACTTATGTTTTCAATAGGATTTGAAAATACCGCGCATGAAAATATTTGAAATATTCAATAATTCTTTTAATTTGACCTCCCCCTAAACTTGACCCAGTCCTGGGAAGCTTGTTGACCACAAGTACTCTTCCTCTAAGTCTTAAGGGTTGATTCAAATTAAGAAAATTATTTAATAATTTCAAAACAATTAATTAAACAAGATTGTTTCAGCAGTTTTGATTTATACTCCCCCTAAAGTTGACACATCCTAGGAGTCCTTGTAGATTATGAAGTGGACCTTCCTCTGTGTCTTTAGGGTTTATCAAAATCAAACAAGACAGATAAATTTTACAACTTAAACCTTTTTCGAAAAACACAAGTGATAACGTTTTAAAGCTCAGTTTTCGAAAGGTATTTTCAAATAATAATAATTTTTACAATGTAGTTTTCAAAAGCCAAAAAAAATCACTCCCCCTGTATCTGATCCCGTTTGACTCTATCTAAGTGCCTTAAGGAACTTTAGTGTTGTCCTAAGAGGCTTGTGTCTAATTGCGTGAGTCAAACAATTTTGAAAAGATATAATTTTTGAAAAACATATAATATGTATATTCAATCAAACAAACATGAATTCCATAAAAACATTATTATGTTGAAGCACTATTTTGAAAATATATTTTTAGGAAAATATTTTAACCATTTTGAAAGACAATTTTGAAAAATATTTTTCAATTCATTAGTCCTTAACATCTCACCCATTTTAGATGTATCAATACAACAAGCATAGTTGCCTTATAGGTGTATTGTGAGATGCTTAATTTATTTTTCTTAATTTATTAACTCTAAGAATTAATTGAAGCTTGTGTTAGATTTGAATTTGACAAGAAGTAACTTGAATTTGAATTTCAAAAATTGGCTTCCAGGTCTTGGCGAGGCACTAGGCCTTCTTTGGCCGTAGCCTTATGGGATCATCCACCCTTTCCTTGACAAAGCCTTTTAATGAAATTTCATTTTCAAAATTACTTTTTGAAAAATTCTGGTCTAACTAGTTTGGGTCTTGGATCGGTAGCTTCGGCTAGTTCCGCCAAGATGGCTTCCCTAACGTACTATCATCTCACCTCCACCCAATACTAGGTTGATCAAGTTTCAATTATTCTTTTTCCTATAGCCGTTCTAAATTATGCATAAAATTTAAATATGAATGACATGTCATATATTAACAAAATAAATAACAAATGCATGACATGACAATTATGCATGAGTCAAACAATTCAAATTATTTATTTAAGTTTCTAAAAATGTATCAAATTCCCGATTTGATACATGTCGTGTGAACCTGCGAATATGTCAACCCACTTTGACATATTTAATGTTATTAATTTTTAATTGTTACAGTTTGCGTAAAATTTTATTTTAGTTTGAGTTTAAGATTTGACGTTGAGTTAATTGAAGTTTGAATTAATTTGAAAATTAATTAATTAAGATTGAATTGATTTGAATCAATTAAAGTTGAATTTATTAAATTGATTGACTTAAGTAAAATTTTAATTGAATTTATTTAATTTAAATTTAAATTTGAATTTAATTTAAATTTGAATTTCGAATTTAAATTAAATTTTGAATTTAATTTAAATTTGAATTTGAATTTAATTTAAGTTTGAATTTTAATTTAGTTTAATTTTTGAATTTGAATTTAATTTAAGTTTGAATTTTAATTTTAATTTGAATTTGAATGAGATTTATTTGAATTTGAATTTAATTTAAGTTTGAATTTCGAATTTAATTTGAATTTGAATTTAATTTAAATTTGAATTTTGAATTTTAAATTTGAATTTCGAATTTTAAATTTGAATTTCAAATTTTAAATTTGAATTTTAATTTAAATTTGAATTTAAGTTAATTTGAATTTAATTTAATTTGAATTTAAGTTAGATTAGATTAAGATTTAATTAGGATTAAATAAAGATTTAATTCGAATTTAATTAGGATTAAATTAAGATTTAATTCAGATTTAATTAGGATTAAATTAAGATTTAATTCGAATTTAATTAGGATTAAATTAAGATTTAATTTGAATTTAATTAGGATTAAATTAAGATTTAATTTAGATTATAATGATTAATTAATAATTGTGGGTTTAAATTCATCATTTTCATTATTTCAAAAATTTCTTCTTCATTTTTATCTTTCTTTTCAAGTTTTTCTAATAATTTTGATTTATTTGTATTTTTGTAATTTTTATTAATTATGGCCTTTATCTTAGAAAATTCTATCTCTTCCTTAAGATTAGATCTTTCTATATCCTCACAATAGGTGGAGTAGATTGGGCCACTTATTAAGGTTTTGTAATAATCTTTAATATTATATATAATTAAATTATTATCTAGGAGAATTTTATGTTCAAAATTATCCTCAGAATTATCCTCAGATATATTTTGAATATTTTTAACATTTATCTCTAGATTATCTTTAAGAATTTCAGAATTAATTTCTGAATTAATCTTGAGATTTTCAAGATTAATTTCGGATTTATCCTTAAGATATTCAAATTTGAATTCGGAATTATCCGTAGGATTTTCAAATTTGAATTCCGAATTATCCTTAGTATTAATTTTAGCTAAATTAAAATTATCAGAACTAATTTTATCAGAAAAATTATCAGAATTAATTTTATCAGATAAATTATCAGAATTAATTTTATCAGATAAATTATCAGAATTATCAAATTAATTTTATTAGATAAATTATCAGAATTATCAGAATTAATTTTATTAGATAAATTATCAGAATTATTAGATAAATTATCAGAATTATCAGAATTAATTTTATTAGATAAATTATCAGAATTATCAGAATTAATTTTATTAATTTCTGAATTGATATTCTGAATTAGACAATTAATTTCTAATTTTTTGGTCATATTCACGTTTTGTAATTTAACATGCAAAAAGTTAATTTTACTATGCAGTAAATCTACTTTGTCAGAAAAATAAATTACTTTATCACATGGCAGTGCAGGAACTTGTAAAATTTTTGGAACATATATTTTTCGTACCTTTGTCGGACACTTATTTTTGTAATGTCCGTATTTCTCGCACTTGAAGCACTGCACGTGATCCTTGTTATTCCGGACTCCTGGCGCTGGTATCTCCTTTGCCGCCGGTGACGAACGATTCTTATGAGTAGGGCACTGATTTTTGTAGTGCCCTCTCTCCCTGCACGTGAAACAGATAATATAGAATTTAAAAACCGACATTTTAAAATTCAAAGTACCTGATTCACCCCTGGGCTCCCCCTCAACTCCTGGCATCTTTGCTCCGTCGGCGGTTAGTCCGGTGAAGAGCGGCTCGGCTCTGATACCAATTGAAGGACCGGTGCCGTCGATAGAGGGGGGTGAATATCGACCGTGAAAACCTTTCGTGGAAACCTCGTGGAAAACTCGTTCGTTCTAGACTTAAAATATTAGTAGCGCAGCGGAAAATAAATAGAACGAAGAAAAATCAAAACAAAGGACACGCGGGATTTTTACTTGGTTCCCGACCCCCCAGGGTCAGTACATCCAAGGCCTATGCACGGGAACGCCCGTCCACTATTGGTCTCCTTTCCGGAGATTCCGGAGGCGGAGAAACCCGACTTACAATGCAGTATTACAAGCAATAATATAGAAATTTGAATACAGTAATTAAAAAGCAAACCAACGAGACAAAGGTTGAATCTCGGCCGATCTGGACCTCCGAAGTGCCGCACACCTCCTCCTGGAGCCTCCCGGTCGTAGAGCCTCGTTTATAGCATGTTGTCGTTGGTCGGAATGATCAGAATTGCTCTGGAATGTTGTGTCTGAAGCCTAGGGGTCGAAGCCACTTATATAGGCCTCCTGGGGGCGCCCCGAACGCTGGGGGCGCCCCGGAAGACTCGGTCAACTCTTATCCATGCGCCTACTTCGTTGCAGGTGATAAGACCTTTGACCAGGGCACCCCGGATGACCCAGGCGCCCCCGTGAGGGCTTATCCTGTGTTCTGGCTTTGAAACAGCAAAACAGCTTCTAATCGGGGCGCCCCGGACGCTCCGGGCGCCCCTGTTGACACCTGTCACCCTGCTTCACAAAAACTGCCTGTTTGGTACTACCTGGGGGCGCCCCCCTTACTGGGGGCGCCCTGGTTGCATGGGGGCGCCCCCAACATTGGGGGCGCCCCCAACACTGGGGGCGCCCCCAACACTGGGGCAACACCCTGCATTAACACTACAAGGCTTGCATTGTCTCCGGTTCTTGTTACCTGCAAGATACACAAACACAAAGCATATATGCATATAATATTAAACTTAAGGACTTGGTTCGGACTTCGGATTTGCACGAAACCCTAGGTCAAACCGGCACGAGTTCCTATCCCCGAGAACTCACCCTTCACCTACTCCTTTAAGGAGACGGTTGCCACCCAGTCCTTCGGATGGACTTTTGCTTAGCCTCCGATTACTCCGGATCTCGAGACGCCCGAACCCCGACCCGTCCCTACTCCTGTCCTTAGTCATCGCTCAGCTAAGTTGCTCAGTCCCTTGGACCAAGACTTCATTACCTAGCAGTCCTTCGCCAGGTGCCTAGCAGCCCTTCGCTAGGTCTTTGTTACCAAGCGGTCCTTCGCCTGGTGCCTAGCAATCCTTTGCTAGGTCTTCTATGCCTAGCAGCCCTTCGCTAGGTGCCTAGCAGCCCTTCGCTAGGTCTTCTATGCCTAGTAGTCCTTCACTAGGTGCCTAGCAGCCCTTCGCTAGGTCTTAGGGTTTCGATACCTAGCGGCCCTTCGCTAGGTGCCTAGCAGCCCTTCGCTAGGTCTTAAGGTTTCGATGCCTAGATTAACTAGGACTTTTCTTCAGCTTTGGTAACTTCTCTCTTACTCCCCTTTGTCTGTTCAATGTATCACTGACTTAAGTGTATTGTCAAACATTAAAACACTTAAAGAGGAATATCATTGATGCAACTTGCACCAACATCTAGGTTATCAATCAAAAGTACCCTAAGGTGCTTGTGAGATGTTGGCTTCTAGATCTATAGCTGCATGCAGTTCAAGGGTTAGGGCCTAAGCTAAGTCCATTTTTGAAAAAGTCCTAGTTTTGAAGGGGGTAGTTTTTCCAAAAAAAACTAATTCGAAAAATTGATTTTAAAATTATAACAAAATTTTGAAAATCAATTAAAGCAGTTTTAAAATTATTTTAGACACTTATTTTAAAACCGGTTAAAAAAAAATAGAACTAAAGTAAGCCTATTCTACCATGCATAATCCTAACTGCCTTCTTAGTGAGCTGAACTCAGACTCAGGTAGGGGTTTGGTGAAGATGCCAGCCAAGTTAGATTTAGAGTCTACATGCTTAAGGATAATCTCACCCCTGGCTACATGATCTCTTACAAAGTGGTGTTTAACTTCTATGTGTTTAGTTCTGGAATGTTGGATTGGGTTCTTAGTTAGATTAATTGAACTTATATTGCCAATGTAGACTTGAGTTTGGGTGTAGTTATGCTGGAAGTCCTTAAGAGTGTGCATCATCCATAAGAGTTGTGCTACAAACTCTCCTAAGGCTACATACTCAGCTTCAGTTGTGGATAGAGCTACACAGTGTTGTTTTCTGCTGCACCAACTTACTAGACTATTTCCTAACAATTGACAGCTTCTACTTGTGCTCTTTCTATCTAATTTACAACCAGCGTAGTCAGAATCAGAGTATCCTAACAAGTGAAAGGTTGAGGTTCTAGGATACCAAATCCCTACATTTAGGGTGCCCTTAACATATCTTAGTATTCTTTTTAGGGCTGCTAAGTGCGTTTCCTTAGCATAGGTTTGGTATCTAGCACACATTCCTACAGAAAAAAGGATATCAAGTATGCTGGCTGTAAGGTACAGTAGACTTCCAATCATACTTCTATAGAGTTTAAGATCTACTGGTTTACCATCAGGGCCACTATCTATTTTTACATTTGTGGCCATGGGGGTACTTATGCTTTTGGAGTTGTCCATTTTGAATTTCTTTATTAACTCCTTAGCATATTTAGATTGATGGACATAGTTTCCATCCCTAGTTTGTTTAATTTGTAACCATAGAATGAAATTGAGCTGACCAACTAGGCTCATTTCAAATTAATTTTCCATTATTTTAACAAATTCTTTTAGGAAGTTCGAGTTGGTTGACCCAAAGATTATGTCATCGATGTAGATTTGGGCAATAAAGATTTCTTTTCCTAAGATCTTAATAAATAGGGTTGAGTCAATTTGTCCTTGTTTAAATTCTTTAGAAATTAGGTAGGTTGATAAGCGTTCATACCAGGCCCTAGGTGCTTGTTTTAGTCCATAAAGTGTCTTAGTGAGTTTGTAGACATGGTCAGGTCTTTCTAAGTCCTCAAAACCAGGGGGTTGTCCTACATAGACTTCTTCCTTAATGAATCCATTTAGAAAAGTTGACATTACATCCATCTGATATAACTTAAATCCTTTATGGGATGCAAAGGCTAATAACATCCTAATGGACTCAAGTCTAGCTACCGGGGCATAGGTTTCGTCATAATCTAACTCTTCTACTTGACTGAATCCTTTTGCTACTAAGCGGGCTTTATTTCTAACTATTTCTCCTTGATCATTTATCTTATTCCTAAAAACCCACTTACTGTCAATGATGGATTTGCCCTCAGGTTTAGGTACTTGTTCCCAAACTTGGTTTCTCTCAAATTGGGCTAACTCTTCTTGCATAGCTATGATCCAATCAGGATCAGGTAGGGCTTCCTCTATAGTCTTAAGTTCAATTTTTGAAATCATTGCTATTTGACTAAGGTTTCTATAGGAAGACCTAGTTCTGACTCCTAACGTTGGATCACCCACAATTTGATCAGTTGGGTGACTGAGTCTGGGTTTCTTAGTTTTTCTGGAACTTGGTTCAGCCTCAGGTCCGGCTGGTCGATTTGGTTCAGTGATTGGTCAGCTACTTGGGTTGGTTCAATTGCTAGTTCAATTGTCTCAATGGTTGGTTCAATATTTAGTTCATTTAGGGGTTCAATTAAAGGTTCAGTAGTATGTTCATTTTCTTCTTGATCAGTATTTGATGAATTTAGATCTGAATTATCAGATTTTGAGTTAATTTCTTCATCAAATATTAGATTTATTGTTTCTTCAATTTTCTTAGTTTGTTTATTGTAATCCCTATAGGTTCTACTTGTTATCGAATATCCTAAGAAGATGCCTGGGGTTGACTTAGACAGGAATGTACCTAGATAGTCCTTGGTGTTTAGGATATGGACTTTGCACCCAAAGACCCTTAGGTAATGTAAGTTTGGAAGTCTATGGTAATATAATTCATAGGGTGTTTTATTGTGTCGTTTGTTAATTAGTACCCTATTTTGGATGTAGCAAGTCGTACTAATTGCTTCTACCCAATATTGGTTGGCTAGGTTAAATTCATTGAGCATAGCCCAAGCGGCTTCCTGTAGGGTTCTATTTTTTCTTTCAACTATCCTATTTTACTGGGGGGTTTTAGGACACGAAAATTCGTGTATATACCCATTTACCTTACAAAATTCCTCAAATCGTTGATTTTCAAATTCTCCCCTGTGGTCACTCCTAATTCTTTTGATTTTGGTATCGTTTTGATTTTCAACTAACTTACAAAAATCATTGAATAGGTCTAGGGTTTCAGCTTTGTACTTTAGAAACCTAACCCAGGTAAACCTAGAGTAATCATCAACTATTACTAAGCAGTACCGGTTTCCGCTTAGTGACTTGGCTCCATGTGAATCAAATAGGTCAAGGTGTAGGAGCTCAAGTGTGGTTTGAGTTAGACCAGACTGAATAAGTTTGTGATTAGATCTGGTTTGTTTACCTTGATTACATGATTTACATATTAAGTTTTCATTGTTCTTAATTTTAGTGATACCTTTAATTAGGCCAAGTTGGGTGATTTTTGAAATTATTCTCAAGTTAGTGTGTCCTAATCTCCTATGCCAGAGGTTTGATTGTTCTAATTGAGTTAACATACATTTAGGTACTAGTGGTAGGTTTATAGTGTAATCATTATTTTTCCTTGTGCCCTTAAGCATGATTTTTGAGTCTTGCAAGTTTCTAATCAGGCAGTTGGAGTTGGTAAAGGTCACTACATAATCAGTATCGTACAATTGACTTATGCTAAGCAAGTTAAATTTAAAATCTTCAACCAAGAGAACCATTTTAATAACAAAGTCAGATTTAAGTTCAATGTTACCTGACCCAATCACCTTGAGTGTAGCATTGTTGCCAAATGCTACTGAGCCTAGGTTCTTGAACTTGAGTTTGGTGAATTTCAATTTATCTCCAGTCATGTGTCTGGAGCACCCGCTATCCAACATCCATTGGTCCAAATCTTTATGTTCCTACACATAAAGAGTTTTGTTGATTTGGATCCAATTAGATTCAGGAATAGCCTAAATTGATTTTCACAACCTAGTCTGTCTCACCCAAATCTAGGGTTATCAATCACGTTAGCCTTATGGGTTTTTGTGAGATAGATTTTTGATAGACATAATTATTTTGAAAAATCATGGTTTATTTTGAAAAAAAGTTAAATTAGTTTTGAAAATAATTGTTTTGAATTTATTTTAAAAAGATGTTTGAATCTACAATTAACTGAAAATTTGTGTTAAATTTGAATTTGAATTTCAAAAATTGGCTTCCAGGTCTTGGCGAGGCACTAGGTCTTCTTTGGCCGTAGCCTTATTAGATCATCAACCCTTTCCTCGACAAAGTCTTTTAATGAAATTTCATTTTGAAAATTATTTTTTGAAAAATTCTGGTCTAACTAGTTTGGGTCTTGGATCGGTAGCTTCGGCTAGTTTCACCAGTCTAAAGAGACCATGTAGAGTATACTTGTCCTTATTAGAAGAGGAATCCCTAACATACTATCATCTCACTGCCACCCAATACTATGTTGTTCCTATTTCAGTTAAGTTGGTTCAGTCCTTAAACTAACCAGTCCTAAGTTTAAGCAAGGTAAATTGCAGAATTTAAATAAACAAGCAATCATCTAAATTGATTTTCACAATCTAGTCTGTCTCACCCAATCTAGGATTGTCAATCACGTTAGCCTTATAGGTTTTGTGAGACAGGTTTTAGTAGATACAATTATTTTGAAAAATTATTATTTATTTTGAAAAACTTAAATTAATTTTGAAAATAGTTCATTTTGAGTTTATTTTAAAAAGATGTCTGAGTCTACAATTAACTGAAAATTTATGTTATATTCAAATTTGACAAAGAATAATTTGAATTTGAATTTCAAAAATCAGCTTCCAGGTCTTGGCGAGGCACTAGGCCTTCTTTGGCCGTAGCCTTATTGGATCATCAACTCTTTCCTTGACAAAGCCTTTTAATGAAATTTCATTTTCAAAATTATTTCTTGAAAAATTCTGGTCTAACTAGTTTGGGTCTTGGATCGGTAGCTTTGGCTAGTTTCACCAGTCTAAAGAGACCAAGTAGAGTATACTTGACTTTATTAGAAGAGGCTTCCCTAACGCACTATCATCTCACCGCCACCCAATACTATGTTGTTCAAATTTCAGTTAAGTTGGTTCAGTCCTTAAACTAACCAGTCCTAAGTCTAAGCATGGTAAATTGCAGAAATTAAATAAACAAGCAATCATGCAATTTAAAACAAGAATGAAAATTTATCTAACTATGAATATTGTTTTTAATTTGGCTCCCCCTGGACTAAAGCCACAATATTGGTTTGGCAAGATGTGAATCTTGCCCTTGGAGATCCAATACTGATTTGATCCAGTTTGTTTATTCAGGCACAGTTTAGGTACCCATGCCTGAAGTTTACGTCTGGACTGGTTCAGTACAGCATAGTATGATCTTTGTCTAGACTTGGTTCTATAGCCTAATCCGGATTGATTTAGAACCGACTTCTATTTTCCAAGAATCATGTCATGACCCTTGGAACCAGAAGTGAGTCGTTCTAAGGCTGATCTAAGGTCCTTGACTTGAGTTTTCAAGGAGGAGTTCTCTTTCTCAAAATTTTCAACTTGAGTAGAGGTTCCTTCTTGAACCTTCTCAGTTAAAGATCTAGAGTCAGCTCCCTCTTTCAAGATTTTTACTTTCTGTCGGAGAGATTCAACTCGGAGTTTGGCTTTTGCCAAGTCTCGAGAAAGATAGGTAATTAATTCGTTTAACTGATTTCTAGAAAAATCACTTACAGTGATTTCGCCATCATCTGAAAACGTGAGTCTGCCGTCGTCCGGTTCTGATTCTGACTCGGTCTCGATTCTGAGGCGGTTAGTGCGAGTAGGTTTGACTGTGGGACCTCTTCTTCTTCTTCGGATGAGGATTCGTCCCATGTTGCCTGAAGTTCTTTCTTCTTTCATGTCTTCTTTGTTTCCTTCAGATTAGGGCATTCAGTCTTGTAGTGACCCTTCTTTTTTGCATTCGTAACAGGTCACATTTGGTTTGTTCTTCTCATTTGAAGGTTTAGCTGGTTCTTCCTTTCTTCGGCTGGCTTTCCTTTTGTTGGTCTGATTTTTTAGTTCTTTGTAGTAGTCCCGAGCTAGCCGAACCAGCTTAGGTCGATTTCCTTCGCTTTCTTCTGAGTCTGAGTCTGAATCAGACTCGGGTGCAGGTTGAGGTTTCTTCTTCGTTACCTTTCCAGTTTTACCTGCAACAAAAGCGATGTCTTTCTCGGCTAGGGTGCAGTTAGTCTGCTCATGCAATTCTAATTCAGAAAAAAGTTCATCTAACTTGATTTTAGAAAGATCCCTTGAAACTTTGTACGCATCTACCATAGATGCCCACAAAGTATTTCTAGGGAAGGCATTAAGAGAATACCTGATCAGGTCACGATTCTCTACCTTGTGGCCGATGGTGTGTAGACTGTTCATCAGCTCTTGAATTCTGGCGTGGAGCTAAGCTGCTAATTCGCTGTCGTTCATCTTGATGGTATACAACTTGTTCAGTAGTAGGTCCCTCTTGCTGATCTGGGTGTCGGAGGTTCCATCGTGCAACTCAATCAGCTTACCCCAGAGTTCTTTTGCACTGTTGAATGGACCTACCCGGTTCAGCTCCTCTTTGGTTAAGCCGCATAGAAGTGTTTGAGTTGCTTTAGAGTCAGCTTTAATTTTTCTCTTGAGGGCGGTATCCCATTCGGTGTAGGATTGTGGCACTCTGTCATCATTTTTAGGTATGTCCAGACCAGACTAGATTATTATCCACATGTCCACCTGAGTTTTCAGGTGGACTTCCATCCAACTCTTCCAGTAGGAGAAATCCTCCCCACTGAAGAGCGGTGGTCTGGCGGTACTGAAGCCCTCTTGCATGGCCATTTAAGAATTATCTGAAAAAGAACGAGAGAGAGAAATCAAATGCCCCAAGACTTAGTCTTGGATTAGTAGTGCAGGAAGAAGGTAAAACAATTTTATCGATTGGTGTTGCACCACCCTCGATTAATGATAAAAATTCGATTAAAAACAATTCAAAGAAAATCCGAAAAATAAATCTCAAATTGGTGGTTGCACCAAATTTGAGCTTCCCCGCTCTGATACCACTTGTTGGATCGAGAGAATACGATAGAGGGGGTGGGGGGTGAATATCGTAAATCGTTTTCAGATAAAACTAAGAGAATAGGCAGCGGAAATTAAAAACACAAAATCAACGCGAACACAAGGATTTACTTGGTTCGGAGTCGCGGTCGGCTCCTACTCCAAGGCCCACAGTCCTTGACCGTTTACTGCGGGCAATTCTATAATGCGCAAAGTGTTTTACAGTGAATTGTATAGAAATATTGCTGTAAAAGAAAACAGAGTTAATCTTCGTGATCGATGGCCGGTATGGATCGTACTTTGGTGCGGAGGGTCGTCGTCGGCGCTTAGAATCTCGAGATCTGAGGGTTTCGGAGCAGAGCACTTGAGTCGAAGAGCGTAGAGGCGTTTGAAAAGTTGTCTTAGAAGCCTTGGGGGTCGAGCCCCTTATATAGTGCACCTGGGGGCGCCCGAGACGTTGGGGGCGCCCTCCGAGTGTCACTCGATCCACAAACTTCTCAATTAGCCCTTATCCCTCCAGGATCGGGCTCGAGGTTTGACGGGGGCGCCCAGGACGCAGGGGGCGCCCGGGTTGACTCAGTCTGCTGGCTTCTCGCTAACATGAACTCTATCTGCTTCGTTGGCTTGGACCCAGGGCGCCCGAGCCATCCGGGGCACCCGGGAGCACGGGGCCGCCCGCCCCAGTAAGCTTCCGAAGCATTACTTGCTCAGCTTGTCTTGCCTTCACCTTGGTGGCGCCTGGGACCTCCGGGGCACCCTGCCCAGCAGCTGCCCCTCTCCTTTGGGGCGTTCTGAGCTGCAGAAACTCGTTCCTTCGGTCCTGCATCCATGGTTAGTACTAAACATAATAAAGCAAGTATGTTAGTGAATTTTACAGCCGTAGCTGTCTTGGTTCTGATTTTGGGTCTCCAATATGGAACCCTAGGTCGAACCGACGCCTACTGTTCCCTCGACGGGGAACGCGTCCTCACCTACTCCTCTCAGGAGAATTTACCTGTTGCCAACTGGCTCCTCCGGTTCGACTTTTGCCCAACAGTCCTCCGCCAGGTGCCTAGCAGTCCTTCGCCAGGTCTTCAATACCAAGCAGTCCTTCGTCTGGTGCCCAGCAATCCTTCGCTAGGTCTTTCGTACCAAGCAGTCCTTCGCTTGGTGCCTAGCAGTCCTTCGCTAGGTCTTTGACTCCTAGCAACCCTTCGCTAGGTGCCCAGCAGTCCTTCGCCAGGTCTTTGTCTCCTAGCAGTCCTTCGCTAGGTGCCCAGCAGCCCTTCGCCAGGTCTTCGGGTTTCGATGCCTCGCAGTCCTTTGCTAGGTGCCTAGCAGTCCTTTGCTAGGACTTCAATCTGCACACTCAAGTAACATGATAGATAATCATAACATCTTAACTTTTGAATCCTTTGCCATTATCAAAACCAAGGTTCGACTTGGGTGCTGTCTGTACCAACAGACACTGCCCTCCAAAACCTCATCTTCCGACACCTCCATCGGGTAATGAGTAAGACAATCTTCGACAATGTTATGAGCGACGAGGTAGTTTGGAAGGTGGAGCTTTATATTTTTTGGGCTATGTTAAATAATGTTTAGTTCGACACCGGGTTCAACTTCCTTCAGACTTTGGTGAGAGCCGCCAAAGAGGCCTTGAGCACTATTGTATTTGGCTAGTTGATTACCCAAATAGCAATCAATTTGCAGTGCGAACTATTTGGTCTTGAAATTATTCATGTCAATACTAAAATGGACATAGATACATGTTTGGTCATGAAAATGATAATTCGGGATGAGAATGACTTTGCTTTTCCAAGGAGGAATGAGTTCCACTCCCCCCAACCTAACCTCGAATGTATCACAGTTCGTAACCCCACTAACTAGATTCTTTGAGATATTGTGTCTGGCATGAGTAGACACACACCACCCTCATCATCTAGACACTCGGAGTTAGCCATGTAGGTATGGCTTGGCGGTTTCCAAGATAACCACGTGGTCATATCTGAGAGACTTCTCTATGGCTATGGATTAAAAAATTAATCCGAATAGAGACCAGTCCTTCTAATGACCGACTCATCGTCGTGTTAATTAATCCAAGTTACAACTTAGCTAAAACCAAGGATAGGCCTTGTAACTTTCCGGATTAATTAACCGCAGAAAAGATGACGGTTTAGATCGTCGGTTTTTGTGTTTATCTTCGGGGTCCAGTTAGTTGATTATTAACTATGATATCAAATCGAAATAATGAACTAACTTACATAAAATGACAAGGCAAAGCATGATGGCACAATTAAATCATGCGATAAGAAAAACGGAGCTCGGAAGAAATATACCTCGCCGTTTAACTCGCAGTCTTCTATCTTATGACCCACCCTACTTGGACGCCGTGTGGGAAATGATCTACAAAGTCGCGAAGTCACCAAGGCACCGGAACAATCCTTCTTTCTCACTTTTGCCTTGCGTCGAATGCCAAACCCTAGAGCTAGGGTTTGGCTTGCCGCCGACCCCCTTCCAAGAAGGAGATGATGAAGCTGAGAGGACAAGATCCTCTCCTTCACCGCAGCCCACGCCAACCACCTAGTTCACTTCCTCTTTCACGGATGAAGATCCACAAGGAAGATGAGCTCTCCCTCAATCTCTCATTTTTCGGCGACAAACACCAAAAGGAGAGACTCCTCTTGCCGGTGCACCACATTCCTCTCTTCTCCTCTTTTGCACGCCACAATGGAGAAGATGGCTTCTCCTTGTCCTGTGGGTGTCCGCAGCAGATCAAGTAGGAGAAGAGATTAGGAGAAGAAGAGAAGAGAAACTTCTCTTCTCCTCCACCTCCGGCGCTGACCTCTACCCCTTGCACCGCCGGTTTCTCCTCCTTCTCTTCTTGTCATGCGCCACCAAGGGATGAAGAAGGATCCTCCCTTGTTTTGTGATCGACAGCAACCTTGAAGGAGGGAAGAACCCAAGGTGAGAGAGGAGGAGGAGATCCTCTTCTTCACCTTTGTCGCCGGCGCCCTTAGGTTGGAGAGAAGAAAAATAGAGAGAGAGGGAGAGAGAGAGGTGGGGGTTATATAGGGGATTAATTATGATTAATTGGAAAAATTTTCTAGTCAATTATGGATTGATTCCAAAATTTTATATAGAATAATTCTTTAATTAATCCAAGATTAATTCCTTTAATTACTTCATGATTAATTCCTTAATTAATCTGAGATTAATAAATTAATTAATCCCAAATTAATTCCTTAATTAGCCGGCCTTGTATCATGACTCTTATGGGGCTTTATTGGGCTAAGATAAAGACCATGAGGAGGAGTTGGTTCTTGGCCCACTAATGTATCCAAACCCGATCCATTAATGGAGATCCATTCCATTAAAGGATCTCATTGTATTTCCTCACCAACACCCATATTTTCATATGGGCTCCACTTATTACGAGTCTTCCATCTCCCCGTGTTTAAGATATCGTATGCCCGATAATTAATTTAATTTACTGATAATTAAATTAATTATCTTCTTGATTCTTGATTAGTACCACTCAACCTTTTCGACATGCCAGACCATGGTCCACTTGCAAGATTTGACATGACGATCCTTTTGAGCTCACCAAGAGGGCATCATCACCCTGACTCACCAGGATACGAATTCCGTCAATAATCAATGGCACATCATATTATTAATATTATTTTCCAACTTACCAGGCCTATCGATCTAACAGAATAGATCTCGCCCATTGGTAAATCAAAGAGATAATGATTAATAATATATGTCCGTCATTATTTCGGGATTAAGAGATCGTACTCCATAATATTATCCGAGGTCTAATCCAATTTACTAAGTCAGTACAAAAATTGGATGACCTCTCTTTTGGTCCTACTCAATGTACACAAAGTACACTAGTATAATCATATGGTTAAGATAAACCACACCTGATTACACTACAACCATCCCGATGGTTTGTCTAATTTCATCTCGGTTGTGTGCCTCTTTCATATGCTTCGATAAGGATCCTGATAACATGATCATCTGTGCAACACCACGCACCATGTTATTTACAATGCCAAGCATTAGACGTTTAGTGCATATACTAATATAAACATCACTGTGTGATTTTCTGATTCTCTTTAAAATGTATATGTATTCTTACCGAAAAGGCAAGGCTTTTAGTGTACATCCTAACAAGCCAAGACCTCTGAGCTGATAGAGTACCATGACTCTTCGCTGACAGGACGTCCTACCATGGTGAGGCATTCTTTTGCCTATGGCATTAAGGATCCATCTAGATTTAACTTCACCGATCTCCAGGCTTCCTTGGAAACTCATCAAGAAAGTCAAAATACCACACATCAAAAGCATTATCTGAAGAATAATTCCTAGAAGTTTATGACCATTTTTCGGACAATAAGAGATTTCAAGGTCAAATGTCTAGTTTTGTCAATGATTATTATAGTGAGAGGAAGATTATGAGGGAATTTAGGGATGATATCTTCATCACCTAGTAGTAGATCTCCTCACTCTACTAGTACCATGAGGAGATAGGTCACTTTCCATGGGTCCCTAGGTTTCTTCCAAGACGACGATCACCACCCCCTCACGAGAGGTCCTCTAATCCCTATCCTCCTCCATCTACCAGTACCATGAGGAGATGTCTAGTTTTAAATTGCATTTTGGTTACTGGATGAGGCTCAGATCATTAAAGCTCACTTGAAAAAATCTTATCCCATACATGCTTGTATAGAGAATAGAAATTTGTGTTAGTTCTACACTCTTAAAGCACTTCAAAAAAAATCATTTGAATTTAATAAAGGATTAAAATATAATTTAATGAGTGGGAGCTAGCAATTTATCACTTTAAGACCGAGTTAAGTTACTGAGGAAATAAATATTATGCTTCTCTTGAATCCGAGCATGTCTTTGAGACCATGGGCAGGTTGGAAAAGATGAACCAAGCATGTGACAGTAAGTGCCTATCCCTGGGATTATGAGGAAAGCGATTATATGACGACTTGACAAGGCATTACATTTAATACTTGAAGAAATATGGTCACTCATCGCATCAAGCACGAAGAACTTATTCTTAGGTCATACTTAGATTCATTCTTATATCAAGCTTATCAATGAAAGTGTTGGATAGAGTTAGGTCAAAATGCACAAGGGATTATGATGGACTATAACTGATACATAAGTACAATATAGAGTGTTTACTTGAGGACAAGCAAAAGTTTATGTCTAGGGATGTGATGAGCGTAGATTAGACATATTTTTATCCTTGTATTAATGCTCATTTAGTTTCTTTTATTGTTTCTAATTTATCTAGTTAAACCCCTTCTTATCATTTTGATAGCATGATTATTTCTCTTTATTCGGAGATCTAGTTTTTGTGTATTTTCTTTGATAGGAGGTTATTCAGAGAAAATCGGAAGTGAGACAGAGCAGAATGAGAACATGAGCCCAAGAGGAGACCCGACTGTGTGGCCTCACTCAGCCATGTGACCCTCACACAACTTGGTCGTGCCCCCTAGCACCTCCGTGCCACCCCAAACAAGGAGCGCATAGTGGGGCCATGCTGTCTAGCATGGATCATGTTGTCGGTTTCCAGCTTCAAGCACAACCAAGCTATGCCTCTTGGAATGGCCTGTGCCCCTTTTGGCGAGCACCACACGACACGGTCGTATGGAGGCTACATGGTCGTGCTGCCCCAAGGCTCCACCCGTGCCACCCCTCTATAAAAGGGGATTTCCTCTCCTATACTTCGGGAGGAATTTTCTCCCTTGGGGAGACACCACATTGGCTTCACCCATCATCTCCGGCGACTCTCCGATGGGTTGAGGATCTCTTTGACGCCTTCCACCTCTCTACGGATTGGGATTGGATCCGAAAACCATTCTCTCCAATGGACTAAGCTTTCTTCCCCCTTTCTTCTTGTTTGGGTGTTGAATACTATTCTCTTTGTCTTTGAGTCTCTTTTCCATGTCTTGTGATTAGATTCTTCATGTTTTAGGATATGGGAAGTAATTGTGATGTATATTTGGTGAAACTTTACGGATTGGCTTATGCCCTTGTGTTGTAGATATGTTTAGGACTTGTTCATGTTTGATTAAATGCTTCTATAAAAGTTTATTCTTAGATCTCTTAAGTGTATGCTTGATTGTAGAGTTTGATTGGATGGATGTATGGTGAGGCCTCCATCTAGAGGATATGCTCAAGGTTGTATGACTAGGAGCCCTAGTTGAAAGGGTAATCCTTTAACCGGACAACTTTGACCGTTAGCTTGAAATGGAGACCACCTACACACAAGGAAAGATCTAATTAGAACTTAATGGGGTTTCCCTACTCCCATGCTAGGAGATAACTTATGCACCTAAAGATGTATGCCCGAGGACCCTTAGTGACAGAGGGTACCTTTAACTAAACTCTCTAAGTATCCCTAGTTGTTCTAATTATTAGGATGTATACTAAAAGTCTTGCTTTTGTATGAACATCTATATTTGGGAATAAGAATCACATGGTCGTTGTTTACATTTTATATTTGTTATATGTGTGCATATTATCCTTTACCTTACTTTGTAAATAACATGGTGTGTCGTGTCACACAGAAGATCATGTCATCAATCTCCTGTGATGTATAAGTAGTGGCTCACAATCGAGATGAATTTGGACACACCATCGGAATGGTTGTAGTGTAATTTAGTATTAGTCTATCTTGACTATAGAATTACACTAGTATACATTGTGTGTATTGAGCAGGACCGACTTAGAGGTGATTCGATTTATACTGACTATATAATCGAATCAGACCTCAGATATTATGGTGTAAATTCTCTTAACCCTGATATAATAACGAGCACATGTACTGAATATCTATTTCTTTGATTTACCAATAGGCGAGATTTATTTGTTAAATCGATAGGCCCGGTAAATTGGGAAATAATATTATTTACATGGTGTGTCGTTGATTATAGAAGGAAATCATGTCCTAATGCGTTAGGATGATGATGTCCCCTTGAGGAGCTCATAAAGTTTATCATGTAAATCCTGCAGGTGGACATGATCCGCTATGATGATAAGTATGAGTGGTACTACTCATGGAGTTAGATATTAATTAATTAATTTGTCAGTAATTTAATTAATTAATTGACATGCGAGATCTTAAACACGGGGAGATTATGTATACAAAATATGGTGGAGCCCATATTTATTTATGGGGGTTAGTGCGGTAGTTCAATGATAACCCCTTAGTGAATCGGGTTATCATTAATGGATCGGGCTTTGGATTCATTAGAAGACCAAGACCCAACTCCTCCTCATAGTACCTATTGTAGCCTATATATACCTCATGTAGCCATGAAACCAAGACCCAATTAAGACACCCAAGCCTTGTGTTATCTTCCTCTCTCCTAGGGTTTGTGGGCGCCGGCCAAGTAAGAGGATGGAGGATGATCAAGAAGAGAGCTCTTCTCTTCTTCTCTTCATCTTCATCTTCATCTTCCCTTCACCTCTCCTCCACCACTAGGCGTGCGGCTAGGTCAAGAAAAGGAAGGGTTGTTTGTGCAGGCAACACCTAAGTCAAACCTGGGTTTTGATAATGGCAAAGGGTTCAAAAGTTAAGATATTATGTTGATCTAACATGTTCACTAAGTGTACAGGAAAAGAAGCCCTAGGTACACTAGGCATGAAGTCCTGGTCGAGGACTGGGCATGAAGCCCTGGCAAGGAGCTGGGCACCGAAGACCTGCTCGGAAGGTGGGCACGAAGTCCTGGTCGAGGATTGGGCACGAAGCCCTAGCAAGGAGTTGGGCACGAAGTCCTGGCAAGGAGCTGGGCACCGAAGACCTGCTTGGAAGGTGGGCACGAAGACCTGGTCAGGTGCATCGGGAAAAAGTCCAACTGGAGGAGCCGGTTGGCAAAACGTAAACTCTCCTGAGAGGAGTAGGTGAGGACGCGTTCCCCGTCGAGGGAACAGTAGGCGCCGGTGCGACCTAGGGTTCCATTTGGGAGACCCAAAATCAGAACCAAGACAGCTACGGCTGTAAAATTCACTAACATGCTTGCTTTGTGTTGTTTGGTACTAACCCTGGATGCAGGACCAAAGGAACGAGTTTCTGTAGCTCATAACGTCCCAAAGGAGAGGGGCAATAGCTGGGTTGGGCGCCCGGGAGGTCTCGGGCGCCCTCATTCAAAGCCAAACACGAGTTAAGCAAGAAAATGCTTCGGAAGCACACTGGGCCGGGCGCCCACTTGCTCCCGGGCGCCCCCGTGCTCCCGGGTGCCCCGGATGCCTCGGGCGCCCTGGGTCCAAGCCAACGAAGCAGATAGAGTTCAAGTCAGCGAGAAGCCAGCCGACCAAGTCAACCCAGGCGCCCCCTGCTTCCCGGGCGCCCCCGTCAAACCCCGAGCCCGATCCTGGAGGGATAAGGGCTGACCGAGTTGCGGATGAGGGTTTGCGGATTGGGAGACACGTGGAGGGCACCCCAACGTCCCGAGCGCCCCCAGGTGCTCTGTATAAGGGGCTTGACCCCGAAGGCTTCTGTAACAATTTTCCAAACGCCTCTACGCTCTTCGACGCAAGCGCTCTGCTCCTGAAACCTCAGATCTCGAGATTCTAAGCGCCGACGATGACCCTCCGCACCAAAGTATGATCCATACCGGGCGTCGATCACGAAGAGTAACTCTGCTTTCTTTTACAAAAATATTTTTGTACAATTCACTGTAAAACACTTTGCGCATTATAGAATTGCCCGCAGTAAACGGTCAAGGACCGTGGGCTTTGGAGTAGGAGCTGACCGCGACTCCGAACCAAGTAAATCCTTGTGTTCATGTTGATTTTGGGTTTTTAATTTCCACTGCCTATTCTCTTAATTTTATCCGAAAATGATTTACGATATTTACCCCCGTCTCTATCGTATTCTATCGATCCAACAAGTGGTATCAGAGCGGGGAAGCTCAAATTTGGTGCAACCACCAATTTGAGAATTTTTTTCGGATTTTCTTCAAATTTTTTTTATTGAATTTTTTTTCGTTAATTGAGATTGGTGCAACACCACTCGATAAATTTTTTTTTCTCCTTCTTCCCGTACTACTAATCCAAGACCAAGTCTTGGGATGTTTTTTTTCTTTCTTTTTTTGATAATTTCTAAATGGCCATGCTAGAAGGCTTCAGTACCGCTAGACCACCGCTCTTCAGTGGGGAGGATTTCTCCTACTGGAAGAGTAGGATGGAAGTCCACCTGAAAACTCATGTGGACATGTGGATAATAATCCAGTCCAGACTTGAAATTCCGAAGAATTTTGACGGAGCACAACAATCCTACACTGAATGGGATACTGCCCTCAAAAGAAAAATTGAAGCCGATGCCAAAGCAACTCAAACGCTTCAATGCGGTCTAACCAAAGAGGAACTATACCGGGTAGGTCCATTCAACAGTGCAAAAGAACTCTGGGGTAAGTTAATTGAGTTGCACGAAGGAACCTCTGACACCCGGATCAACAAGAGGGACCTACTACTAAACAAGTTGTACACAATCAAGATGAACGACAACGAATCTGCAGCTCAGCTTCATGCCAGAATTCAGGAACTGATGAACGACCTTCACACAATCGGTCACAAGGTAGAAAATTGTGACCTGATCAGGTATACCCTTAACACATTCCCAAGAAACACGTTGTGGGCATCTATGGGAGATATGTACAATGTTTCAAGGGACTTGTCTAAAATTAAATTAGATGAACTATTTTCCGAGCTTGAATTACATGAGCAGACTAACTGCACACAGGCCGAGAAAGGCATTGCCTTTATTGTAGGTAAAACTGGAAAGATAACCAAGAAGAAGCATCAACCTGAGCCCGAGTATGAGTCAGATCCAGACTCAGAAGACAGCGAAGGAGATCGACCCAAACTGGTCCGGCTTGCCTGGAACTACTACAAGGAGTTGAAGAATCAATCCAACAGAAGAAAGGCTAGCCGAATGAAGGAAGATCCAGCTGAACCAACTAAGAACATATCAAGTGTGACTTGCTTCGAATGCAACATAAAGGGACATTTTGAATGGGAATTCCCTAACCTAAAAGAAGCCAAGAAAGCAAGAAGAAAGAAGGCTCTTCAAGCAACATGGGACGAATCCTCATCCGAAGAAGAAGAAAAGGTCCCACAGTCGAACCTGCTTGCACTAACCGCCTCAGAAGAAATCGAGACCGAGTCAGAATCGGAACCGGACGATGGCAGACTCACGTTTTCAGAGGATGGCGAAATTACTGTAAGTGGTTTTTCTAGAAGTCAGTTAAACGAATTAATTGCCTATCTTTCTCGAGACATGGCGAAAGCCAAACTCTGAGTCGAATCTCTTCGACAGGAAGTAAAATTCCTGAAAGAGGGAGCTGACTCTGAATCCATAACTGAGAAGGTTCAAGAAGGAACCTCTACTCAAGTTGAAAAACTTAAGAAAGAGAACTCCTCCTTGAAAACTCAAGTCAAGGACCTCAGAACAGCCTTAGAACGATTCACTTCTGGTTCCAAGGGTCTTGACATGATTCTTGGAAAATAGAAGTCAGTTCTAAATCGATCCGGATTAGGCTATAGAACCAAGTCTAGACAAAGATCATACTATGTTGTACTGAACCAGTCCAGACCTAAAATTCAGGCATGGGTACCCAAACTGTGCCTGAACAAACAAACTGGATCAAATCAGTATTGGATCCCCAAGGACAAGATTCACATCTTGCCAAACCATTATCGTGGCTTTATTCTAGTGGGAGCCAAATTAAAAACAATATTCATCGTTAGATAAATTTCTATTTTTTTTAATTGCATGATTGCTTGTTTATTTAAATTCTGCAATTTACCTTGCTTAAACTTAGGACTGGTTAGTTTAAGGACTGAACCAACTTAACTGAAATTTGAACAACATAGTATTGGGTGGCGGTGAGATGATAGTGCGTTAGGGAAGCCTCTTCTAATAAAGTCAAGTATACTCTACTTGGTCTCTTTAGACTGGTGAAACTAGCCAAAGCTACCGATCCAAGACCCAAACTAGTTAGACCAGAATTTTTCAAGAAATAATTTTGAAAATGAAATTTCATTAAAAGGCTTTGTCAAGGAAAGAGTTGATGATCCAATAAGGCTACGGCCAAAGAAGGCCTAGTGCCTCGCCAAGACCTGGAAGCTGATTTTTGAAATTCAAATTCAAATTATTCTTTGTCAAATTTGAATCTAACATAAATTTTCAGTTAATTGTAGACTCAAACATCTTTTTAAAATAAACTCAAAATGAACTATTTTCAAAATTAATTTAAGTTTTTCAAAATAAATCATAATTTTTCAAAATAATTGTATCTACTAAAACCTGTCTCACAAAACCTATAAGGCTAACGTGATTGACAACCCTAGATTGGGTGAGAAAGACTAGATTGTATGAAAATCAATTTAGGCTATTCCTGATTCTAATTGGATCTAAATTAACAAAACTCTTTATGTGTAGGAACATAAAGATTTGGACCAATGGATGTTGGATAGCGGGTGCTCCAGACACTTGACTGGGGATAAATTAAAATTCACCAAACTCAAGCTCAAAAATCTAGGCTCAGTAGCATTTGGCAACAATGCTACACTCAAGGTGATTGGGTCAGGTAACATTGAACTTAAATCTGACTTTGTGATTAGGAAAGTTCATTTGGTTGAAAAATTTAAATTTAACTTGCTTAGCATAAGTCAATTGTGCGATACTGGTTATGTAGTTACCTTTACCAACTCTAGCTGCCTGATTAGAAACTTGCAAGACTCAGAAATCATGCTTAAGGGCATTAGGAAAAATAATGTTTACACTATAAACCTACCACTAGTACCTAAATGCATGTTAACTCAGTTAGAACAATCAAACATCTGGCATAGGAGATTAGGTCACACAAATTTGAGAATAATTTCGAAAATCACTCAACTTGGCCTAATTAAAGGTATCTCTAAAATTAAGAACCATGAAAACTTAATATGTAAATCATGTAATCAAGGTAAACAAACCAGGTCTAATCACAAACTTATTCAGTCTGATCTAACTCAAACGACACTTGAGCTCCTACACCTTGACCTATTTGATTCACATGGAGCCAAGTTACTAAGCGGAAACCGGTACTGCTTAGTAATAGTTGATGATTACTCTAGGTTTACCTGGGTTAGGTTTCTAAAGACCAAAGATGAAACCCAAACCTATTCAATAATTTTTGCAAGTTAATTGAAAATCAAAACGTTACCAAAATCAAAAGACTTAGGAGTGACCACGGGGGAGAGTTTGAAAATCAATGATTCGATGAATTTTGTAAGGTAAATGAGTATATACATGAATTTTCGTGTCCTAGAACCCCCCAGCAAAATGGGATAGTTGAAAGGAAAAATAGAACCCTACAGGAAGCCGCTAGGGCTATGCTCAATGAATTTAACCTAGCTAACCAATATTGGGCAGAAGTAATTAGTACAGCTTGCTACATCCAAAATAGGGTACTAATTAACAAACGACACAATAAAACACCCTATCAATTATACTACCATAGACTTCCAATCCTACATTACCTAAGGGTCTTTGGGTGCAAAGTCAATATCCTAAACACCAAGGACTAACTAGGTAAATTCCAGTCTAAGTCAACCCCAGACATCTTCTTAGGATATTCAACAACAAGTAGAGCCTATAGGGTTTACAACAAACAAACTAAGAAAATTGAAGAAACAACAAATCTAATATTTGATGAAGAAATCAACTCAAAATCTGATAATCCAGATCTCAAGTTATCAAATACTGATCAAGAAGATAATGAACAAGCTGTTGAACCCTTAATTGAACCCATAATTGAACTAACTATTGAACCAACTAGTGAGTCAATTGAACCAACTATTGAACCAACCCGAGTAGTTGAACCAAATATTGAACCAAACCGACCAGCCGGACCTGAGGATGAACCAAGTTCTAGAAAAACCAAGAAACCCAGACTTAGTCACCCAATTGATCAAATTGTGGGTAATCCAACTTTAGGAGTCAGAACTAGGTCCTCCTATAGAAACCTTAGTCAGGTAGTAATGATTTCAAAAAATGAACCTAAGACTATAGAGGAAGCCCTACCTGATCCTGATTGGATCATAGCTATGCAAGAAGAGTTAGCCCAATTTGAGAGAAACCAAGTCTGGGAACTAGTACCTAAACCTGAGGACAAATCCATCATTGACACTAAGTGGGTTTTTAGGAATAAGCTAAATGATCAAGGAGAAATAGTTAGAAATAAAGCTCGCTTAGTAGCAAAAGGGTTCAGTCAAGTAGAAGGGGTTAGATTATGACGAAACCTATGCCCCGGTAGCTAGACTTGAGTCCATTAGGATATTATTAGCCTTTGCATCCCATAAAGGATTTAAGTTATACCAGATGGATGTAAAGCCATCTTTTCTAAATGGATTCATTAAGGAAGAAGTCTATGTAGGACA
The DNA here is from genome assembly GCA_024364735.1 of Boesenbergia rotunda. Taxonomy (NCBI): domain Eukaryota; kingdom Viridiplantae; phylum Streptophyta; class Magnoliopsida; order Zingiberales; family Zingiberaceae; genus Boesenbergia; species Boesenbergia rotunda. The sequence goes on from JAGFNQ010001001.1 coordinate 57,306, forward strand.
ACCCCCTGGTTTTGAGGACTTAGAAAGACCTGACCATGTCTACAAACTCACTAAGGCACTTTATGGTCTAAAACAAGCACCTAGGGCTTGATATGAACGCTTATCAACCTACCTAATTTCTAAAGAATTTAAACAAGGACAAATTGACTCAACCCTATTTATTAAGACCTTAGGAAAAGAAATCTTTATTGCCCATATCTACGTCGATGACATAATCTTTGGGTCAACCAACTCGAACTTCCTAAAAGAATTTGTTAAAATAATGGAAAATGAATTTTAAATGAGCCTAGTTGGTGAGCTCAATTTCTTCCTAGGGTTACAAATTAAACAAACTAGGGATGGAAACTATGTCCATCAATCTAAATATGCTAAGGAGTTAATAAAGAAATTCAAAATGGACAACTCCAAAAGCATAAGTACCCCCATGGCCACAAATGTAAAAATAGATAGTGACCCTGATGATAAACCAGTAGACCTTAAACTCTATAGAAGTATGATTGGAAGTCTACTGTACCTTACAGCCAGCAGACCTGATATCCTTTTTGCTGTAGGAATGTGTGCTAGATACCAAACCTGTGCTAAGGAAACACACTTAGCAGCCCTAAAAAGAATACTAAGATATGTTAAGGGCACCCTAAATGTAGGGATTTGGTATCCTAGAATGTCAACCTTTCACTTGTTAGGATACTCTGATTCTGACTACACTGGTTGTAAATTATATAGAAAGAGCACAAGTGAAAGCTGTCAACAATTAGGAAATTGTCTAGTAAGTTGGTGCAACAGAAAACAACACTATGTAGCTCTATCCACAACTGAAGCTGAGTATGTAGCCTTAGGAGAGTGTGTAACACAACTATTATGGATGATGCACACTCTTAAGGACTTCTAGCTTAACAACACCCAAACTCAAGTCTACATTGACAATATCAGCTCAATTAATGTAACGCCCACCTTTTTTATTTTTCCCCCGTAAGGCGGCATTACGCTAACATACATAGGGCATGTGAACATCATATTGCAGCGGAATAATTTAAAGCTTATATATACATGCACCTAACTATCCTTCCTACATGATGACATGGGAACATGGCATATTAACATCATACTTAACATCATATTATAACCCCACATAAGTCATCCGTAACATACGTAGCAAGTGTAATTTGTTCTTGACAAAACCATCATAAGTTTAACATAAGACTTGCAAAATCTAGAACATGTGACGAAGTATAAATATTAAAACTTTTCTTTCCTTGGCCAAGTCACTACCACACACACGTTCTTGCCCCTCCTGCTGCTTCCATCATTATCCTCTTGCTTGATCTGTGGTATAAGGAAATAAGACTATAAGCACATAGGCTTAGTAAGACCCTTTCCTACTCACTAAAACCATTCGTCACTTAATCATAAGCACATGAAACATTAACATGACTGGGTGCTTTACATAGAACATAAGCATATAAAATCATTCAGCATGACACAATGCTTAACATAGAACATAAGCATAAATTATACTTAACATAACATAATACATGGCATAAACATAAACATAATTATACTTGACATGGCATGATACATGGCATAAATATAAACATAATTATACTTAACATGGCATGATACATAGCATAAATATAAACATAAATATACTTAACATGACATGATACATGGCATAAATATAAACATAATTATACTTAACATGGCATGATACATAGCATAAATATAAACATAGCTATACTTAGCATGGCATAATTCTTAACATAAAACGTAGCATGTTATAAAACATAAGCATAAAACATTTACCATCATGGCATATTCTTATCATAAAACATAAGCATAAAACATTTACCATCATGGCATATTCTTAGCATAACACATGAGCATATTTTTGACATAAACATGAGCATATCCTTAACATAAAACATTTACCATAGCAGGATGCATTACATGAATGGATGCATGAGTTAGATGCATATACATAAGGATGCTTAATTGAAAATCATACTTTTAAATACTTAAACATAATCATCACATCATTGGGGTCCCCGGCTTGTACCACATACATACATCATATGCGCGCATCCCTAAGTAGATACGAGGTAGCTAGTCTCGACCTACTAGGGTAAGGACAGCTACGGTAGTCCCCGAACCGAGGCGTTCTTAAGGTGCCCATCCCTGTTGGACAACTTCGGTAGTCCCAGAACCGTGGACAGCTACGGTAGTCCAACACCGAGGCGTTCTTATGGTGCCCATCCCTTGGACCCATACTTCGGTCCGGTACAAGCCCATTCATAAACTAAAATATCTTTACATGCTTCATCACTCATAGCACATACATTGCATACTTAACATGCTTCATCATTCATAGCATATACATTGCATACTTAAAGACATGAACATAATCTTGTTACATGAAGCATGACATCAACATACCTGGCATTTCATCATCCATACTTAATTCATAACATCATTATGCCTTCATCATTCATACTTATCATTCATACTTATCATTTGTACTTAAGGCATAAATTTTATCTTCATTCATCTTCTTCATTCATAAAACATGACATACATACATAATCATAGTGTCCATCATAGAGTATGCATGGGTAAAATTCATATGAGCAGGATACATATTATTTAGGTTCATGGTATTCTACATTACTTAGGTTCATGTCACTCATCATAGAACATGCATAGACCTTCATGAATATATACCTATTATAGGCATTTAACAACATACATACATTATTCTATATGGCATGAAGCCTACATCAAATACAGGTGTTCATAGTATATGGTTAAAACATTCATGAATAACATGACACATAACCTAAATATACAAAATCATGGCATATCCCACATAAAGCTAGGGTTATAGGTAGCATAAAAATTCTTACCACATGCTTAACTTGTACATACATCATAGTAACCTACAACCAAGTATCCATGAGACCTTAGCCCAACCCAAACCCTAGAACCTTGAGTTGGCCGAAAGTTCCATAGGGGAAGACTCCATCATTCAATTAACATGGAAGGTTTCATGAGTAAAAGAAAACTCATACATTACTTACAAAGCCATAGGGAGCCATTAGACCCCACAATTGGAGCTAACCTTAAGTCCTAGCCTTACCTTTTGACCTTGGCTGAAACCCTAGGGGGTCACAAGCACATGGAAAATTCCCATCATTCACAATTTATCTTCATTAAGTCATAGGAAAACATAATAACATGCTTGAAGGGTTAGATATCATCCTATCCATCCCCTCTTGATATGGGCCGAAACCCTAGGGATCCTTAGAGTGCCCCCAACTTTCCCTAAATCATTATCTACACCTTACTTATCATAATAAAACATTAGGAAACATGGATGAAAGTATACAACATCCCCAAGCCCCTATCTTAAGGCTTGGTCGAAACCCTAAAGCCCTACCTCATGGTTTTCTTAACTTGGATCTTAAACAATAGTCTAAATCATGATAAACATCCGAGAAACAATTACACCACAGGTGAGGGGGTCTTACCTTGGTTTGTCTTTGATTATCTCCTTGAATAGAGAAGCCAAAAGAAAACTCTTTGACCCTAGACCTCTCCTTAGCCCTTGTGGCCTTGTAGAAAGTCTTGGATCTTCAAGATAAAGTCCCCTTGTGAAGCTTTTCCAAGGGGGGAGGGGTCTTGGTGGGTTTCGGCTAGGAGAAGGAAGGAGGAGGAAGAAGAATGGACTTGGTGGAAGAAGAAAAGAAAGAGTAACTTCCATGCCTCCTCTCTCATCTATTCTTTATACCACATGAAGGAGGGCAAGTGAAGGGTCATGGTATCTCATCTCTTGATGACTCTTCACTTCCCTAACCCTTAACTAAAATCCTCTTCATTCTCTACTAGCACTCCCTTGCTAGGTGAATTGGTTAGTACATGCATGGTGTTATACTAGGTCTAAGGTTCAATCCTTGGTGCATGCACTTTATTTTTTTTTTTATTTTAATTTAATTTTCTTTTAAATTTTGGCAATGCCCCCTAAGGCTTACCCATAGCCATGCTAATATTCCTAATTTAAACCCATTTCTATTTATATTAAATTCTACCTAAAATCCACTAATAAACATGGTACTAGAAAACCCATGTAAAGCCCATTAACACTTAGCTTCTTATTTTATATCGAAAATTATGGATCACCACGCTAAGGTTTATACTAGTGTCCCTATGCTCCTTAAGAATCTGTCTAGGCATGGTCAATATTTTTAAAGAAAATATTGAGAAAATTTTCCGGGTCATTACAATTAATCTAACTAAAAACCCAATCTAACATTCCAGAACTAAACACATAGAAGTTAAATACCACTTTGTAAAAGATCATGTAGCCAGGGGTGAGATAGTCCTTAAGCATGTAGACTCTAAATCTAACTTAGCTGATATATTCACCAAACCCCTACCTGAGTCTGAGTTCAGCTCACTAAGAAGGCAGTTAGGATTATGCTTTGTAGAATAGGCTTACTTTACTTCTGTTTTTCTTATTGCTTTACTCGATTTTAAAATCAGTTTCTAAAATAATCTTAAAATCTATTTTACTTGAGTTTCAAATTTTTTTTAATTTTAAAATCAATTTTTTGACTTAGTTTTTTTTGGAAAAACTACCCCCTTCAAAACTAGGACTTTTTCGAAAATGGACTTAGCTTAGGCCCTAACCCTAGAATTGCATGCACCTATAGATCTAGAAGCCAGCATCTCACAAGCACCTTAGGGTACATTTTATTGATAACCTAGAATGGATTGAGATGCTTAGGTCTTTGCCTTAATTCAAGATGCTTTAAGTTAGAGCATCTGCAGTAATTGGGGCACTAAATACAAATTAAACAGTAATCAGGTTAAGTATCAAGCTTAGAAAATCTAACTTGAACAGAACACATAACTTAACTAACCCTAGCAAAAATTACTGTTTATAACAGTTAGTAAGTAGCTAATTGGGTTAGACATAACTCGACAGAGATATATCAAATTGATTTGGTCTAGTTTATATCTTGAATTGGTTCAGTACAGCATATTATTCTTTTACTATATCCTTGTGCAATTTAGTTTTTCTATATTTGCTTTGTTTTTTTTAATATATGGTAAAGGGGGAGAGAGTGAAAAGGAGAGAAGATTTGAAAATTAAATCTTTCAAATAAAATTTTTCAAATTTCAAATTTTTCTTTCTTCAAAAAGTACTTGACTTAAATTGTTTTAAAAAATTTACAAGTACTTGACTTAAATTGTTTTCAAAAATTTACAAGTACTTGACTTAAATTGTTTTCAAAAATTTCCAAGTACTTGATTTAAATTGTTTTAAAAAATTTACAAATACTGGACTTAAATTGTTTTCAAAAATTTACAAGTACTTGACTTAAATTGTTTTCAAAAATTTACAACCACTTGACTTAAATTGTTTTCAAAAATTTTTAAGTACTTGACTTAAATTGTTTTCAAAAATTTCCTAGTACTTGACTTAAACTGTTTTCAAAAATTGAGTCTAAGTACATGACCTAAGATGTTTGTTATCTTTAAGTACTTATGTTCAAACTTCTCAAATAAGAGAAGTTTCTAAGTATAAACATCCTAAAGTACAAAAGAGATAAAAAAAAATTTCAGAAAATGTTTCGAACATTGTCTAAGTTATTAACTTGAAAATTTTTATAAATGTCTAAGTATAAATTTTCCAAGTGCACAACCAAAGTTTTTTTTGTAAAATGTTCTCTAAAACCTCTGTTGAAAAATGTTCTAAGTGTTGAAAAATTAATTCCGTTTCTAGACTTAGAAATTTTTCAAACCCCATGAATCTTTGAAAAAACTAGGGGGAGATTCCTTCCAGGGGGAGGAAACTAAACTAGTATTTTATCTGTTTTGATTAACTTAACTTTTTGGATTGGGTTGCCATAAATCAAAAAGGGGAAGATTGTTAGTGCAGGCAGCACCTAAGTCAAACCTGGGTTTTGATAATGGCAAAGGGTTCAAAAGTTAAGATATTATTTTAATCTAACATGTTCACTAAGTATACAGGAAAAGAAGCCCTAGGTACACTAGGCATGAAGTCCTGGTCGAGGACTGGGCGTGAAGCCATGGCAAGGAGCTGGGCACCGAAGACCTGCTCGGAAGGTGGGCACGAAGTCCTGGTCGGGATTGGGCACGAAGCCCTAGCAACGAGCTGGGCACGAAGTCCTGGCAAGGAGCTGGGCATCGAAGACCTGCTTGGAAGGTGGGCACGAAGACCTAGTCAGGTGTATCGAGCAAAAGTCCTGTAACGCCCCAAAATTCCCATTTTTAGTTCTTAAAGTCCTTAGAATTATTTAGAAATGGTTTAGAAATATTCTAGATATTTTTAGGAATTTTTAGAGTATTTTTATGGAATTTTCTGAGTCCGTTTGGTATTTTTGGAAAAAGGAAAAGAAAAAAAAAGAAAAAAATAATAAAACCACTAAGGGGCAGCCGGTGGATTGAACCCGCGACCACCACGAAACAGCCCGCGCGCGCAACCAGCCGAGCTAGGTTTCAAGCACAGAAAAAGAAGGAGAGACCTATATTTAAGGGGTAGTTAGGTCGATCCGCCCCCATAAGTATAAATAGAAAAACCATTAAGTGCAGCAGGTGGATCGACCCCGCGACCACCACGAGAACAAGAGCGCGCGCGACCAGCTGGGCTAGGGTATCAAGCACAACAAGAGACGGAGAGAAGGTTATTTAAGGAGTAGTTAGTTTAATCTGCCTTAAATATAAATAGATAGTTAAAGAGAGAAATTTTATTTTCTCTCCTCTCCAAACCCTCACGCCGACTTCTCCTCTCTTGGGCGACGCCAACCAACACCAAGGCCAAGGAGAGGGCCGGCCAAGACTCTTCTCCAAGAGATTTTCCTATATTCGGGATCCCCGCGACGAGAGGAACGCGTAGGTGTGAAGAATTCTCCGAGATCTCAAGTTTCTCCCGAACTCTAGACGTCAATCTTGGTTGTAAGTCCAAGATATCAATGTAAGTACTGCTCACCTGCAGTAAGAGGCGGTTTTTCCGCGAGAATTTCCTTTAAAAGTTTTTAAAAGTGATAGTTCTTTTAATTTTCAGTTTTTGCATGTGATATTAGTTCATTAGTTGTTGTATGCTTATGTATATGTTTGATCACATACCCTATATGAGTTCAGGGGCTAAGAAAGTTATGAGAAAAGAAAAGAGAAGATAAAGATAAGAAAAGAAAAGGCCAAGGCCTTAAGAAATCCCCAAAAGTCAAGACTTAGGGATTTTAGCACGCAAGGTGCTCCAGAAAAATGCCAAGGCATTTATAGAAAAGAAAGAAAAGAAAGAAAAGCTATTTTATTTTATAAGGCCAGTACCCGGCGTCCAAGGGCGTCGTTAAAGAAATCCATGTGTCCAATTCCAAGGTCTTGGCCCTGGTAGACCAAGGTCTGCTCTATTAGGATTGGTGGCTCGCTACCCCAACCTTTTAGGGAACGCGCATTCAGATGGTACTTACGTCTTCAGTGGATCCAAGTGATTAGTATTTTCAAGTATATGCTTTAGCAAAGTTTTCTAAAGTTTTCAGAAAGTTTTCAAAAGTTAAAGAATAGCTAAAGTTTCAAGTTGAGCCAAGAAAAGTAAAATGAGATTTATTATTGCTTGAGTGTGCATGTTTTGAGTTATACATGTTATTAGTTTTCTTTCAAGCATATTAGTATCTCATATGATGTTCAGTTTGATCTAGAAGCAAGTTTGCATATTTCGAGTTTTTGTGAGCTAGATAGTACTTACTAAGCTTTTTGCTTATAGATGCATTTCCTCTTATTGCAGATAAAGGTAAAGGCAAGCAATTCTGAAGGAAGACGACGAGGCGGTGCTGAGTAGAGTGTGTGTGGTGGCTGATTATGGAGAGATCTTTGAGACGAGACTATTTAGTTATTTGAATTGCAATGTTTAAGTTTATTCAAATTTCAAGTTCTTGCTTATGGAGATTATAGAGTATTTGAGTTTTGGATAGTTTTACATACTCAATTGCTTAGAGTAAAGATTCCATGTCATTTCATTTAGCTTATATACTTTTATGATTGCATTGGATAAGTAGAAAAGTGAGTAGTTAGAAATATTGATACTTTGTTAGAGAAAAAGGTGTTTGTGCCAAGATAGTATCAATTTTCCTTCCGAATCAAGTTTTACTACTCAAGTATGTTTAGAAGAGTTGCTTTCTCATTCCATAATGCTTTAGCAATGTTATAGAATCTTGCATGATGAGTTTTACATGGTTAGAAGCAAAGATTGGTACAAACCTTAGTGATAAAGTTCATATAACTTTTGTAGTTTGTTTTCTTCCATAAAAGTCCTAAATTCAAGTTTATGGATTCGTTTGATTGGCTTAATTGTTTAGGAAACTGACATAGAGTATAGAAATGGCATCATAGTATTATATGGCTCGAAAATACATGATTGGTGGAGAGTTGAAGTAGCTGCCGAAACCTGAAGCTTCAAACTACAGGCTATCAGTCGACTGATGCAGTATCAGTCGACTGATACCTGCTGTATGGGTTGGGCGAGGCAAGCAACAATTGTGCCATAGTGTGAGTTTTGAGATAGTAAATGTGATATGTTGTCATGCATGATTACTTAAGTTAGATTATGATTATTAGAAGATTTAAAAAAGTTTAAAGTTTAAAAAAAAAAAAAAAA